>NW_021026790.1:301918-458722 GCF_004153795.1 Camellia sinensis
CTTAATCAATTATATCAAAATCTTTTCTTGATTATAATTATAAAATATAACACGAGCGTTCACTTTCCAATTATCAACATCAACCCCATTAAATTAAACCAAGGAAAATAATAAATAACTAAATTTTTTTGATGATTCATTCTTGTTTTAATCCAATCCATCCCTTTGCTCCAAACAACTTATATGGCTTAGCTTTTCTTTTCTTGTCAAATTCTTGGTATTGAGACTTGACATTACTTTGTACTTATTTTTTTGCAGCAACAACTACTGAGCCTATTCTTCCAATAAGGACTCCCTCAGTTTCGGTTGAAGTTGATCAATTGCAAAATGTGAAGTCTATTCAGATAATACTCCAACTTCATAGGCCTACATTCTCTGTACCCTCTTTGAGGCCAAGTATTCCTGCTCCTTTCCCTTCTAGCTTAACTCCATATCTCCTTTATTTGAGTTTTGATTTATCTCAATTTAATCCTCTTTCGAGCCTTGTTTTTCCTCCTCATCTTAAGGTGAATCTAGGCTAATAACCAGAATAAGAACGCATAATGTTTTCAAAACTAGATATCATGGTTAGTAAAGGCCGATCTTTGATCGGGCGAGCAGGGGTGCTCACGAAGTGACCTTCTCCAATCGTACCCAAGTTCCCGAGCCGAGGCAACTTTAGTGATGACAGACACGTGGCCTCAGGCAACGAGTCAGGGTTTCCTAAATTTCCCAAAAATAAAATATTTAGGTGGCGACTCTGTATCTGGCAAAGCAGTCCATGTTTGGCACTTCTTTCAAAATCTGTTTTCTCAAAACGATTTGCCGGATTTGGACTCTTTGGTTCAGATTTAGAACCGTGACAATTTGAGAGTCCGAACTGTAGTGAGCCCAATATCGAACAGAACGGGGGACTCGTTCCTCCCGGGGGCGTTCGGGGACGTCTACACTCAACAATAAAAGAAAGAAAAGATAATAAACACAACACAAAGATTTTTACGTGGAAAAACCACAGTTGGAATCCATTAAAATGTGATTAAAAAACCACGGGTCGTCGGCCACAATAACATTCCCTTATGAAGAAGAGTAATACAAGAGATTTCTTACATCCACCAATCTAGGGACACGTGCTTGCTCGAGACCTACAACTACCTGGCCTCTATTCTTCCATCTGTGGATATCCACCTGAACTAGAGAGATGTCGAATCCATGACACACTCACTTCTCAAGAAAACTCATGAACTATTTTGTGCTTTTATTTAGGTTTGATGATTTTCTTAAAAGAAGAAATGAGAATGAATCATCAAGCGAACATGAGAGAAATATACATTGTAATCTCATTACAACTATCTCTCAAAAGACACACTCAAAATACAGACTTAGGGGATAGAAATACACAACCAAACACATTTGATATATGTAGACAATAGACCTTCGCGGGCGCAAGCCTCATAGTTGTGGGCGCAATGAGCTTGTCGTGGGCACTAGACTTCATTTGCAGGTTGCAGTGAAAAATGATGGGAGTATGTTTTTATCGAGGCATGGACAGTGTCATAGTTAAGATCACTAGTCACTTTTTTTGCAGGCGCGAATATGAGTTAGGGGGACTAAAAGCTAATTTTCTCGCGGCCTGGTTGCAACTGCAAGCTTGAACATTGCGGGTGCGATGATGACTCTCGCGGGCACAATGCGGCAAGTCAAATAGGCTGCTATTTCTAACTTTTGCAACCATTCTTTTCTCCACGTTCCGAGGCACGATTTTCTTCATTCTTTACTAGAAAAATAGCAATCCTTGTTCCCATCCTTGCGAAATAATTCAAAACTACACTTTTGAGAAAACCAAGAAGGATATATTGACAAGATAAACATGCATGCATCAAAGATTTGTTTTGAGAAAACCAAGAAGGATATATTGACAAGATAAACATGCATGCATCAAACATTTGTTTTGTCCACGGAGGGAATTGCCAAACAGAAACATATAGAATGAAAATCCTAACAATTTCCCCATGTGGTAATTTTTGGGACAAAACATCATGTGCCAACCCTGCATGAAACAATAGATGCACAACCCAATATACATATGCAAAATCCATTAACACCAAAATATAAAACCAAACAAGATATACTATAAATCCAAAATCAAAACAACCAATGTCCAATGTCTAGAAAAGGCAATCCATCAACAAACTATAGAAAACCAACAAATATCCAAAACCTAAATAAATACCCAAATAAACACCCAAATGCCATATAATGTTCAAATACGAAATAATATCCAAAATATAAAAAATACTCCCCTTTTTTGTTCAAAATAGACAAAGAGAGAGAATACAACCAAAATGATACAACCAAAACACTAAAAAGACAAAGAGAAAATCTCATGAAGAAGGAGGCTAGCTAAGAAAAGAGCACAACTTGTGCATTTAATCAGCAAAAGAAGAAGCAGACTAGTCAAATCAAAGCAAGCATCCATATGAGCCATACGTCCTGGTATCTCCTCTTGAAGGGCAAGTTGAGAAGCCTGCATCTGAACCAACTAGTCCTGAAGAGACAGGTCGTGCTCCCATTTGGCTGGTGCACCGGTAGCGTACTTCCCCTCAACAACTACACTAGTAGCATCAGCACCTCCACGACCGCCATGTTGTCTTGGAACTCTATCGGCTCTTCCTCATACTTGGGCATTGCTGAGGCTAACAACTCGTTTGAAGGTAGGCATACCAATATCAAGAATGTCATCTTCCGGCTCAGCAGATATGTCATGGGATGAGAGAAAAGTAGTGAGAAGAGACCCACAGGGAAGCCCAAGATTTTTTTTCCCGAAGAAGATACCTCGCATCTGGCGAAAAATAACCAAAGGGTGATCAATGGATAGATTCTGACTGATGCAATATAGAAAATAGCCTTGACCCTGATTGAGTTTAGAAAAGTGGAGAGTATGAGTGACGTTAGTAACAACTATAAGATTAAGCAGTCGATATGAGGGAGTGAGATCATGGTGATGGATGAGAGTACTGGGAACCCAAAAGTGAGGAACTCCTAACAAAGTATGAGCAACCAAATTGAAATCAATGGGGTTAGGGAAAACTTGCATGTCAAGGGATAATCACACATAACTGGGCGCTCAATATGAAGATATTGGGCTAAAAAGTCAGTGGAGAAAGTGAAGGAATTACCCCAAACAAACGAATCAAACGAGGAGTCATCAAAGGCATTATTATGAATGTTACAGAAGAACTCACGAACCCAAGACTTGTTCACTAACCCATCAAAAGCCAAAACCCGTGCACTTCCAATGGAAGTGAATCACCCCGAATTTGCACATCATCAAATGTATTAGGCTCGACATTACGCTCAATCAAGAACATACAGGTTGAAAAACGATCCTCAAAACTTTTCTCATGATCAAGGGAGGGAAAAATTGTAGTTTTAAAAAGGGGTTTTTGGGCGGTTTTCTTTTGCCTCTTTATTAAGGATTCGGCCGTAGTAACCACACATAATCACAAAAAGGAAGAGAACAAAGGGAGCACACAAGAAAATGGCCAAAAAACAAGACTAGAAATAGACCCATAATTGAAAGGTAAGAGAGAGGAAATAGAGACAACCCAAGAGAAAAAGCAAAAACCACAACAGAAAATTATGAACATAGGGAAAAATTATGAGAAAGAGAGAGAAAGGAGAGAAGAATCTTACCAAGAACAAAAGATTGGAGAGTGAAATTGGCCAGAGGAAGACAAAAAATGATGAAAAGTGACAGAGCTTGAAGAAAAACCAAGCATCACAGAGAGAGAAAAGAAGAAACAGGGTTTGCAATCGTAACCTGCTGTCTCGAGGGTTTTATTCCTCTTTCATCGTGGGCACAGTTTAACATACCGCGGGCACGAACAACTTAAACACTCGCAGGAACGGATTGACACACTGCGGGCACAATTAAGTAAGCATAGAGGCCAAAAACACAATGAAGTGGGGAAATAAGGGACCCTATGTGTTCACTAGAAGAAACCACAAAATCAGAGTTTTGAGCAAAAAGATAGGATCATGAGATAGGCCAACAACCTTATTTGAAGACGCTTAGATAAAGGAAATTTTTGAATCTCATACAAACGGTGTGTTGGGTGAAATTGAAGTTCACAAATTTTAACCCTACCATGAAAAGAGTATCATGAATAATTCACATCACGGATTGTGGCACACTGCTTATTGGATATCAATCTTCTTCATGGCAATGCATGAGTCAGAGAGCTTCTCCCTACTAGAAATTCATTTCCGCCGCTCCTTTTTCCTTTTTTTTTAAATAAATAAATAAACACATGGCTGTCAAAGGCAGCTTTCACACTGCAAAGAATGGTAGCTGAATCTACGAAATATGAATTTTATCTTCTAAATCAGGACAGCTATAATACACTCAATCATGTAGCTTTTTCCTTAACCTTTCACAAAAACACAAAGTAAGGTTATGCTCTCATCATCATATATTGGTCATTTGAACCTAGGCAATCCTCAAGAGACGAGAACATGATTATGACGAACATTATCAAAATCTCTTATATGCAAAGGCTAAATTTTTAGACCTCTAGAAAATGTATACGGAATGAGATAAAAAAGTCATCAATCCTCAATTCTTTCAAAGAAAGAGAATCCCACACAGAATGATCAAAATAATTTTTTGTAAAACACAAGTTTTGGAAAATCAATGAAGAACACAAGATTCATTTTGGACAAATAAATGAGAATCAATCAATGAGCAAAATGCCTAAAGACTTTCTGAGATATTCAAACCTAAGTAAATCTAGAGGTTAAGAGAAAATATCAGCTTTTTGATTCTCGGTTGATACATAGTCAAGTACAAGCGACCCTTCTTCAACTAACTTACGAATAAAATGATGTCAGATGTCAATGTGTTTTGTGCGTGAGTGTTGGACAGGATTTTTGGAAATGTTGTTAGCACTTTTGTTATCACAAAAAAGAGTGAGTTTTTGTTGATCCAAACAATAGTCATGAAGCATCTGTTTCATCTAGATCATTTGTGCACAACAACTTCCAACCACAATGTATTATGCTTCGGAGGTTGAGAGAGAAATTGCATTTTGCTTTTTGCTGACTGTGCGTAGACACCCCATTTTTGACCACTCTTAAGACTTGGGTGCCTTAGGTTGATCACTCGATGATGAATTATTGCGTTGTGCAAACGTTCAATTTATTCAGTGAGAAACCTCGATTTTGAGTTTCAGAGTGTAAACACCTTGCACCTCCTTTGAGTCAAAACCTAATTTTTCCACACCTGACCACCCAGAGGCCGGCTGGCCAAAAATTGGTGGTCGGCTGTTCCCTACCTCGCCGGCCGGCCATGTTTCCCAACAGAACAAATATTTGTTGCCAGCTGTCCCCCCATGTACATGCCTTGCACCAGCTATCTCTATACAGATATTTCTGACTGAGGAAGCTATTTTTCTATAAATACAAGCCTACCCCTCTTGATTTTAGGTTAGAAGATTTTGCCAAGTCTCAAAAACATGCCAAACATTTTCCCTCTCTATCTAGCAATATACATACAATTCCTAGACCAAAAATTTGAGGCTCGCTGAGATTATTAAGCTAAAATTTCAGCCCTTGAAAGTGAACACTTTGTGGTTTGTGAACCAATGAATCTTCTCTTGAAAGGTATAACTTTTTCCTTGTTTAGACTACTCTTCTCTCATCTTTTTCTTGTTGTTTTTCCACTGTTTTTACACTGTTTTTATGGGCTAAAACTTGTGATTTAAAAGCTACCAAAGGTGGAGGGGTTAACCACCATTCCTTGAACCTTATTCCATAGCTTATATCCTTGTGTTTCCCACTTCTTTCTCAAATTTTGGCGACTGATTTTCAGAGTTTTCATAGGCTAAAACATGTGTTTTTAAGGTCCAGAAAGTGGAGGGGTAAGCCACCCTTCCTTTGGCTTGCTTACTAGCTTTAATTCTCTCCCATTTTTGCTCACTTTTTCTAGTTTTCCAAGTTAATTTCAACACTGTTTTCATTAATTTTGGGGCTGTTTTAGTGTGTTTATTTAGTTATGCTTTGAATATTGTGCTTGTATTGTTGTAAGTCCTCGTAGATTTGGCGGTTTAGGCCTTAGACACCAATCTATTTGAGTTGATAGCTCTTATTCCATATTTCATATACTCACACTTGTAATAATCATCTCTGTAACCTCCCTCATTTCTTTTTTTTTTCTTAAGAGTTGTTTCAAACAATTGATTATTGTTTGCGACATGAGAAAGAGGCTTTCTATGCTTAATGGTTTAATCTCTTCGAGTTTCATTGCTAGGGCATTACATCTCTCTCATGTTAAGCACAACTTCTTGTTTGACACTTCTTTTCATTAGTGGACGTAATTATCACTTTGAACAAAAATGCATAAAGAACGGCAAGGTAATATATAAGAGTTTAAAATTGGAATAAAAAATGGTAAGAAGATAATAAAATTGAGTTGGGTTCGATCAGACGTTATATTGAACCTATTAAGTCTTGAATCATTACATACTCTTTAGTGATGTTAATGGTTTGAGAAGCAATGTCTACCACTTCCCTTGAGGTAACTCCATGATAGGGAGGAGGTTGTTGGGTTTTTTTTTTTATTTTTTTATTTCCCTTTATTGAGCCTCTATCCTATCAGTTCATAGATCATCATGTAACAAATGTATGAATATTGATGGTTTACGAACCGAATTTACTTCTCCCTTGATCAGTTTCATGATATGGAGAGGCAGAGAGGACAAACATTCATTGGAAACACTCTGTTTTTGCTCTATTTACATTCTGTTGCAGCAGGGTAGACCCTCAAAATAGTGGCTGGCCGGCCACCTATCCATCCGGCCGACCACTTTTCAAAGCCGGCCGTCCACTTCATTTTAGACAAGAAGTGCCATTTTCATGGTAGAACAAAGCAGAAGCTAGGGCGAAAATAGATTAATTTTCTAACAGCGAAACAGAATAGATTTGGCAGCAAAACATAGGAGTTTTCGAGCAGATATTCTCATTCATGCATGTATGACTCTTCGAGTCCTGTAGTCCATTAATTTAATGCTTTAATATTATTGTGTTTTAATTAATTACATAGATTCATTTGAACTTGTAATAGTTAGTTAATCTAGTTTATTCATTCATTTGGATTTGTAATAAGTAGTTAAATTTGACCCTTGGACATTCGGACCCTCTTGCGTGAGGGCAAATCTGTAATAATCTGTGTATGTCTTCCAACCCCCATTTCTTTCTCCCTTTTATTTATTCACTTATCGTGGTTGTATAGCATCATGTTTTCCTTAGCATTTTCCATGTGTACATGACCATGTTTGCATGCCTAAGGGTTCGGCTCATCATATTAATCAATGTCAGTTGCAAATCCTTATTCGATTACATGCTTTGTCACATGCCTTGTATTGATTCACATGCCATGCTAGTAATCGAGCCTATTAAGTACATGTTGCATGCGTTCCATTAGTCATATTGTATTGTTTAGAGACATGCATTTTTCTAATCATTTCATTTTTCCTTAGCTTGCCTCGGAGTACTAGGTGAACATTTTCTGCTTTAGCATATCGTACGTATTGGTGTTGCCATATCGAGTATGTTTACCATGAGGCTAAGTGCTTAGTTGATGTACCTATTTGAATGTCAGTAGATGAAGGCTTTTCACTTAAGTTGGGATGATTTGATTAATGTACATATGAGATCACTTTTTCAAGTAACACATTCAAACTCTTTCAAAACGAACATGAAATGAAACCATTGAAAAGTAGGCGAAGTTTATACTTGTGTTCCTCACATAGTAATGTTAGCATAATAATCAGAACAAGAGTTTATAATGTACATATGAATCACATCATGATTAGTAGAGGCCGATCTTTGATCAGGTGAGTGAGGTGCTCAATTCATGACCTTCCCCTCTCATACCTAAGTTCCCAAGCTTAGACACTTTGGTGATGACGAACAAGTGGCCTTTGGCACTAGTCACGGATTACCTAAATTTTTCAAAAATATTTAGATGGCGACTTTGAAATCTGGCAATGCAGTCCCATTTTTGGCATTTTTGATTTTAAACCAATTTTTCAAAGATTTACTGGATTTGGACTCTTTTCTGTTTTTCTATTTCACATTGTACTTATGAAATCAGATTCAGAACCATGAGAGTCCGAACTGTGGGGCTATCGTATCCGAGGAGCCTAAACCCCTACGAGGAGCACGAAAAGCAAGCTACAGTTTCTGGCGACTCTGCGGGGGATTTAGAGAACTTGACTTGAGCTTCATGATGTGAAATTTTATTTACACATATATGTTCTTCGCATTGGAATTGCATTGGTACTTTATGTCACTGTGTTTTCTATCTACTATTCCTAGATGGCTTGTCGGAGGCTTACTAAAAGGCTGGCCGGCCGTGGGCTCTACCATGTTAGAAAGACAACCCTCAGGTCTGGACTACCATCGTACTACTTGATCCTCCTTTCACTTCTCAGTGTTAGGCGTGAGAGGTATATTAGGTAATCTTGCCGAGGTCCTCTTTTGACCAATAAGCCTAGCTGCAAATAGTAAAGCCATAGTGATTGTTCCAACATAGGACATGATGCTCACCCGTATACAGGATTTTGTGAAATTACTTGCTTGAAGCAGTAAAACCCTCGATCATGTCAAAGCTAAGACAGGGAAACCCTAACTTCTTATAAGTGTGTTTTGAGTGCTTCTATTCAAAACGTGAAATCTTTGGCAATGTGTTATGCAATCTTGGGAGAGTCTTAATCTTGAGGTGATTCCTTTCAAACTTGAGGGTCATATCAGAATCAGAATCAGAATTTGGGTCAAAATCCAAGAGTTTGTGTTTGATATAGGTAAATTTTTGGCAAGACTAGAACCAAGGCCAAAAATTGTATCTTACTTTGTTTTGATCAGCATACTCACTATCCTGATCTGATGGGGCATTTGTTTTACTGCTAGGTTTGTCTGAGCCAAAGAAGGAGCAATACCCAATTCAACAAAGGCCCAGCCCAATCTGACTCGGAAAGCCTTAAACCACCACAGTCCATCCAATCTCAGAAAAAAAACCCACCCACCAAAGGTCTGGTCCATCTGATCCCCAAAAGAAAAGATCCATCCAAACGCCAAAAAGACCCATTCTAAAAAGGTCAATCTAGTCAAACCTGTCTAGACTAATCCAGTGCAAATCCATCAAATATAACTAGGTCGAAATCCTTGTTAGTCATCTCTTAGCTTATACCCATCCATTTCCCCAATTGCAAACTTAGTAGAGCCGTGATGGCTAAGAGTCTAGAAGAAGTTGTGGCCATGATAACGGCCCTAAACAAGGGAATTGCCGTGCAGGATGAGACCAATGCTGAAATGCAATGCCCATCTAGGGCATCTACCACACATCCTATCCTGGGTCCCTGGCCAAACTTTGACCCACCTCCGCCAGCTGAAGATTTGCAAGTTCCAGATCCTGGAGAAGGGTTGGCTCGAGCTCAAGTTTTCAGACCCCTAGTACAGCCTAATGAGGGGCTTTTTCCCCTTGATATCAATGATCTCGACCCAACCTTGTTAAAAATTGCTAACCTTGAGAAGCAATTCAAAAAGGTACACTTATTGACCGTTTTGACGGGTCTGGAGATCCTATGGTACATATCTGGCTTTTCTTAGAGATCCTGAAACCAATGGGTTTGACTAAGCCTCAAAAACTTTCCCTGTATGGAAGAACCCTATCAGGTATAGCAGCCACTTGGTGAGCTAAGTTGGAGGGTAAAGTGAAGTAGAACAAGGAAGATTTGGCTGAGGCGTTTGTCAATCAGTATTCTTACAATACCCAAATTGAAATGACCACCCAAGAGCTTAAGCAACTCACCAGAATCCTAAAGAACCTTTTGTGGAATTCGTTGCAAGGTGAAGAGCAAAGGCAGCACAAATGACAGATCGACCTTCTGAAAGGAACTAAGAGTGGATAGTGGTGCAGAACCCTGAGCCTGATATGTTACAAAAGTTAATAGTCACTCCACTATTCACTTTCAAAAATTTACATGAATTACGGATTTAGACTTAGAGTGCATTTAATAGAGGGATTATTCCTAAAGCAAGCGAACTAACAAGAAGGGTGTGGTGTTTTTCGGGAGTACCAATGCTAGTAGTAGCACTATTCCCAAATCCATTGAAATCAATACCATCACCACAAATCCCAAAACTACAACCCTTTTGCCAATACCAACCCACAAACAGCCAGCCTAACTCGAGCTCAAGGTAGGACTTTCACCCCATCTATATGAGCCTAACCAACGCACTAAAAGTCCTGATAGAAAGAGGGTATCTCAAACCCTTTATCCCCAACCTCTTCCTGACCCGCTCTCTGCTAGGCGTAACGCCATCAAATACTGTACGTACTGTCAGCAACGCAGTCATGGCACTAATCATTGCTACCGCCTTCGTCATGAGGTTCAAAATTTCATTCACAACCAGACAAAAGTTCCGCCTCAAGAACCCAATGTTACCACCAACCCACTTCCCATTCATGACCAAGTACCTTCTCCTCACCTTAACCTCATCCATACACTAACTCCTACCTTCGACCCCAGTATATATATCACCCCAGCCTATTTACCTAAGCTTGAGGTGTTCATTCCAGAAACCACGGACTTGTGCATGATGGATGCACTTGAACAGAGCCAGTCCGAATGATGACTTTCCTCTGCCGCATATTGATGAGCTAGTGGGTTTCACTATGGGCCATGCATTGTTATCGTTTATGGATGGGTTTTCCGGGTACAACCAGATTTTGATGGCACCTGAGGATAGAGAGAATACCGCATTCACTACACTGTGGGGTACCTACTGCTACCGAGTTATGCCATTTGGATTGAAAAATGCTAGAGCTACCTATCAGGGGGCTGCGACCACGATTTTGCATGACATGATCCACAAAGAGGTTGAGGTGTACGTGGACGACATGATTGTCAAGTCCAAAGAATGAGAGGGCCACTACACTGCCTTGAAGAAATTCTTTCAATGGATTAGGGAATATAGATTGATGTTAAACCCGTATAAGCGCACCTTTGGCATAATGGCAGGAACAATGTTGGGCTTTCTGATCACACAAAGGGGCATTGAAGTAGATCCTTCCAAAATCGAGGCCATCCTAGAAATGCCACCACAAAGGACTGAAAAGGAGGTGCGAGGCTTTCTGGATAAAGTGCAATTCATAAGACGGTTTATTTCCAAATTAACCTTGACTTGTGAACCACTATTTGGTCTCTCGAGGAAAGGAAAGAAATTCCAATGGGACGATCGATGTCAATTTGCCTTTAAACAGGTTAAGTAGTACCTCTAGAATCTGCCTGTGTTGTCGTCGCTAGAGTCAGAGAAGCCTTTAATTCTTTACTTGTTAGTAATAGACACGACCATGGGATGCATGTTCGCTCAGGAACCTGAAGATAGGGTAGAGAAAGCCATCTACTACTTGAGCAAGAAAATGATGGAGTACGAGACCCGCTATACTCCGTTGGAGAAAGCTTGCCTAGCCTTGGTATGGGCTACCAGGAAGTTGAGGCACTACTTGTTAGCTCGTTCTATAATCCTAGTTTCGAGATTAGATCCCATCAAATATCCCTTTGAGAAACCGGCGCTTACGGGTAGCCTGGCTCATTGGTCGCTCATTTTCTCCGAATTTGATCTCAAATATGTCACCTGCAAGTCAGTCAAGGGAAGAGCTGTAGTGGAGTTCCTAGCAGACCACCCGGTAAAAGGAGGTGAGGTAGTGGAATACTAGTTCCCAGATGAAGACATTCTGCAAGTTGAAAAGGAAACTTGGACGATGTACTTTGACAGAACGTCTAATTAATACGGTTATGGGATAGGTGTGTTACTAATAGCACCCGGCGACTCCCATATACCTTTAGCCTTCAAACTCCAGTTTAAGGTGTCCAATAATGAAACAGAATATGAAGCGTGTATTGCTGGTTTAGAAGCCATCCTGGAACTAGGGGCAATAAGATTAGATGTTATCGAGGATTTGAACTTAGTTGTTTCTCAAGAAAATGGAGATTGGAAAGTCAAAGAAGAGAAGATGAAGGTTTACCATCTGACCCTGGATATTCTGATTCTGCAGTTTGAAAAACTGATATTTATGCATCTACTAAGAGAGAACAACAAGTTCACCAATGCTTTAGCAACTTTATCTTCTATGGTAGACATCCCACTTGGAGTTTGGATGCGCCTGATTATCATCAAACAGAAATACATGCCGGCTTATGAAACTATTGCCATTATAGATGAAGTGCAAGACAAAAACACATGATACTATGATATTTGGAACGTCCTGGAAAAGGAGATGTATCCACCAAGGGCAAATACGAAGGACAAATGGGGAATATGGAAAATAGTTGTCCAATTTATCATCTGCAGGGGTAAGCTGTATAAAAGAGGTCATTTGGGAATGCATAAACTGTGTGTGAAGGAAGAGGAATAGAAGCGCCTTATGGAGGCTATCCACGACAGAGAATACGGGGTGCATATTGTAGACCACCCGAACTCGCTCCGCGCCCCCACTTTCGAAGAGGGCGCGAATTGTGTTCATAGCTACTACAGTTCGGACTCCTATCACGGTTCTGAATCTAATCTCACAAAGTGCAATGTAAGACTGATAAATCACCAAAGACTCCAAATCCGGCAAATCGTTTTGGAAAATCGATTTTAATCAAGAAGTGCCAAACATGGACTGCTTTTCCAGATTACAGAGTAGCCACCTAAATATTTTGTTTTGGGAAATTTAGGAAACCCTGACTTGTGCCTAAGACCATGTGTCCATCATCACCAAAGTTGCCTCAGCTCGGGAACTTGGGTACGAGAGGGGAAGGTCTTGAAATGAGCACCCCCGCTCACCCGATCAAGAATCGGCCTCTATTAGCATAATATGTTGTTTTTGAAAAACACATACGTTCTTATTCCTGTTTATTGGCTAACTTACTATGTGATGCGCACAGCATACAAGTATAGACTCAATCACGCGGATTGGAACAAAACAACTCATGTTTGTTTTTGAAAATGGTTTGAAAGTGCTACTTGCAAGTAGGCTAAAGCGCGGATTTGCCACCCTCAAGTGGGCTTTAAAACATGATTTTGCCACTTCGCAAAGTGGGCTTAAAACTCACAATCATCGAGTTGTCCCAATTCAGGCAATCGAGCCTTCACCCATAGGCATTCATATAGTTAAACACATAAGCACATAGCCTCATGGCAAGCATGCTATCATGACGATCGAGCTGCTAATCAATACGGTCATGGGATAGGTGTGTTACTAATAGCACCAAGCGACTCCCATATACCTTTAGCCTTCAAACTCCAGTTTAAGGTGTCCAATAATGAAGCAGAATATGAAGCGTGTATTGCTGGTTTAGAAGCCGTCCTGGAACTAGGGGCAATAAGATTGGATGTTATCGGGGATTTGAACTTAGTTATTTCTCAAGAAAATGGAGATTGGAAAGTCAAAGAAGAGAAGATGAAGGTTTACCATCTGACCCTGGATATTCTGATTCCGCAGCTTGAAAATCTGACATTTATCCATCTACTGAGAGAGAACAACAAGTTCACCAATGCTTTAGAAACTCTATCTTCTATGGTAGACATCCCACTTGGAGTTCGGATGCGTCTGATTATCATCAAACAGAAATACATGCCGGCTTATGAAACTATTGTCATTATAGATGAAGTGCAAGACAAAAACACATGATACTACGATATTTGGAACGTCCTGGAAAATGAGATGTATCCACCAAGGGCAAATACCAAGGACAAATGGGGAATATGGAAAATAGTTGTTCAATTTATCATCTGCAGGGGTAAGCTGTATAAAAGAGGTCATTTGGGAATGCATAAACTGTGTGTAGAGGAAGAGGAATAGAAGCGCCTTATGGAGGCTATCCACGGCGGAGAATACGGGGCGCATATTGTAGACCGCTCGAACTCGCTCCGCGCGCCCCCCCTTTCGAAGAGGGCGCGAATTGTGTTCATAGCTACTACAGTTCGGACTCCTGCCGTGGTTCTGAATCTAATCTCACAAAGTGCAATGTAAGACTGATAAATCACCAAAGACTCCAAATCCGGCAAATTGTTTTGGAAAATCGATTTTAATCAAGAAGTACCAAACATGGACTGCTTTGCCAGACTACAGAGTAGCCACCTAAATATTTTGTTTTGGAAAATTTAGGAAACCCTAACTCGTGCCTAAGGCCACGTGTCCATCATCACGAAAGTGGCCTCGGCTCGGGAACTTGGGTACGAGAGGGGAAGGTCTTGAAATGAGCACCCCACTCACCCGATCAAGAATCGGCCTCTACTAGCATGATATGTTGTTTTTGAAAAACACATGCGTTCTTATTCCGGTTTATTGGCTAACTTACTATGTGATGCGCACAACATACAAGTATAGACTCAATCACGCGGATTAGAACAAAACAACTCATGTTTGTTTTTGAAAATGGTTTGAAAGTGCTACTCGCAAGTAGGCTAAAGCGCGGATTTGCCACCCTTAAGTGGGCTTTAAAACATGATTTTGCCACTTCGTAAAATGGGCTTAAATCTCACAATCATCGAGTTGTCCCAATTCAGGCAAGCGAGCCTTCACCCACAGGCATTCATACTGTTAAACACATAAGCACATAGCCTCATGGCAAGCATGCTATCATGGCAGTCACTTACACACATGCAAGGATGCTAAAGCATAAACACTCACAGTATACTCCGAGCCAAAAAAGAAGCTAGTTAGTAAGTAATGCATGATCCTAGCTATGTTAAATGCCTAATGCAACACATGCAAAAATGCAACTAAATAGGCTCGGCTATTCTAAGATGGCATATGAATGCAACACTTGATAACATGCTTTGCAACACGTATTCAAGAAAGTGTATTGAAATACAATGTAGTTTGAATGATGCGCCGAGCCCGGTGCATGCAAGATGAATGAATGATACACGCATGCAAAGCATAAGTATGCTAATTGAAATATGCCCTAATCTAACTACCGAAAGTGGGTAAATAAAAGGGAGAAAGATGTGGGGTTGGAAGATATTCACTCACACACGCACCCTTATTACAACATTGTGCCCTCTCGACGTAGGGTCCGAATGAATTTAGCTAACTAGCTACGCTAATTAAACTAATTATTACAAACCAACTAATTAACTATGCTAAGCTAATTAATTATTACAAAACTTTAACTAATTAATCAAATTACCTAATTAAATTACAAATTGATGCTAACTAACAAGTAAGCATTAAACTAAGCTGCTCCAACTCTGTTCGAAGAAGAAGAGGATGTATGCTTGGTTGTCGCCCCGAAAAGCTCTCCTGTTGCTCTTTAGAGGTTCTGTTTGCAGGGTGTCTTCAAGAACTTGTTGTTGGATCTCACCAAAACAGAGCTGGGGAGTGCACCAATGGCCTACCGGCCATGAACGGTGACTGCCTCCTGCCGGCCAAGGATGTGCAGTGTCGGCCACAAATGAAGAGGTGCCGGCCATCAATAAGGCACTGCCGACCACTGATGTACTGAAACTCCATTCTGCAACAGAGCTCAAAAGACGGGAAACAGAGGGTCTCCCAAGGGTATGTACGTACTATGCCACTCCATATCACCTCAAAACATCAAGGGAGAGGCACCATTGGATCCAAAACCATCAATCACGCATCTCAATGCATGATGGCCAAAGATCCAACTTGCACACATTTCAATGAATGCAATGCAAACAAAATAGGCAAAACACTAAGACCACGGCCTTATCATGAGAAATCAAAGGCAATGGAGACCAAAGGGTGATTGGCTCACTTCATCACTTCAAGTATGAAATGAGCTAATCCACCTTGTGTTCAACACAACATCCGGTTTGAACATGATGCAATGCAACATAACACATGTTTATCTTAGTATGTTAAAGACACTAAGCTATGCAAGCTAAGCATGCAAGACATGTTATGGAGCCAAGAGCACTAAAGCAAGCAAAGAGCATCATACAAGAGGCATGCAATACAATGCTCAATGGACTTAAACCAATCCCAAAAAGACCCCATGTATGCCAAAACAAAGGCCTAAGCATGCTGGAATTGAAGCTCAAAGGACTAGACAAACATGCACACATGTTGGCCTATGAGCAAGGCATGATACACAACCCTCAAAAGCTATGAAGAAGTGAAGTATATGAGAGTGTGACTACACTATATGCACTGAAATTACTTGCTAAATGGTGCCATACCATGCAAACATCACATGCATAACATGTTAAATGCCTCAAAACCCAAAGCTAGGCAAGGCCCTTTACACTACAACCATACTAAGCAATGCTCGAATGACCTTAACCATTCAAAACAGACCTAATGCTTAACTTCTCAAAAACATTGAAAGAGCGATAAACATGAGAGTATGACAGTGAAACATGCTCTGAAATCATATATCCAATGATGCTATATCACACAAATGTCGCAAATAAGGCATGCTAGGGGTCTCAAAACACAAGACTAGCAAAGCCATTTGCACTATAGCCCTACAAGGCAAGCCATATATGACCAAGACCACTTAAAACAGACCTCAAGCATGTTAAATTAGTGGCAAAAATGCGTTGGAGCAAAGCTAACACATGCTAGAATGATGAACAAAAGCATGAAGCATGTTAGGCCAACAAGCATGATTGCACTACAAGTACCAAAAGTATGCAAGAGGTGACCAAATCAGCCAAAAACAGAGTTATGGAATGGCAAATAATGGCTAAAATCATGCTTGAACTAAGCAAATTCAAGGCACAAAGACATTCTACTTTGCAAGGCTACAAGTAGGATTACACTACAAGTGTATGAAACATGCAAGAGGTGACCAAACCAGCCCAAAACAGAGTTATGGCAGGTCTAAAAAGTCACAGAAAAGTGCTTGAACTAAGCCTCAAAAGGGTAGAAACACATGCTCATTTGATAGGCCAACAAGACAAGCAAGCAAGACAAGAGGAGAGGGGACCACCCTCTCCTATTTTGGACCTCAAAACTACCTTTCCCCCACTAAAATTCCTCTGGAATTTAGTGGTAAAAAGGGCCAAAAAGTTTGGTTTGAAAGCCTTGAAAGATGGCACAAAAAACTATACAAGCTAAGGAACAAAAGGGAGAGTCAACCCCCTAACACAAAATAAGCCTAAACCATCATTTTTAGGACTAAAAAAAAAAGTTTTCTTCAGTTCAAAACCAAGCCAAAAGTAGGTTGCAGAGGTAGTAAAACAAGCATGCAAAACAAAGCTTAAAAGGGACAAGTGCTTACCCTTGAAGCACAATAACAAAACAACAAGATTTCTGAGTTAAAACCAAGCTTTAAACCTCAAATAGGACCTCCAAGGACCTCAGCTCCAAGATGAAGGTATTTGGTCAAGAGGTTGTATGCAAATATGTAGAGATTTCCCACTTTCAAGCCTAAAATAGGAAGAGAGAGAGTTCTAGAGAGAAAGGCTCCCAAGCCTTTGCCAAATTGTTCTAACCCTTGAATATGATAGATATGGCCTTTATATATAGAAAAAGGAGGGC
The DNA here is from genome assembly GCF_004153795.1 of Camellia sinensis. NCBI lineage: Eukaryota > Viridiplantae > Streptophyta > Magnoliopsida > Ericales > Theaceae > Camellia > Camellia sinensis. The sequence continues at coordinate 319,458 of NW_021026790.1, forward strand.
CTTGGGTAGAAAATATCAAGCCAAAGACAGCTGGAGCAAAATATCTGTCCAAAACTACTTTCTGCCATCTGTGGCCGGCACCTTACCACTGTTTCCCGACACCTTACCATTGTTGGCCGGCAGGGGGTCACTTTTGGATGGCATAGGGCTGGCATTGGCCATTCATGGCCGGCACACTCCCATAGAGGCCGGCAGTAAAAATCCGTCCTAGTCCCCGACTTGAAGCAAGCCTAACTCCTTCGTCTAGATGCATTTTCAAGTCATTCTTGTGTAAAAATTGAAGCCCCAGAAGTAAGCTTTCCAATGGTGGCAGCCTCATATCAAAATTATAACTGTGCTAAGAGATATCCCTCTTTTAGTGAAGACTGCTTAGTTTCGGTCCAACCGGATTGATGCCCAACTTCCAACAACCATATCTCTCCCATCCGGACTTGGCTTGAGAAGATTCTTGAGTGTAAAATGAAGCCCTAGAAGTCTTCTTTCCAACAGTGGTGGCCTCATAGCTGAACTCCAAGTGTACAAATGGATAGGCCTAATTTAACGAGGGTTGTTCGACTCTCTCTTGACGATTCATGCCCAACTCCTTCCCCAACTGGGTTTCTTCCCTCTCCTCTTCTTTTATTCAACACCAAACCCCTAAGCAAGGTGTTTTGAAAGATTTTTCAGAGATTTCACCTCTCTTTCATTCATTTCCACTTTGTCCTGGCTCAGTTTACCGAAAAGCGCAACATTTAACGAAATGTGTGCCTCGGAGCATCGCATAAACCTTTTTCAAAATATTTTGAAAGAGAGGGTTTTAAGATCTAAAATCCTTTGATCAAGAAATGGGGTGTGAGGTTTGGATTTGGAGTTCTCCTTGTCGAAGAAATTGAACCTTTGCATAGCATAGCTTGCATCACTAAGTAAGCAATCAGCGACGCCCAAGTCTTAAGGGCGGTCAAAAATGGGGTGTCTACACATATGAATGGTGTGATGTTAGCCCAGAAGATTCTTAAACAAGGTTATTACTGGTCCACCATGGAGGAGGATTGTGTTGGTTTTGTGCGGTGATGCCACAAATGTCAAATCGATGCCGATCGCAATAATATTCTGCCATCAAAGTTGTGCAACATGACTTCGTCATGGCCATTCTTAGTTTGGGAAATCGATGTTATCAGTGCAATCATGCCAAAAGGGTTGAAAGGGCATGAATATATCTTGGTGGTGATTAATTACTTTAAAAGTGGGTGGAAGCTCAATCTTATGCAGTGTTGAAGGCATCACATGTGGCCAAATTTATCAAAAACAGTATCATTTACTGGTACGGAGTCCCGAACAAGATCATATAAGATAATGGCTCCCACTTCAAGAAAGACGTGATAGACTTGTTGGAGAAATGCAATGTGGATTTTCATAAGTCATCTACATACAGACCACAAACCAATGGAGCTGTTGAAACCACCAATAACAATATCAAAGACATCTTGCAGAAAATGGTTGAGACCTACAGTGACTAGCAAGATAAATTGCCATTCACACTCTGGGGCTACAGGACTTCGATCTGGATATCTACAGGGGTAACCCCTTACTCTCTCGTCTACGAGATGGAAGCTTTTTTGCCAATTGAAATTGAAGTCCCGTCACTGCGAGTTATGGCTGAGTGTTAGATAGTAGAGACAGACTGGCAACAGAGCAGATTTAAAGAGTTGATGTTGTTTGATAAGAGGAGGCTAAAGGCATTGTATCATGTTCAAGGCTGCCAGCACAGAATTGCTAGGATTTTTAGCAAGAAAATTAAGTCTTGGAATCTCAATGAGGGACATATGGTGCTGAAAGACAACCAAGCTCCCATTCATGACCCTAGGGGCAAGTTTAGACCCAATTGGACTGGTTCTTACCTCATCAAAACTATCTGGTCAAGTGAAGCGGTCATTCTCATGGACTTAAATGGCCTGGAATTTTCACAGCTGATCAATATGGACTAGTTGAAGAAATACTACCCCTGAGAGGCTCGCTAGGCCGAAAACCCGAAAGGGCAACCTAGGCAAAAGTTAGAGCTAGAAAAATTAGAAACGAAGAAAAATTGAGCTCACTAGGTTGAAAACCCTAAAGGGCGACTTTGGCAAAAGTTAGAGCGCAAAATGAGAGAGTTAATACTCGAGTGAACCAAAACCGAACTACGTAAAGCCTGATTCCCATCTTTGGGAAACGTAGGCAACTTCATCCTGAAGTTCAGTCATAGTCATCTCCAAATCGACTGTCTTGTCTGTTTTTTTGATCAGGTCATCGTTATCCATTATCTGAAAGTTTAGTTGTGATCTTCATTATGGGAAGAAAAGCTGGTTATAATGTAGAGCAGTAGTGGTATGCAAGCACGGGCAGCTATGATCTTTTAATTTGGGGTTGTACATCTTGAAGATTGATTCTATGCGTGTCAGGCAATGATCATTTTTGAAAATGGTTTTGAAAAGTTTTAATAATAATTGATTTTGTTCAAAATTTTACCTTTTACATCTTAGACCATTTTTGGACTAAAAGGAAAATTTTTAGTGCGCACAACTTTAATTACATTGATTTCAACATAAAGTTCTCTAACTCTCTGATACAAATCAAAGTTGCTTTTACATCACAAAAACTTGAAAGAAAGGTCAAAGCAATAAACTAGGGGCATAGGTGAGTCAGGTGCTCCTACACCCTCTACACGTGCTTGAAGAAGCTTTTATAGCCAAAGTGGGCCAGGTTAGGGCCTCATCCTTGAGCCAAGCCAAGCACTCGCTAGAAAGGGCATAACTGAAACTAGGGGTAGGGGCCAAAAGCTCTCTCATCCTCCAACCAACAAGGTACCTAACCAAGTGTGAAGCACGAATCGAGAATAAAGCCAGGCATTCTAACCTCTCCTCTAGGCAGGTCTGATCATGCCCAAACTGGCATCTGAACCGTAAAGGAAAGTAGAACACGCAGTGCGTGAGGCCAATCAACTATATGCCAGGCTGTTGAGTCATGCTATAGACCTACTGCACATCCAGTTGCACCACCAACCCTCATTGGGAAAGTCCACTAGTCGTTGGCGGAAGAAATAAGCTCGAGCTGAATACTTGGGGTACGAGTCCACCACCTTCAGCTTATCCATGAGCCATACTTGGGAAGGGATGAAAAATATGAGAGATTAAAGAATAGAGAGATGTGCGTTGAGAGAAAAGAAAGGAAATGACTTTGAGAGAAAAATAGAGCATGAGTGCTGAGTGCTGTGAGAAACACATATTAGAATGGGTGAGAAACAATACCTGAAGTAGTAGCGGACTCCTCACAAATTTGGTGGTCTGTCACCGATGAAAAGCATCGAAGCCCATCAAGGTCTCGGCCAGCGTCAAACCAATACAACTCTTACCTTCTTTCAGAGATTGGAACACTTTGATCAACCGAAGGCTGGTTCTACCGTAACTAAAGGCAAGAAGGAAATGCACAAGCATACATAAACAGAGGGCATGTTGTTGAAAACCTCGCCAGAGGAGGTCGCCTCTGTCACCGATATCAGAAAATCGATGAATCAAGGTGGGTATGTCTACTTCTCCGTCATGGGCCAAAGATCGAGCTTCGTGCAAAGTGAGCCCACATATTCATCCCAAAGCTTGGGCGTGGCCAAAACGGGGCTGAGGTATGATTTCCTCATCATGCCAGGTTTCCATCAATGCCCAAAATTGTTCAAGAGTTGGGCACATTTCCTGTGTTCCGAAGCGAAATACATGCGTAATTGGGTCCTAGCATTGGGCCACAACATGGAGGAACGGAAAGCAAAGTGGAGTGTGACTGAACGAAAAGAGTGCGTTTATGTCGAAGCCTCAAAAATTTACCTTTTCCATGCCGTCTAAAGTGTCTATTCAATCTGTAAACTTTTCGGCAAGAAATGTCTCTATTTATGGAAGAAACAGTAGCTAAAATGAGGTTCTGGAGAATAAATCACGAAGGAGGACCTTTTGTAGAAGATGAGGCTGTAGTGGAGGCCAGCTCTCAGCTTTCAAGTGGTTCTTCACATTTATGGCCGGTAGGCCACTAATAGTGGCTGGTAGACAGGCTCGCTAGGCCGAAAACCCGAAAGGGCGACCTAGGCAAAAGTTAGAGCAGGAAAAATTAAAAACGAAGAAAAATTGAGCTCACTAGGTTGAAAACCCTAAAGGATGACTTTGGCAAAAGTTAGAGCGCAAAAGAAGAGAGTTAATACTCGAGTGAACCTAAACCGAACTACGTAAAGCCTGATTCCCATCTTTGGGATACGTAGGCAACTTCATCCTGAAGTTCAGTCATAATCATCTCCAAATCGACTGTCTTGTCTATTTTTTTGATCAGGTCATCTTTGTCCATTATTTGAAAGTTTAGTTGTGATCTTCATTCTGGGAAGAAAAGCTGGTTACAATATAGAGCAGCAGTGGTATGCAAGCACAGGCATTTATGATCTTTTAATTTGGGGTTGTACATCTTGAAGATTGATTCTATGCGTGTCAGGCAATGATCATTTTTTAAAATGGTTTTGGAAATTTTTAATAATAATTGATTTTGTTCAAAATTTTACCTTTTACATCTTAAACCATTTTTGGACCAAAAGGAAATTTTAGTGTGCACAACTTTAATTCCATTGATTTCAACATAAAGTTCTCTAACTCTTTGATACAAATCAAAGTTTCTTTTACATCATAAAAACTTGAAAGAAAGGTCAAAGCAATAAACTAGGGGCATAGGTGAGTCAGGAGCTCCTGCGCTCTCTACTCGTGCTTGAAGAAGCTTCTATAGCCAAAGTGGGCCAGGTTAGGGCCTCATCCTTGAGCCAAGCCAAGCACTCGCTAGAAAGGGCATAACTGAAACTAGGGGCAGGGGCCAGAAGCTCTCTCATCCTCCAAGCAGCAAGGTACCTAACCAAGTGTGAAGCACGAATTGAGAATAAAGCCAGGTATTCTAACCCCTTTTCTAGGCAGGTCTGATCATGCCCAAACTGGCATCTGAACCATAAGGGAAAGTAGAACACGCAGTGCGTGAGGCCAATCAACTATATGCCAGGCTGTTGAGTCATGCTATAGACCTGTTGCACATCCAGTTGCACCACCAACCCTCATTGGGAAAATCCACTAGTCGTTGGCGGAAGAAATAAGCTCGAGCTGAATACTTGTGGTAAGAGTCCACCACCTTCAGCTTATCCATGAGCCATACCTGGGAAGGGATGAAAAATATGAGAGATTAAAGAATAGAGAGATGTGCGTTGAGAGAAAAGAAAGGAAACGACTTTGAGAGAAAAATAGAGCATGAGTGCCGAGTGCTGTGAGAAACACATATTAGAAAGGGTGAGAAACAATACCTGAAGCAGTAGCGGACTCCCCACAAATTTGGAGGTCTGTTGCCGATGAAAAGCATCGAAGCCCATCAAGGTCTCGGCCAACGTCAAACCAATACAACTCTTACCTTCTTTCAGAGATTGGAACACTTCGATCAACCGAAGGCTGGTTCTACCGTAACTAAGGGAAAGAAGGAAATGCACAAGCATACATAAACAGAGGGCATGTTGTCGAAAACCTCGCCAGAGGAGGTCGCCTCTGTCACCGATGTCAGAAAATCGATGAATCAAGGTGGGTATGTCTACTTCTCTGTCATGGGCCAAAGATCGAGCTTCGTGCAAAGTAAGCCCACAGATTCATCCCAAAGCTTAAGCGTAGCCAAAACGGGGCTGAGGTATGATTTCCTCATCATGCCAAGTTTCCATGAATGCCCGAAATTGTTCAAGAGTCGGGCACATTTCCTATGTTCCGAAGCGAAATACATGCGTAATTGGGTCCTAGCATTGGGCCACAACATGGAGGAATGGAAAGCAAAGTGGAGTGTGACTGAACGAAAAGAGTGCGTTTATGTCGAAGCCTCAAAAATTTACCTTTTCCATGCCGTCTAAAGTGTCTATTCAATCTGTAAACTTTTCGGCAAGAAATGTCTCTATTTATGGAAGAAACAGTAGCTAAAATGAGGTTCTGGAGAATAAATCACGAAGGAGGACCTTTTGTAGAAGATGAGGCTGTAGTGGAGGCCAGCTCTCAGCTTTCAAGTGGTTCTTCACATTTATGGCCGGTAGGCCACTAATAGTGGCTGGTAGACCACCTCTTGTGGCCAGCAGACCACCTCTTGCGGCCGGCAGGCCACTTCTTCTGGCCGGCATTCCACTTTTGTGGCTGATAGCCCACTTTTTCTAGCCTACTGTCCACTTCTGGATCTGGTAGTGTTGGCAGCCTGATTTTGTCTTGATCTTTGTGTTTTGAGGTCTTGTTTTGAGTCTTTTGGTTTTACCAAGTGTGTGTATTTGTGTTTTGTTTATCGAGTTGTATTTCGTATTTTGGTTATTGGTCGGCTCATTACTCGATTAAGAATATTGTTTCAATCAAGCGTTCTCGGTGGAAACTGAATCTGATACACATAATATTGTTTCAGACCTGCCTAGAGGAGGGGTTAGAATGATTGAAACAATATTGTGTGTATCAGATACAGGCATAGTATGCAGAATGAGTGTCATGCAGAAACCAGATACAGTATGAGTATAGTGTGCCAATACAGTGTATCAGTGCTGTTTGGGGAAGACTACAATGGAAGTGCTAATATATTAGTGGGAATATGATAGAGTGGTACACAACAGAGTTAGTAGTAAAATGCGTGTTGAAATAAAGGAATCAACCTGAATACCGTGAAGATCAAGCAGTGTCTCTCTCCTCTACACCATGACAATCAGAGAGGCAACTAGCTCGAGGAGGCTCTCTATATACTTCGTGGGTGCTTGCAAGTGCATTTGAATGATCAATATCTAGAATAATCAATATCTAAAATGAAAAATGTATTGTAAAGTGTGGTCCATACCTGAGGTGGGCCTCAAGCTCTGACATACTCGTGCCCTGCCTCTGCCGACTCGATCGAAATCTGGTAGTCTTTCCCAGTCGGCCACCAACATGTAAGCACAGTGGGAATCTCCGGCCAACCAGTCATCTACCCAACGGGAGGGGCCCCTCTATTATCAGTCCCGGCCTCATCAGTAGCCTCACTTGCCATGGGAGCACCTACTGCCTTGCCCGTGGAAATGCCCGTCAATGGGGCATGAAATGAGTCTGAATGAAAGCCGCGTAGTTGCTCTATGCTCTGAAGAAATCACCATCTAGGCCCACCATCAATTGGATAATTGCCTCAACTAGGAGGCTATCTGCTGTCCTCATGGACGCTGGGGGTGGCATGAAAATAACTAGATCGGGCAAGTCTATGGTCTTGTGTACAAATCGCTCAATCAATAACCAGGCTCGGTAGACTGGTCCCTCCAGCAAAATATGGAATCGGGATATAGCCCAAGCCCCGGCATACTGGCCCCTCACATCAGCCGGCATCGTCGCCCAAGGCTGCCATGTAATCTGCAAATAGAGAATGTACAGATTATTAATTGCCGTCAGTTGCCAAAGTACGAATCAGAAAAGTAGTAAAGCAAAAATGACTGTGAGTTTTAGGTTACCTTGTCAGCGGCCACTGTGTCGAAGTATCGATAGAAGAATGCGAAGGTCGTGTCGTCGCGACTCCAAAGCCGGCACCAGCCTTCATACTGTCGTGAGTACGGCACCACGGGGGAAATCTCCTCCACAGGCTCCAGAGCCAGAGTTGGGAAGTAGGCATAAACCTACAACTACAAGGAGAAGGCAGCGGTATTATCAACAATGCATGAACAAATACAAAAAGTTCAAAGCAGAAAGCACAATGCATGAACAAATACAAAAAGTGCAAAGCAGAAAGCACAATGCATGATATGATACAGATAGTGCAAAGCAGAAAACACAATGCATGAACTGATATAAAGCAGAAAGTATAAAGCAGAAAGCGCAGTGTATGAACAGATATTGAACAGAAAGTGCAAAAGTAGAACAGTGTGGTGCATACCTCCCAGGCTCTTCAATAGCCTTCGACTCGCTTTCCCATCATGCGAGAAGTGGAGCGCATGTAGCCATAGAGTGTGGCGAGGTCAGCTCCGCTCTAGTCATAGAACCGAACTCGAGGCAACATCACCAGGGCGCTCAACAAGTATTAACCTATGGTGTTCCACCTATTTGCGAACAAGGTGGTACCGAGGAGGAACATCAAGAAGCCCCTGGCATACTACTCCACCTCTTCCGGTGTCTTAGGCTCGCTCCTGCCAAAACGCTCAGTGAACCAACTATACTTCACCATCATCGGTCTGTATAGAGGTGGGCGCTCTCCGAGCAGGTGGATCCATGCTGCCTCCTACTCGCCCATATCTATGTCGAAGGGGATCGGATCACCCCTATTCCTAAGCCTGTGAGCATGGCAAATTCGCAGGGAGTCATTGTCATCTCCCTAGCAGAAGAGAGGTGGAAAGAGTTGGTGGTGTTCCACCACCTCTCAACCAACACTCCAAGAAGAGCCCGACTAGCTATGTGACGTGAAAGTCCAGAGTAGAATAGGCCGAAGTCGACCTCATCAACATGGTCCCAGACCTCTAGAGGGAGCTCATAGTACCAGTCTCTCGCTGTCATTGCCCCATACCCCCTATAAGCACGGGAGTCCCTTTGTGGTAGAGAAAAAGTGTAGCAAATGAAAGACAGTGATAAAGAGCATACAGATGAGAGCCAGTGTAAGAAAGATAATTAAAGGAAAAACATGAAAGCTTGTAAATGGAGTTCGTACCTCAGTAGCACTACAGGAAAGATGGGAGTCCGGCTCCCTCAGTAGAACGTCCTCTGGTACACCACGAATGAAATCGCTGAAGCGCCTAATGCCTCCAGACGGCAGTATGTGTGTGCGAGGATGATAAGTTAGGGGATCAAAGGGTCGTACCCCCAGTGGTAGTGGCTTAGGCTCGAGCTCTAGAATGAACTCCGCCTCAAGATCAGCTATGATGCCCTTCGCCGCCTCACCAGCCTTAGCGATCACCAGCTCCTCAACCTCGATATGGGGTGATAATGGAGGTGGAACCTCAGGAGGAGCCCCGTCATGAGGAATATCATCCACCATCTAGAAAGTGGGTGAAAAATGGGTGGAAAATGAAGAAAAATAGAAAAAAAGGATAAACTTGGAAAAAGTCAACCCTAGGAGAGAGAAAATGGGAGAAAATGTCAAAACTCGGGGAAGTTCACAAAATCTGAGAGAAACTCAAGGAGAACAAGCCTAGAGTGGTGAAAACTCAAGAAAAGCAGTGAAATCAAAATCTGATCAGTTCAAAGTGTAGAGAATCAAGGGTGTTTAGCGAATAAAGTTTGCGAGGGCATTGGAAAGCGTGTATAAACTATGGATCTAGAGAGAGGAAGCACCTAGAGAGAGAGGGTGAAGATTTCAGATGTGTGGGTGTGTGAAAAGTGAAGCCTTGAGGTGTATATATAAAGACCAGAAGTAAAATGGCAGTTTTGCCCCCCGAAAGTGCACCGGTGGCCGGCAAGCCTTACTAGTGGCCGACAGGTGGCCGGCGATCCTCCCTTGTGGCCGACAGGTGGCGGTGGTCTTCATTGGTGGCTTGGATCTGTTGTGTACCTCATTTGCCATGGAAATGTATGAGAGGTTCTCTTTTGGGTTCAAATTGATCTTTGAGGAGCTTAGAACTGTGTTCTGATTGTGCCATTTCCAATACTAGTTGTATTCTGGCGCGCAAATGTTCTCAACTTGCCAATGTAAACGGGGTGTATCCTTGTTGAGGATGTTGCAAAGCCTTTGAGGGGTAAATCGGGGGTTGTTACCGAATATCGTTTTCATTACATATTTGTTGTCTTCTGTTGCATAGCATATGTATTTTCATATACTTATGATTGCGCGCATGTCTTGCACCATTCATGAGTCATGCATGGAATATACTCTCAATTTTGCATAGAATATGCTCTTGTTTCTTGCATAGAACATGCTTTCAATTAGTATCATGCATCAGTTGTCTATCTTGCATGGAACATGCGTTGTCACTGTATTGATTTGTAATCTTGTTCATTTTGTGCATCTATCGCACTTGTTCACTTTGTGCATTTATCGCACTTGTTCATTTTGTTCATCTATCGCACTTGTTCACTTCGTGCATCTATCGCACACTCTCACTATTGTGTTTATTTGTGGTATATTCTTGTACCTATTGCTTGCATCTCAAGATGCGTGAAGCACGGCCCTAGGCAAATTTTATCTCGGGACACGTGAAATGTAACCTCGAGCGGTTTTTCTCCTCCCCTCACGATTTCAGCGTGATTAGAGTATCTTAGGATGCATGAAGCGCATGCTTGGGCGGGTTTTACCTTGTGACATGTGAAACGCGAGCCCGAATGGGTTTTCTCCTATCCCAGGACGCGTGAAACGAGACCCTGAGTGGCTTTGCTTTAATCTCAGGACACGTGAAGCGCGACCTTGAGTAGTTTTCATCTTAGGACGCGTGAAGCGCAACCTTGAGCAGTTTTCATCCCGGGACGAGTGAAATGCGATCCCAAGCAGTGTTTTCTTTTCCCATGGCATGATTGGAGTGTGTTTTAGGTCTTTTTGCATGGAACCTGTGTTAGTTTGAAGCTTGAAGCTGCTCATTCATATGTTGTTATCTTCTTATTACTTATTGCATCATCTTGTATGATCATGAGTTTTCAAAATAGCCGGCTTCGCGAAGCGTGTGAGTCCTGCTTCAAAGTTGTTTTTTTTGTGCATATTGTTTGCATCTTGCCCTAGAACTACACAGGTTTGATTCATTGTAAAGAGATATGCAGGTAGCTTGCGAGCTCAACCAATTTAATTTATGTCTTGATTGTTGGCCCAAGTCTTACGGCCTTGTCAAAATGGGTCGTCTTCGGGCTTTGACATTCACTCACACCATTTCATAACTTTGAGTTCTGTCAAAGAGGGGCAACTGTAGACACCCAATTTTTGACCGGACTTGGACACCACCGCTTGTGCACCCAATAATGAATATGTGTATGTGTCACACCCCAAATCTGGGCATGACGTGGCCCACAAGGACTCAACCAAGGTCTAAAGTCTTTAGACAAGCACTTTAGACAACACTTTATAAATGCAGCTGATAGGTCTAAAGTCTTTAATTGATTCAGGACAATTAGATTTAGGAACAAGAGTCACAAAGGAACAATTAATGCCATTTCCCAACACCCCATTAGCATGAAACTCCTTCATAAAATCCATGATATCACCCTTCATGATCTTCCAACCCTTTTGAATGCAAAACAAGTTAAATCCATCTGGACCTGGAGCTTTGTTTCCATCACATTCTTTAACTGCTACCCAAACCTCTGCTTCTGAGAAATCTGACTCCAAACGCTGAAGTTGGCCTTGATCAATGCAACTAAATTCACCCCCTAGTCTTGGCGTCACTTTCCAACCTTCAGTGAACAAATCTTTAAAATAAACCCACACAGGTAGCTTGCGAGCTCAACCAATTTAATTTATGTCTTGATTGTTGGCCCAAGTCTTACGGCTTTGTCAAAATGGGTCGTCTTCGGGCTTTGACATTCACTCACGTCATTTCATGACTTCGAGTTCTGTCAAAGAGGGGCAACTGTAGACACCCCATTTTTGACCGGACTTGGACACCACCACTTGTGCACCCAATGATGAATATGTGTATGTGTCACACCCCAAATCTGGGCATGACGTGGCCCACAAGGACTCAACCAAGGTCTAAAGTCTTTAGACAACACTTTATAAATGCAACTGATAGGTCTAAAGTATTTAATTGATTCAGGACAATTAGATTTAGGAACAAGAGTCACAAAAGAACAATTAATGCCATTTCCCAACACCTCATTAGCATGAAACTCCTTCATAAAATCCATGATATCACCCTTCATGATCTTTCAACCCTTTTGAATGCAAAACAAGTTAAATCCATCTGGACCTGGAGCTTTGTTTCCATCACATTCTTTAACTGCTACCCAAACCTCTGCTTCTGAGAAATCTGACTCCAAACGCTGAAGTTGGCCTTGATCAATGCAACTAAATTCACCCCCTAGTCTTGGCGTCACTTTCCAACCTTCAGTGAACAAATCTTTAAAATAAACCCACACAGCCTGTTTTAACTCCAAGGGCTCCTCATATAAAGTATCATTAATCTTCATTGAATCAATAAGGTTCCTACTTTGTCTTCTGGAGGCCATGATATGAAAGCATCTAGTGTTTTTATCCCTTTTTAATGCCCAATTTAATCTAGACTTTTGTAACCAGATCGACTCCAATTTTTTTCTACTCTGCCAAACTTCATCTCTGACTTCAATTCTCTTTCTAGCTTTTGCTTCTGTAAGATCTCTCTCTTCCACAACTAAATCCCAGGAGTGTAACTCAGCTTCAGCTACTTTAAGTTTAGATACCACATGCCCAAAGACCTCCACATTCCAAATCTTTAATGCTTGCTTGAGTGACCTCAATTTGGCCATAATTCTAAAGCCAGCCCAACCCTCTACTGGTGCACTAACCCAAGCCTTTTTAACTTCTTTAAGAAAGCTGGGATGTAACACCTATGCACTTAAAAATTTGAAAGGCTTGGGACCCCAATCCTGCTCATCTTCCTTCAAAATGATTGGGCAATGATCAGACAAAATTCTAGGAAGGCCCCATAACTTAAAACTAAACCATTCAAGCCACTCTGGGTTTAATAGAAATATATCGATTCTACTCCAGCACACTCCTAACTGTGAATTACTCCAAGTGTATTGCCTCCCTAACATAGGTACATCCACCAATTTCAGTTTATTAACGAAACCATTGAACTCCTGCATGCCCCCATCACTTCTAACACAACCTTTCCTTTCCCTTATATTTTTAATTTCATTGAAATCCCCCTCCCCTTAAACACCAAGGTTCAGGGAAGGAGGCTTTTAGATTAGCTAGAACCTCCCAAAGATGCCTTCTCCCACTACTATGACATAGACATTAACAATGAAACAGCCAAGTCTGAGATAGGCTAAACCTGATAACAAAACCAAATTCCTGGACCTGCAACAACCCGTAATCTGAAAGACCTCAGGTTTCCACAAACACAACAAACCCCCTGAACTCCCTTCTACATCAACCCCTATATACCCCAGGTCATCTCCTGGCCATAGGAATCTAGCGAAATTCTCATCCATACATGACTTCTTCGTTTCTTGAATCAAAACCATATCCGCCCTTTTTTCCTTTATGAAATTTCTGAACCTCCTTCTTTTCTTAGGCTTACCCAAGCCTCTAACATTCCAGGAAAAAATTTGCATTGTGAAACTACTGTTACTCCTAAATCTCCCTGGGTGCAAACTTAAGCACCACCACTGATTCCTTTTTTGGGTACTCTTTCCTCATCTTGCTTTTCCATCTCCATAATTTTCCAAATAACACTCTCTTCATTACCTCCAATTTCAATACGCAGAGCTTTCCCCATCTTTACAGTTTCATGGGCTTCACTTTGATTCAAACTCTGTCGATATGAACCAGTACTAACAGACATGGATCACGAAATTGCAGATGCCGCTACTCGGAACATTGCTCCTCGTGGAAAACCCCTACAAAATTGAGTAGCACCTCTAATTTCCTTTTTCCGTTTTGGCCTTGAAACTTGAGGATCAAGCTATCCCTTAGCTTTACTGGTTGAAACTTGAGCAACCTTCTTTCCCTTATCCTTTTTTGCCAAAAAATGTTGCTCACCATCTGTAACAGCTTGAGTCGAAAAATCCTTCTTCCCCTTATCTGTTATTTGTACTGGAAATTGGTCAGAGCCTGAGTCGTCTTGACCTTCAATGACCTTCTTTCCTTTGACAGTTCTATTCTGAGTTGGTTGTTCAGAACTTGAATCCTCATTAGGCTGGGCTTCAGACACTTGGTAAAAAGGAGGCACTAGAGTAATTGGCCTAGGATCCACCATATTTTGTTGATCTAGGCCCATACCTAAGCCATTACATAACCCTTCAAATTGGGCCTGATTTAGCACTACCTCCAGATTAATATTGGGCCTAATAATTCCATTGTCACTGATGCTTCTCATTACTCCGGTTGATTCAAAATCACCAACGACTCTACAATTTCCCACAACTTGGCTCTGTAGAACTTTGCTTTGCATGCTTGCCTTGGAACCTACTCCGCCTTCAGCTGCTTTTTGGTTTTCCAAAACTGTAGCCGTTTTATCAACAATTGAAACTATGGATGAGATACCATGGCCACCTTGCATTAACCCCTTCACTTCCATGTCAACCCACTTGGTCTTTTCTACCTCACTTTGGACTGCCACATCATCATTTCGGGCATGTTGTCAGCATCATCTTCCTCTTTGTCCAACTATTTGGACATAGAACTCTGGTCCACTCTCCCATGGCTACCTTTAGCAGACCATGATGTACTTCCATTAGCAACCTCACCAGAATGATGCCCATGTCTCTGTTCAAAACACTCCACAACTTTTATTTGGTATGAAATACCCTTGCTTTCCATGGTAACTGTCTTGTCAATAGTTTCCAACTGCGATGTAATAACCTTCACCTTACCATATTTCAGGGATGCCAAGCTCAAAGTTTCTTCATGAATGGCCACCACTTCGCCCCAAAGCTCACCTATTCTTTTAAAATTATGTGGGTTCCACAGATTTGGTGGAACACCAAGACAATACAACCAAGTCAACCTTTCACAATCAACAAGCATTCCTTTCTCCCACTCCGTTGCTGACTCACACTAGTTCTCAGCCTATTTGATGATCTCAGTATTTCTGTTCCTTACTTCTTGAACTGACTGGAAATTTACATATGCTAATCTACCCCCACCCTCCTTAACCTCAACATTTTGTAGGCCTATGGTCTGCAAATCGTCCTTGAATTTTCCAAATGAGAGTTGTGGTCTCAGCTTGACCATCAAGCTGTTGAATAACCAGTCATTCCCATATTGTACTACATGAAAACCCAGTACTGATTCCTTTTTCAACACTCCACCTTTGACCACCTTAGCATATGTGTACCTGTTCCTTGGTTCCTCCACTACTTTTCTGAGCATCATTAATGGTTTCTTTGTTCCTAGTATCATTTGCTCCTTGCCAAAATCAGCTTTCTTCACTTTCAGGACTTTATTTTCGCACCACGCACCATTGGCTTTCTGTATTTCTACTCCCGCTGCTACCGGACAGTCAAATCTCACAAATCTGAGTCTTGATCTCGTTGCCTTTCTTCTTTTGGCTGGAATGAACACATCATTTACAACCCCAAACTTAGAGAAGGGTGAGAATAGTCCTTTTGGATTCATTTCTTCAGGTAGATCATCCACAAACACTGTGTGAATACAAGAATTTATCCCATGACTTCGAAATCTTCTCTTAAACACTGATTGCCAACCTCCTCTGTTAACTTCAGTTCTTCCCCCCTCCATCTTTTCGATAAATCTTTTACAAACTCACGAAGTTTAATATCAGCATAGAAAACTTATTGCTAATAATCTCATTATTAGTGATAAAAATTTAAGATCTATTAATGTGAGTATGGGCTCAGAGCTGGACTTGGCCCATTTGGGACTAATTAACAAAATATAAAAATTGTAAAACAAGTTTTAAAATGCCAGGTCTCATGTAGTCCACTTGGCCAGGAAAATTGTCTGGGTCACGGGCCCACCTCGCAAGTCCATGATCAGTCCAAATATTTTAGGTTCTGGCTGGCTTGCCTTTGGGCTTATTGATGCAACCTATGAACATGAAATGACAGTTTGCTAGTTGTGAGACTGATTAAATGATTTACATGTTTAAGTTTATGTTATTAGAAACTGTGTATGTAAAAAATTTCATCTCGAAAAGCCTGCAAAAGGGAAACTTTAAGCTCATCACATTAAATATTTGAGTATGGAAAATTTATGAAATACCTATACATAATGATTTGACTGCGTTTTGAGCCTATTACTTTTGTTTAAAGAGCCCATCAAAATGCCATTAAAAACTGACACTACAACATCATTATGCTGCAAAATTGTGTAAAAATTTTGGTGTCATTTTTTTTTTGATCAGCAAAAAAGAAAAACTTTATTGATGAACAAAATAGAAGAACAAAAATAAAGAAAATGGATGGATGCAAAAAGCATCAAAGCGAAACAAATCGATCCCAACTAGGTTGTCACCAATAGGATCGGCCAATCATATGCTAGCACTCTATCAAGAGTTTGTGAGAAACCAACAACAAACAAAGAAGAGAAACAAACAGTAGAGGACAGACAATCAACTTCCATCATAGACAACAACCCTCCATGAATCTCCTCTGCCCACAGAAAACAAATAGCATGCATAGTATGAGAAACCAACAGACAACAATCCTCCATGAGCAACCAACAGACAACCTTCATCACAAACAACAATCCTTCATGAATTTCCTCTGAAAAATTTTGGTGTCATAACATTTTCCTAAACCCTTTCAACCCAATTCATCACAATTCATATGCCATGGAATGGAATAGAAAGTTGAAACTTGTTTTACTTATTTACAGCTGAGCTACTAGGCTTTGATGATTATATTCCTCCTTATTCAACTATAAAAGATCAAGACATACTAGGAGTGAATTATGATGCATCTGCAGCTTCTGGAATTAGAGATCAAACTCCGCAGCTATCGGTATTTAATTAATCTAATATTCTCTAATTATTTCTCTAGTGAAGAGATTATATTTCTTGCACTAACTGGTGTACACATATTTTGTTTGTCATTATAGGTTGGTGGGAGGATTTGTATGAATGAGCATAGTTACAGAAATACTACATTAATGCAAGTGGTGAACATACTAGGTAATGATGAGGACTTGGTTGTAATTATTTCCAACTTACTAATCTTAATCCAATTACACCTTACTACGAATGCTAAAGCTCAAGAATTCTCTTTCTCTCTCTCTCTCTCTCTCTCTCACACACACACACACATACACACACACAAATACCCTAAAGGTTAAATTCAGACCAAAAACTATGTTTTTTAAATTTTTTTTCTCTATCTGAATTTTTTTTATTCTAACATTCCCACTAACCATAAGTGCATTTATTGTTTGCATTGCTCATAGCATAGCTTGTTATCTGTAATCAATTTCAAAATAGGGTTCGGATCCTCTCCAATTAACTGCATTTAGGTTGGGTTTGAGGTTGACTGTTTTAATCAAAAAAAAAAAAAATTGAACTATTTTTACAGCTAAGACAACTAATCGGTTTAGGAAGTTATTAAAATAACTATTTTTTGTGAGTTCAAAAAGCTAATGTGAAGATTTTTAACCGACGACAAACAGTTATGGTTGTTTTTTTTTTTTTATAGAAATAAATCACTTTTTAAAGTTGTTTTCAAGCAACGACTTTGTGAGTCCACGACTCTTTCTCACAACCATATTCCAATTAGCTAGAGGAAAAAGTCGCGTGTTTTAAAGTAAATGCTCATTTTGTCCAACTAGTTAAACTTATCAAACTACAATTGCCTTTTATTTTTATTGTTATTTTTCATGATTTTTGTTTCTGAACATTTTTTATGTTTTCAAACCTTACATTAATAGACAATGGAATTGTTCAATTTCTATTAGAATGTAATATGTTGGCTTAAGATTTGGGTTCTATTGGACACTGTAGTGCTATATTGATGCGCTCGATATATCGGTTGGCATAAAAATTACATTTGTATCAACCGGTTTTGGATACGTATCATCTTATAGCAAATTTGCGAGCCATTTCTCAACTAATCCTATTGGTTCAGAGTCAAATACAAATGGTTGCTATAAAAATATTTTTTGTGGCTGATAACACCAAATTTCCTTTACATATCGCTTCCTAGTCCTGATATTGTTACATCACAACCGATACCAATATGTTTGTCGATACTGTTATTTAAAATCATTGCTTGCTTGCTACTATTAACATACTCATTTTAAGTACACTTTGTAGGTCAATTTCTTGGTTTTGAAAATTTAACTCCACCTTGTTCAATTGAAAGAGGCTCAGAGGGCATCCTTGTGGGTGTAAACTATAGATCAGGTGGTGCAGGAATTCGCGATGAAACTGGAGAAGAACTGGTAATTAGATGGGGTGTATATGTGTGCGAGTGCTCATACATGTTGTTTCGTTAACACATACTCCAAACTTAGAAACTGTGTCCAGTTAGAGAAAAAAAAAACTCATATTTTTTGATTAATTCATTAACTCGTGTTGAAGAGAAAGTAATTTGTTTTTTTTTAAAACAGCGAAAAAGGAAAATTTATTGATAATGATCATGCTAAGTTACGTTGACAATCATCAATAAAAAAATGGGGGAGCAGAGAGTATCATAACAAAACTACCCAATCCCAACTAGGTTGGCATCGATGAGCATGTCCAGTCATATGCTAGCACTATCCAAAGTTGGTAAGACACCAACACAAAAAGCAAACAGCACAAGAGAAAGCAACAGATTTACAACTAGAATGAATCCTCAGTAGCAAAGATTTCTGAATTAGCATCCTAGAACCAGTCTACTCCCTAAACTACCTCTGATTGGTCTGAAATTGAACAAGAAGTGTTGAATAGTGAAATGAAAATCCTTGAATTTGTGATTCAGCCAAAGTGCAACTCTAATCTTAATCAAATCACACAAGTCCTCCAACTTCGGTGTAGCAAATTGGAAAATACACTCATTTCTAAGCTTCCATAGTGATCATAAAACAGCTGGAGGAATAACCTTCCAAAGCAACTTTTTCTTTCTGTTCAGTTTATCCTAAACCCACCAATGTAATACAGCTTCCACAAATTCAGGTAGAGCCCCTTGCATCTCCCACCAATTCAACATTGCCGCCCAAACCTTCCATGCGAAATTACACTGCAATAGCACATGGCATAAAGATTCATTCTCAGCTTTATAGAAAACACAAAGGGCTGGTGCATTATCCTGAATTACACCAATTTTGCTAAGAAAGTCTGCTGTTTTGACTCTATTTTTCTAGGCTAACCAATAGAAAAATTGAACCTTTGAAGGTGCAAATTTGTTCCAGACCAACTTCCAAGTACTAAGGAGAGGATCAAGGGAGACAACTGCACTTTAATAAGAAGAGGAAATAGAGAACTGCCCAGAACCTGCAGCCAGCCAGGAAAGATTGTCCTTCTGATCATCACCTAAACCAGTGACAAACTGCAAAAGCTCTTTGAGTCTACTTACTTCCCTCTCTTCCCACTCAAACAACCTTCTTCTTAAGTTAAAATTCCAGTCCCCAAAGGCGACCCTCCTGTCTTACATTGATCTTAGGGTTTCATCATTTTCCATCACCAATCTATACAGAATAGGAAATTCATCTTTCAAGCAATAATTGTTACCCCATTTGTCCTTCCAGTAGTTAGTGCTTTGACCATCCCCTATCTTAACTTGAACATTGATAGAAAAGAACATTATCAGATTATTTCTCCTCTCAGGTAAGGAGGCGATTCCTTTCCACACACAAGAGTACCTGCTGCTAGAGCTAGAAGAGGGGAACCAGCTTTTGACATCCAGATTATATTTGATGCAGATAATCTTTTTCCACAAAGCATCTTTCTCTTTACCAAACCTCCATCCCCATTTTAATAACATACAATCATTTACCAACCTAACTCTCATATTGTCTAATTCTCCCTGCTTCACACTCTTTGCTACTTCATCCCATTTAACCACGTGGATTGGTTTTCTTGACGCTGACCCACCCCAAGGAAAGGCAGCCTGCAGCTTCTCAAATTCTTTTGCTACTTCTATAGGCATTATAAATAGAGATAGATAGTACCATGGCAGGGCAGAGGTGATAGATTTTAATAGAGCGAGCCTCCCAGAGAATGAAAGCAGCTTCCTTTTCCATCCTACTAATCTGCATTTGACTTTGTCAAGAACTAGCTTCCAAGTTGCCTTCTTATTTGAATTAGCCCCCAAAGGCATACCTAAATACTTTAAGGAAAATGCCCTAGTTTTACAATGTAACTTTGAGGCAAAACAGGATAAAGACTCCTCAGGTACATTAATTCCACACACCTAGCTTTTATGGTAATTTATTTTCAGCCTAGAAATCAATTCAAAGCACCTTAGAACCCTCTTGATGTTGCACACCTCCATCTCCTCAGCTTCACAAAATAATATGGAATCATCTGTAAATTGCAAATGTGATAACAACACCCCACTAGAACCAACCTTCACTCCCTTAATTAGGCCAATCTGCTGTGCTCTTGACAAAAGTATATTAAGGCCCTTAGCTGCTATATTGAACAGAAATGGGGACAGAGGGTCGCCTGGTCTTAGACCCTTTTGAGGGGAAAACTCCTCAGTTGGCGAACCATTAACTAACACAGAGAGTTTTGTAGAGGTAACACATTCTTTTATCCAACTAATCCACTTTACTCCAAACCCAAAGTTCAATAGCATAGATGTTAGGAAACACCAATTTACATAATCAAAAGCCTTTTCAAAGTCAAGCTTGATAATCACTCCACTCCTTTTGGTTTTTCTCTAACCATCCACCACTTCATTAGCAATTAAGACACCATCCGAAATGTTTCTACCTCCGATGAAGGCCGATTGAGTATCACTGATGATGTGAGGAAGCACCCTTTTTAGTCTACTAGACAAAACTTTTGCTAGAACTTTATATATTGATCCAACTAGGCTTATTGGTCTATAGTCTCCAAGCCCCACTGGATTTTCAATCTTTGTTATTAGTGAAATAAGGAGCTATTAATACCCAAAGCCAACTTTTCATTCCTATGAAATTCCTTAAAGAACTTCAATAAATCAACTTTCATCATTTTCCAATTTTTTTGAAAATAAGCCAAGTTGAAGCCATTTGGCCCTGGGGCCTTGT
Organism: Camellia sinensis; assembly: GCF_004153795.1. Classification (NCBI taxonomy): domain Eukaryota; kingdom Viridiplantae; phylum Streptophyta; class Magnoliopsida; order Ericales; family Theaceae; genus Camellia; species Camellia sinensis. Next base: position 340,221 of record NW_021026790.1, read on the forward strand.
TGCCATCGCAGTCATTCACAGCAGCCCTAATTTCTGCCTCTTAAAATTCTACTTCCAAACTTTCAAAGCCAAGAGTTTCATGAACTGATTTGAATTGACCACCTAGCTTAAGTCTACCTCTGCGATCTTCTGAGTACAGCTTTCTAAACTGTTGAAAAATTTCTTGCCTGACCTGAGCAGGATCTTCACACACAGCATTCCCTATGGATATTGAAGAGATCTCATTTCTACTTTGCCTACCCTTCGTCAACACATGAAAAAACCTGGTGTTTCTATCACCTTTCAAGTTCCAATTGAGCCTTGATTTTTGCAACCACAGCCACTCAACCATTCTACTTAGCCTCCATGATCTCTGACAACTCTTCTTCTGGCTTTTTCTTCATTATCTAAGTCTCTAAACTTGGCAGATAAATCTAGGAGATGCAGTTCCTCTTCTGTTTCTTTCAACTTCACATTCCCATGTAAATACCTCTTTGTGCCATTTCTTTAACTCTAACTTCAATAGTTTTAACTTCTTTAGCAAGATATAGCCAGCCCGACCTGCAACTTCTGCTCCTTCTAGGTCTTTTCCACAAAAGCTGGAAAACTTGGGTGGAGACTCCAAGCATTGATGATTCTAAAAGGCTTAGGTGCCCAATCTCTTTCATCCTCCATAAGCAATAGAGGGCGGTGATCAGAAATGAGCCTTGGGAGACCCCAAAGCTTCAAGTTGAACACCTCCAACCATTTAGGATCCATTAACACCCTATCTATTCTACTCCATTTGTCTTCTGCTAGTGAGTTACACCAGGTATATTTTCTGCCAAGTAATGGGAGATTAGTAACTTCACATTTGTCAATAAATTCATTTAGTTCTCTCATTCCTTTATCTCGTTTGTAGCAACCCTTCCTTTCACCTAAGCTTTTTATCTCATTAAAATCTCCACATAAGCACCAGAGGCTAGGAAATTCCTTTTTTTTAGCTTTAACAAGCAATCCCATAGTTTTCCCCTATTTTCCACATCATTAGGTGCATATATATTAAGTATAACAAAATCAAAGGAATTAAAGAAAGTACTTGAGAGAAAAATGAATCTCCTATTACAACAACACTCCTTAAGCTGAAATACCTCTGGGTCCCAAATGCAGAGAAGTCCCCCAGCTAGGCCTTCAGAGTACACAGTCAAAAATTCCATTTTGTTTTTTGCCCGCATTGCTCTTACTTCCTTTTCTACTAATGCAAAGTTTTTGGTTTCTTGAAAGAAAGCAATATCCACATTTCTATCTTTTAGAATGTTCCTAATTTTGCCCCTCTTTTCTTGTCTACTTAATCCTCTGATATTCCAAGATAGCAGCTTCATACTTATTAAACACACACCTATGAAACTCCTTTGGTGGACACAACTTAGGCTTCAGCACCATTACCCCTTTCAATCCGACCTATATCTTTAATTTTGAGTTCCACAATCTTTTTTAGAACCTTAGCTTTCTTCCCATTCATCTCCACACTCAGCAATTTTTCCCATTTGCAAACAAGCTTAAGCTTCATCCAGAATAGGGTTGCCTCTATCCCTACCACTGTCCATTGAAGCTAACATTGAGGCTTCAGCCATAGAAGTTCTAGGCAGAGCTTGTTTTGGAGTTGATTTGCTTGTTGATGCACCCTTCAATCCAATTCTTTTTTCCAGACCTAAGAACCCTTTTTGGGCCGAACATAGCTGATCTTCTTTTTACCTTTTGCTTTTGCCTTACCTTTGTGTTTTAAGGCTGCAAACCTGTGCTTTATACTTACGTCATGTGTTTGAGAAATATTGGACTCATTAGACTCACGAAGAACATGCCCAACACCAACTACTTTTTCCTTTGCATGGGTGTCACACAACATAGGCCCACACTGTACTTCATTCAGCCCACCCAACTCACAATTCAACTTATTGTGGCCCAGAACCACTTCCAACCTCAGCCCAGACTTATTTAGACTTGAGCCACTCAAACTTCTCATAAAACCAAGCATGAAAATTTGTCCATCGTGACCCTGATTAGAGCCTTTAAGTCATTAAATGTACTGCTAACTGCCACTATTTTTTTACAATCTTTTGTCTCGAGCACCTTGCCCCTTCTGTATCACTCTTCCATTGTGACTCTCTTACCTCATCTATTACATTTTCATCTCCACGTGTCTGCTCACCTCTGGTCTCAATCTTGTGTTGCTCTTGCCCCTGAGCTGACTCACCTCCTATGCGTTAAGTTGACTCGACAATGTGATTCTGAGATGGCTCACCATCACCAGCTCCATTAGAGTCATCTTTCTCTCCAGTATCTTCGACTTCATTTGAGCTATGATCCTCCTCCACATCTTGGTGCTTCTTACATCTGCAACAATGGTTGATTGAGTTTGCTACGACTACCTGATCTTCCCAAACTCTCACTGGATATGAAGACTGCTTGGTCTCCAAATAAATAACTTGATTCATTGGCTACATGCACTTGGTGATAATCTTGAGCTTACCACAATCAAGAGCTTGAGACATGTATTCAGCTTCTTCAATGACTTCTCCTCATAAAGTATCAATCTTAATTAATTGGACCTATTCCATAATGTAATGGAATGCCATAACAGCTAATCCATACTAGTCTTTCCTGTGCAAGGATTAGCTCTGGCCTCCAATGATTAATGTCTTCACACCAATCTTCAATAATAGTTTTGATGGCCTTCATCTTTGTCTCCATTACCTCCTTAGATTTGAATGATAATACCACATCTCTTCCTCCACCGTTGTGGACTTCATACCCATCTATTCCTCTTTCTTTAAGTTCAATCTTCAGGCTGATGTCAACATATCTGGCTTTCAGATGAACTGCAACACTGTCATGCATCCACCCATTACCATACTCCTCCGCCTTGACTACAGAACCATTACCCCTTTCCGAGCTACCTCTTTCTACATCCACAAATGACTTCTTGCTTGTGAAATGATTTCGTTCTCTCCAAACCTCCGCACTGCGGTTTGGTTGTTTTGGTGATTGAAAATGGATCTGCCCCTGCTCTCTGTTTCTATCATACTCAGCAAATTTCACTCCAAACTTTTTATCATCCACCCATAATCCATGAGCTTTTTGCACTGCTACCTTTGCTGCTACTTCGCAACTATATCTTACAAAGCTAAATCTTGTGTTGGTGTTTCTTTTTCTCTTTTGTGGTATGAAGATGTCTTTTATAACTCCAAACTTCCTAAAGAGATTAAACAAGCCTTTGGGATTCAATGAGCTAGGTAAATTGTCCACGAACACCGTGAAGACTGCTGCGCTGTCCACTTTCCACCCCGCTTCTTGCTTTCCTCTTTGTTTGACCACCAGAATCCATCCTCCTCACTTGGACATTCTTTATCTCTCTCTCTCGCATAAACTCGCATCTGGTTGAAGAGAAAGTATGACCCCAAATAGAGCACACACAAGCCTTTGTTCAATTAAGATGACACAATAGAGTGTGAATAATAGAAATAACATAAATATTTTTTTTCCGCCTATTTTAGAAAAAAAAATTGCCCTATTTGAGATAGGCATTATTACAACTATGCCTAGATTTCTTGTTTACTTCTTATAATTACAGGATACTCTATCATAGCAAATTTCCATGTTATCTACATATAGCTGATGGTTTAATCATTTCATAGAATTAGGTGCAAACAATAACTTTTCATATTTCCAACCAGGGTGATCGGGTCAATATGAATAATCAGTTACTAAACCATCAAACCATAGTATCACGCATTGCCACCTTACTAGGAGGTGAAGAGGTGACTGCAAATTACCTAAGCAAGTGCATATATTCGATTGGAATGGGAAGTAATGATTACATTAACAAGTACTTATCGTCGGAGTATTATCCAATAAGTCGTTTATATACACCAAAACAATATGCATTGAGAGGGGAGATTTGCGCTGTTAGTACGGCCGAACAGGGATTGGACGGGTCTGTTTTGCTCGGTCTCGAGGATCGGCTGACTGGGCGGAAACCAAGCCTGGCCAAGCTGCAACTAGCAAACATTCGGCGGTGCGCACAGCTAAGAGGCGAGACCGAGCTATGGATAGCTCGGGGTAAACTATGGACAAGGGAGGGATGACGCGTCTCTGACCGGTGAGCCAAGATAGGAAGATTCAATATAACCTCGGATGAAGGTAGAACGGACGGGGGCCGGCATGCCTCGCGACCGGTATGCCACGAAGAACCGGTCAACTCCAGCCCGGTCCATGGGCGTCCCCCCCGCCACCCCTTTGCCAAGGGGCAGTCCGGTGGGGGATAGCGCGGTTGAGAGCCTGTAGCGATAGTTCTTCTTAGGAAATAGGCCGGTCGTGGTACTGCGGTTAGGTGTGCCACCTGGTCCAATGGCACAAAGGAAAGGACGTCTGCTCCACATATGCCTCAATACCGTTAGGCAGTTCTGCGTGTACTGTTGGGAGGACTAGGCCTTTACACGCGTAAGGTGGTGAGAGGCGAGTACTGCCACCTATCTTGGGAAGGACAGCAGAGGTAGTGCGCGCATAATCTTGAGGCTGCATGGCCAGCCTTGAAATATGGAGGAGAGCGAACGTTAGAGGTATGCAACTTCTTCCCAAAAGAGAACACACTCTCTCTCTCAGTCTTCTTCCTCTTCCTCAAGTGAACTGACTTGATCGTCGGAGGGTCCATCCGGCACACCACCGCCGGGCAGCTCACTGTTTCTGTGTTGCCAGGAAGACGCCGTCAAGAGAAGCTCAGAGTACAAGGAGTATGAAAAGCAGAGGATATTTCGCCCCCGTACAATTGGCTCCATCTGTGGGAAGTTTTTTGATACTCAACCCTTGTTCTCAGAGCTTCTTCGACCATTTCCATGGCCAACAACGGCGAAGCCCCACTGTCCGTCGTCGATGGCGTCACACCTGAGTATGTCCGCTTGAGAGAAGGTCCTCTGAATATTCCAGCCATGGCGGGCCTAGAGACTCCTTCGCGAAGTGCGCGAGACAAACGCGGAAGGAGTGCTGATCGCTCGCAGAGTCCTGGGGGCCGCAGACGCCGGGGGGAGTCCCATGCGCAGCGCCTGGAGCACAAACTCAAGGACCAAGACACCGTCATTCGCAGGATGGCGGCGGAGATGGAGCTGCTGAAATGCCAGATTAAAAGGAAGGGTGTTGCTGGAGAGGGCAACCTCAGTGAGCACACCCTGTCCCCTCGTTGTAGCAGTCGCCGCCAGGGGAGGACCCACTCTCTCTCCATCACCAGGAACTATGGGGTTAGGGGCTCCAACCAAGGGGAGGGCAGGTCCCTCTCTCGCGACAACACATACCGCCCCTCACGCCCGACGCCGACGTCGGGATCCTTTTTCTCCACACGTTCCAGGGACTTGAGGGATGTATTGGAAGAGAGGGCGTGCTGTCGGGAGACTCGGAGAGTGCCGACATTGAAGAGGTTAAGCGCTCCAGTGCGTTACAGTGAGGAAGTGGCGATGCCAGCCCCCAAAGTGATGGCCCCTGCGCTGGTGACAAAGAGCTGGCGCGACTTACAGCCACGCCGCTGTCTCCAGAGATTGAGAGTATGCCACTCCCCGCCAGATTCCACCTGCCAAAGTTCACTTTGTACGATGGAAGGACGGATCCATACATGCTCGTGAGCCATTACCGGCAAGTAATGGCTGGACACCGGCGGAATGACGCCTTGATGTGCCTCATATTCCCAGCAAGCTTAGGAGAGCTGGGTTTGAAATGCTTCGAGAGGCTCCCGGAGGGGAGTATTGAGGGGTGGCAGCAATTAGCGGAAGCCTTCGTCACCAGATTCAAAACCAACACACGAACGCCGAAGGAGGTCGACCATCTCCTGGGCGTCAAGATGGAGTCTGGGTGTTCGTTGAAGGCATACAATGCGAAATACTGGAAAACTTACAATGAGATCCTCGACTGCCCCACCAATCTGGCGATCACTCAGAACAAACGGGGTCTCCCTGTCGGACATAGGCTGCGAGATTCACTCACGATGCATCAACCTACAACCATGGAGTCATTGATGCAGCGGATCAATGAGCACATTCGTGTGGAGAATGATGCCGCCTCCGCGACCGAGAAGGTTAATCCGGTCGCGGCGGACAGGAGGGTTGCGGGGAAAGTTCAGTCGGTTGGGCAGGAGGATAACTGCCCAAACAACTGGTCGAAAGACCAGCGCCATGGTCCAAACCGTGATGACAGAAACAAGGGCCGCCGAAACGACCGGGCTGACCCTCCCCGTGATGCGGCGGAGGATGCCAAAAGAAAATTGAAGGCACGGACTGGGATCACCACGGTATTTAAAATCCCCATCTACCGCATTTTGAGCGAGATTCGAGGTGAACCCTTCGTCCGTTGGCCGGCCAAGTTGGGGAGCGCGCAGAGGGGCTTCAATTCAAAATATCGCTGCACCTTTCATGAAGAATAGGGGCACCGCACAGAGGACTGCTTGCCGCTCAAACAACACTTAGAGGAGTTGGTGGCGGCAGGGCATCTTGACCAATACATAGATGGGGGCATCAAGGCCACGCCAGCAGACCAAGTCGAGCCAAACGGCCTGGCCGCCCTAGAAGTGCCCCCGCAAGGTGTAATCAACGTCATCCACGGAATCATTGAACCGGCCAGGGTTTGCGAGCTGAGGGGGATGATCAAGAAGGCCGAGCACATGAGGGAAGTGCTCTCTGTTCAGCCCGCTGTGAAGAAAGGAAAGACCGAAGAAAGGGACATCCTTTCATTCTCAACCAAGGACTTGGAAAGAGTTCAGATGCCGCACATTGATGCCTTATTAGTCACTCTTCGCGTCAAGGACTTTGACATCAAGAGAATCTTGATCGACCAGGGGAGTTCGGTAGAAATTATGTACTATGATGCGTTTAAACAAATGAAGTTGGAAGACAAGGACTTGGCCCCCGCAACGTCCCCTTTGGTGGGCTTCAACTCACAGCCAGAATGGCCAATCGGAAAGATTATTTTGCCGGTCAAAGCGGGATCGGTCGTAAAGCAAGTAGAATTCTGGGTGCTTAAAGTTCCATCAACTTACAACTTGATCTTAGGGAGGGTTGGCTGCACGCCATGTAAGTAGTTGCTTCGACCTTCCACCAAGTCATGCGCTTTCCGGCACCGAGCGGACAAATAGAGGAAGTTTGGGGGGACTAGGTGATGGCGAAACAATGCTTCGTTGCGGTAAATGGCAGCCGAGCGGCCAAAGGGTTCGTCCAAATGATTGAAGGGCCCGAGGGTAAAGAAGTCCTTGAAGACGTAGGAAGAAAGGCCGAGGAAAAGTCGGTCGAAGATTTGGTAGAAGTGCGAATTGACGAGAACGATCCCACTAAGTTCTTCCTCTTGGGATCATCCTTGTCTAGCGCCGAGCGGATGGATTATGTAAACTTCTTGGTTTCCAATTTGGAGGCCTTTGCCTGGACGCCTTACGACATGCCCGGCATTGACCCGAGCTTCATTTGTCATCAGTTGAATGTCTTCCCTAATGCACGGCCAATCATTCAAAGGACGCACCGCTCAGCCTTGCACCATGCTGAAGTGGTCGCAGAAGAAGTGAAAAATTTGTTGGAAGCTGGTGCCATAGAGGAGGTGCAGTACCCCCGGTGGATATCCAACACGGTGGTTGTCCCGAAGAAAAACGGCAAGTGGCGAGTCTGCGTTGATTACAAGACTGTCAACCGAGCTTGCCCCAATGATAGCTTTTCCCTCCCACGAATTGACCAGCTGGTGGACTTAACTGCTGGCCATCAGAGGTTTAGCTTCCTGGATGCATATCGCAGCTACCACCAGATAGCCATGTATAAACCGGACAGAGAGATCACGTCGTTCACAACCCCCAGAGGCTTATATTGCTACAAAGTCATGCCGTTTGGACTAAAGAACGCCGAGACAACTTTTCAGAGGATGGTAACGAAGATGTTCGCTCCTCTTTTGGGCCGAACAATGGAGGCCGATATCGATGACATGGTGGTGAAGAGTAAAGAGAAGTCTCAACACCTCGACGACCTTGCAGAGATGTTCGCCATACTTAAGTTCCACAAGCTTCGCTTGAACGCCACTAAGTGCGCCTTCGGAGTTGGCACTGGAAAGTTTTTGGGTTTTCTGGTCACAAATCGAGGGATTGAAGCTGACCCATCACAGATCAAGGCCATACAAGACCTAGAGCGTCCCAACTCCACGAAGGACATGCAACATCTTGCCGGGATGGCAGCCGCGTTGAACAGATTTATCAGCCGGTCTTCTGATCGTTGTAGGCCCTTCTTTAAAACTCTGAAGTCCAAGTTCTTCTGGGATGACGAGTGCGACCGTGCACTAGTAGACCTGAAAGCATATCTCTCTTCGGCCCCTATTTTGGTCACGCCTTAGCCAGGCGAAGAGTTGTACCTCTATTTGGCTGTCTCTCAACATGCAGTCAGCGCGGTATTGGTGCGTGCTGAAGGCATCCAACACTTGCCGATCTTTTATGTAAGCAAGACTCTTCTCCCAGTCGAAACGAGGTATCTCCCCTTGGAAAAATTGGTGTTGGCCCTAATGATGGCGTCAAGAAAACTGGCACACTATTTTCATGCCCATACGATAGTTGTGTTAACCGAGTTCCCGCTTAAAGTGCTTTTTGAAAAGCCAGACTTCAGTAGAAGAATTTTGAAATGGGCCGTGGAATTGGGACAATATGACATCAAGTTCCGACCGCGCACCGCAATCAAGGCTCAAGCACTTGCCGACTTTGTGGCGGAATTTGCCCCTGGGATGCATCCAGTATGCCCGGTTGATTTGGTTGGTGCGGATTTAGCACAACCCATGATTCTGGCAACAGAAGCGAGTGTGGGTTCGCAAGTAGGAAAAGGGACAAGCACGACCGGACTAACAAAGTCCGACGACGATGAACCCTACCAAGACAAGGAAAGGGACCAGAATGAATCGATCAGAGACTTGGAAATGAGAAGCTCCCAGAACCCCTCTAATTGCTGGAGGCTATTTATAGGCAAAATGTGGAAGCTCTTCGTTGATGGGGCGTCCAACAGACATGGGGCCGGGCTGGGCATCGTGCTGAACTCGCCGGACGGGCTGATCATCGAATAGGCAATTACACTCGGCTTCCTAGCATCCAACAACGAGGCTGAGTATGAAGCTCTCCTTGCCGGACTAAGAAGCGCGCTGACAATGAAAGCCACAGCCCTTATGGTATTTAGTGATTCCAAGTTGGTGGTCAATCAGGTCTCAGGGGAGTATGAAGCAAAGGACGAAAGAATGGCCAAGTATCAGGCGCTGGTACGGGCAGAGATCAAGAAGTTCGCCGCAATAAGGTTGGAACAAATCGACCGCGAGGACAACGGCACGGCTGATGAATTGGCCGAACTTGCTTCTGTCCAGACAGCTTTTCCTAACCCCTTGGTGATAGAATTTCTACCCCGGCCAAGCATTGAGGAACCAGAATCAGCTGAGGTACTCTGCGTCGACTTGGGCCCTTCTTGGATGGATCCTATCATAGCCTTCCTGAAGGATAAAATTCTACCGGAAGACAAGAAGGCGGCACACAAGATCTGGGCAAAGTCAGAGCGGTTTTGGCTCTCCCCGTCCGGGGCCTTGTACAAGAAGTCTTTCACCGGCCCGTATTTGAAATGTGTCCACCCCACTTAGGTGGAGGCTTTCCTCTATGAGATACATGAAGGCGTCTGTGGCAGCCATACTGGGGGCAGATCCTTGGCTTACCGGGCAATTTCTCACGGTTATTGGTGGCCGCGCATGCAGGCAGATGTGCAAAAATATGTACGCAGGTGCGAGAAGTGTCAGAAGTTTGCCCACCAGATCCACCAGCCGACTAGAGATTTGCTCCCCCTCACAAGTCCTTGGTCGTTCGCGCTTTGGGGGTTGGACATTGTTAGGCCACTCCCAGCTACACCAGGAAACCGTAAGTTCTTCATCGCCGCCACCGACTATTTCACCAAGTGGGTTGAGGCCGAGCCACTAGCGACCATAAGGGAAAAGGACGTGAAGAAGTTTGTATGGCAAAACGTGATCACCCGTTTCGGTATACCCAAGGCCCTCATCTCGGATAATGGCGCTCAATTCGATGGTAAACTCTTTCACGAATTTTGCGAGGAGTTGAAGATCGAGTTCTACAATTCGACGCCGGCCTATCCCCAGTCAAATGGTCAAGCAGAGGCTCCAAACATGACCATCCTGGACGGGCTGAAGAAGCGGCTTGAGAAGGCTAAGGGCAAATGGGCTAAAGAACTCCCTAATGTGCTCTGGGCATACCGCACTACCCTAAGGCGGTCAACCGGAGAAACACCTTTCGCTTTGGCCTACGGCATGGAGGCCGTCATCCCGTTGGAAATTGGCATGCTAACCATCCGCTCTGAAGGTTTTCAGCCAGATCTGAATAGTGAAGCGTTGGCATTGGAGTTGGACCTTGCTGAAGAAAGGAGGGAGCGAGCATTGATCCACGTAGCAACTTACCAACAAGAACTCTCCAAAAAGTATAACAAGGCTATGCATCCCAGGATGTTCAAGATTGGGGACTGGGTATTAAGAAAGGTGCTTGGCAACACAGTGATCCCTGGTGAGGGAAAGCTCGGTGCAAATTGGGAAGGACCATACAAAGTGATTGGTCTTGCCGGTAAAAGGGCATACCACCTGGAAGATATAGATGGTAAGGCTGTCCCCAGACCATGGAATACGGCCAACCTTAAGGTCTTTTACTTTTAAGATGTAATTTGCTTGTGTTTTTTAGCTTTTTTCCCTTTGGCACTTAATGTAAAGGATAGCAATGCTTTGTAATGAAAAATAGCCCTCTTGTTGTTTGGAATTACCTCTTTGTACAATGAACTCGCAAGAACGCGAGGAAATTATGAACACCAGGAGCAGGAGACCAGCTTGAATAGGACCGGACTGATTTCCTCTCACCGGACTGAACGCGAACCGCACAAATAGTTTGCATTGTCAAACGACGTAATTGGCGTAAGGTTCCTTCGCATTAGGGCCGAGATGGTTTAGCTCCCCCGGTTGGAATGTTGGCGTCATAACCAACTCAACTGAAGCATTGGTGTTTTGCCTAGTGTAAGGGCCGAGCTGATTTTGCTCGGCCCAGCGGATATATTGGGGTCTTGCCCAATATGGAAAATGAGCGGAGTTTGCTCGGCAGAATTCGGAATGTTAGAATTTTGTCCAATCGATAAGAAGCCGAGCTGAATTTGCTCGGCCTAAAAGAAATGTTGGCGGCTTGCCCAACTTAAAAGACGAACTGATTTTGCTCGGCCAGGTCAAAATTGCATGAAATTTACGAACTAATTAAGGTCGAGCAGATTTCGCTCGGAATAGTTAAAGCGTCAGTTCATTTTAAAGTTCATTGAACCGAACTACTAGTTCTGATTAGAGAACGTTTGAGGTGACTTTAGCTCGGCAAGCTGTACGGCGCAGCCGACTTGGCAGTTGTGAATTGTCAAAAATTAAATCAACGAATCCATGAAGATGCAAACCGAACAGAAATAGAAGATGAGCGAGCAATAAGTAGAAAGTCTTCATTGATAATGGAAATTTAAGTACAAAACGGGGGAACATAGCCCGGTTACATAAAAAAAACAAAAACAAAAAAAAAACAACAACAACAAAAAGGGGTCAATCCAAATCTGCGTCGACAGTTTGCTCGGAGACTTGCACTGTTTGCTCGGCCTCTTCCACGTTTTGCTCAGACAGGATTTCCTCGGTGTCATCGTCAGTTCCTTCCACCACGGAAACATCCCGATCAGCCTCTTCCTCTGTACCTGGAGATGTTTTGGGAGGATTTTGTTCGGCTAGTTTCGCGGCAGCGGCTTCTTCCTCGGCCTCTTTCCTTGCATCCGTGATGAGCCGGTTTTGGGTGGCCTTGGAGTACGCCTGCATGTAGACCGGGATGTAGGCAGCAGGCGGATTGATGAACATGTCAGAATCCTGACCAAGACCAACTTTCTCCACGGCAGCTTTCCAGCCGCATTGGAAAAAGATGTCCTTGGTCGCTTGGACCTGTCGTTCGTAGGCCTTCTCGCCCTACGCATATCCCCGGTCTTCTGCGTCATCTACGGCCTTGTCCCTCTCGGCTTTGTGCACATCGCGCAGTTTCCTCAACTCGGCGAGATACCGAGCCTTCGTCGACTTCGCGGCCCGAAGCTTATCCTCGTTAGCTCAGTCAACCTTCTGGCTCAGGATATCTCGCTCGGCCTCGACTGCTTCCTGCGCTGCTTTGAGCTTCGCTATCTCCTCCTTTTGAGCCTTATTCTCGGCTATGGCGTCCCACAGGCTCTGCCGCACTTTGATCATCCGGTCGTGGGCCAAGTAGTTCTTTTGCACGGCCTGAAAAAGAAGTGAAAGATCGTTAGTATTCGAAAAACCGCGCAAAAACCGAGCAAACAGTTTGACGTAAAAAATGGAGAACTTACCAGCACTATGGATTTCGCCGCTAGGCGGAGGACCTTGAGGTCAGAAAGCTCGTCATGTTTTTTCATGTCGGCGGGGGCAAGATCAACCCCTTGGTCAAATTGAAGCCAAGCGAGTAGTCCTTGTCCGCATACACAGAGTCTTCAGCAGAAACTGCTCGGCCTTGGTATTTGAACTCGGGTGCCCAGACCGGGGGGGCTGGGCCCTTGGATTTGTTGGCCCATGGTTGCTCGGTCTGGTCCCCGAGCTCGGTAGAGATGTGATCGGTGGAGTCTTCATCTGCCAGACGCGGCCCGATTTTCTCGTTCCTCGGCCGCTTCTTGGACCGACCAACTGGCTGCTCGCTGGCAAGCGCCAGCACTGCCCCATCTCCCTGCACGGCGGGTGCGGAGGATGTCCCACCGGTTGCGTCTACGTTCTGGGGCTCGTCTTCTTCTCCGGTAATCAAGGACTTGATGGCCCTGATTTTCGCCATTTCCTGCTCGGCGGTTAGTGGAATAAGCCTGATCGGTGAAAGGTTTGGATCCGGTTCCGGAGTTGGCGCGCGTAGAAAATCGGTAACCCGGCTCCTGCGCGGTGCGGTGTAATGGTAGGTCTGGTCGAAGCCGAGCAATTTCGAAGCCTCCCTCTCTTCGGCAGGATGGCGCAGCAGGACTCTGATGGCCTCTTGGTTGGCCCGGTAGTAGTCTGCTGCTAGGTGCTTATCTACAAAAGAAGACAAGTGTTAGATCGGCACGAAAAATAATTGCTACATAAAGAAAATAGCGCGGTCAGCCGAGCAACTCACCGGCACTACCAAAATCCTTTCTAATATACCATCCCGGTATGGGTGCCTCGATGTCTTCATAGCGACCGGACACCCATAGGAAGTCGTCGTCGTTTGTCTCCTTGTCCGGGTTACCCTCTATTAATTTTGCTCGGCCCTTCTTCACTTTGAGGTACCAGCAAAACCCGCTCTTATTCCTACTAAGACTATACTGATGAAAAATTTCAGCCAGACCGAGATTGAGCCCGAGCATCCGGTTCAGTTCGGTGACCCCGTTTATTATTTTGTAAGTGTTATTTGAAACTTGGGTCGGGCAAAGCCTTGTCTGCCTCAAAAACTCACAGATCAAAGGCTGGACCGGGAAGCGGAGCCCTCCCTCTACTATTGACACGACCGTAAAGGGACACCGGTCTAGATCTCCCCAAGGGGTGTCTCCCTTTTTGGCGAGCTCTAGGATGACGTCATCTGGGATGTTGTAATCCTTGCGAAATTCGGCCATCGCACCGGGCGAGCTTACCATATAGCGGTACTTCCCCATCCATCTCGGTCTTATTTGATAAAGTGTATATCTCGGTCAAAAATTTTTGTGGGTCTGATCGGACTCTGAGCTCCACCAGTTAGTGCTGGACTGGCTTGGTCGGTCCTATTTGTTCTGCATTGTTAAAAAATAATTCTAAGGGTTAGCGCGGCATAAATTGCACGGCCCCTATGGGAATTGGCTTGGTGAAGGGATTATTGGTGTTTGGTTGGTTCGACCCCTACTTCGGGTGTTCTACTTGGTCGATTTCCTAGTTCGGTTCTAAGTTATAGCTCGGTCGCTTCTACTTGACGAGTTAACCCGGTCAAGGCTTAAGTAACGAGCTTAAGTTTTCGCCCGGTTCAATACTATTACCAAGTTTTAATCGGTAGTCTGGCTCGGCTACAACCTCTACGAGAAGTCACAAACCAGTTTTTGGTCGGCTGGTGCGTCATTTATGGATCTAAACGAGCATTTTGCTCGGTTCTACCCAGATTCAAACTGTTCATCCCAGAAATAGAAAGAACTCGTTCGAACCTAGGAGGAACATGGGGCATGAAAGCCCCATCCTTCCCTACTGTTCTTGTTTGCCCTAGGGTGTGCGAGATCTAAGCAAGGAAATGAAACTCTAATGGCCCCGAAAATAAACAAAAATAAACATGGAGAACACGAAGCATAAAAAGGTGAAAAAGTAGAAGAACTCAAGTACGAGAGCTTGAAGAAAGGGTGGGAGGACTTACCAAATACAGGTTGCGAGGGCAGGGCCTCTCGAACTTGGCTGTGGCTTTATGAGAAACTAAGAATGGAAGCGGGGGCAGGCGAGACGCAGCGGCAGTAAGGGGAAGTTCTCAGAGAATATGGAAGGCTAAGGTTTAGGGCTTGTGTGGAGGAGAAGGAAAAGTGAAGGGTTTAGGCCCTTCGTTGGAATACAAAAGGGGGGGAAGGAGCCCAAACGGCTGCGTCGTTTGAATTTTGCCCGTGCAGAGCAGCTGGCTGTACGACCTAGTGGTGTGAAGCCACGTGGCACTGAAAATGCGGCTGTCAGTACGGTTGTACGACCCTTGATGAGACTGGGGAGGAAATGGCCGACCAAACAGGACAGCTCGGCGACAGATTTGCCCCCAATCATGCTCGGCTTGTTGATGGAGCAACTCAATCCGTTAGCTCGGTAACCCCAGTCACGACCAGGTCGGATGGGGCTAAGGGGCAATTGAGAGGGGAGATTTGCGCCATTAGTACGACCGAGCAGGGATTGGACGGGTCTATTTTGCTCGGTCTCGAGGATCGGCTGACCGGGCGGAAACCAAGCCTGGCCGAGCTGCGACTAGCAAACATTCGGCGGTGTGCACAGCTAAGAGGCGAGACCGAGCTACGGATAGCTCGGGCTAAACTGTGGACAAGGAAGGGATGACGCGTCTCTGACCGGTGAGCCGAGATGGGAAGATTCAATATAACCTCGGATGAAGGTAGAACGGACGGGGGCCTGCATGCCTCGCGACCGGTATGCCACGACGAACCGGTCAACTCCAGCCCGGTCCATGGGCGTCCCCCCCGCTGCCCCTTTGCCAAGGGGCAGTCTGGTGGGGCATAGCGCGGTTGAGAGCCTGTAGCGATAGTTCTTCTTGGGAAATAGGCCGGTCGTGGTACTGCGGCCAGGTGTGCCACCTGGGCCAATGGCACAAAGGAAGGGACGTCTGCTCCACATATGCCTCAATACCGTTAGGCAGTTCTGCGTGTACTGTTGGGAGGACTAGGCCTTTACACGCGTAAGGTGGTGAGTGGCGAGTACTGCCACCTGTCTTGGGAAGGACAGCAGAGGTAGTGCGCACATAATCTTGAGGCTGCATGGCCAGCCTTGAAATATGGAGGAGGGGGAACGTTAGAGGTATGCAACTTCTTCCCAAAAGAGAACACACTCTCTCTCTCTCTCAATCTTCTTCCTCTTCCTTAAGTGAACTGACTTGATCGTCGGAGGGTCTATCCGGCACACCACCGCCGGGCAGCTCACCGTTTCTATGTTGCCAGGAAGACGCTGTCAAGAGAAGCTCAGAGTACAAGGAGTACGGAAAGCAGAGGATATTTTGCCCCCGTACATGCATCAGCCCTAATTGAAGAATATTCTCAGCAATTAAGGGTTGGTATTACAATTTGTAATTTTATAATTTTATTACAATAGGCATATTCTTTGAAATGGTTATTTATTTGTTTTTCCTTGGCTTGTAATAGACTCTGTACAAGCTTGGAGCAAAAAAAATGGCAATCTTCGCACTTGGTCTAATAGGTTGAGCTCCAGCTGAAATGACTACCTATGACACCAATGGAACCGAATGTGTGTTGGAGATTGACAATGATGTTAAACTTTTCAATGACCAACTTAAGTCACTTGTTGATGATCTCAATAATGATCTGACTGATGCAAAATTCATCTGTATAAATGTTACTGAAATTTCATCAGGGAATCTATCCACTGTTGGTATGTTACTTCAATTTTATATCACTTCTATTCATATTGTAAATCTTCTTTTATTTTGTATTTTATAATTATGTACGAAGTATTTCTATAGAATGAAATTAAGCGAAATGCTGATACTAGTGATTTGTTTCAGGTATTACAATTTCAAATGCTCCATGTTGCATTGTATCCTCAAACATGGGTAAGGGACAATGTATGCGTAATCAAGTTTCATGTAGTAACCGGAGCATCTATGTATTCTAGGATGGATTTCATCCGGCTGAGGTTACAAATGTATTCATTGGAACCAGAGCTTATAGTGGTCAGACTTCATATGATGCTTATCCTATTAATATCAGTAGCCTAGCTCAACTATAATAAGGTTTCTAGCTCTGTTGTTATTATCTTAAATAAATTATGCTTTGAGTTAAATTAAAACTTGAAACATTTATATGTTTTATACCATTGTCCATAAGCACGGGCAGAGGCACGTGAAGAATGAGGAATAGAAGCTTGATTACTTTGTCTTTTGTTAAAATAAATAAATAAATTTATAAATTCAATTTAAACCTTCCAAGTAATGTTGTGAAATGTTTATATCACTATTTTGTTTTTTTTACCTTTTTTAATATATATATATATATATATGTTTAATTTGTCACTTTGAATGTTTATGTTAAAAATTTCTTATAAATTTTATATTAGAAAAATGTTATGTGTCACTAATTTTCTATTACCTCTTATATGAATACTCATAATTAGTTCATTTATTTAAAAATAATTATTATATAATTAATAACAACTAATGATACATTACTATGTGATTCAGTGATTCAAAACAGTGAAAAAAAATAACGTATATAGCAGCTCCTATGTATTATTGTAGACACCCCATTTTGACCGGCCTTAAGACTTAGACGCTTTTTTTTGATTACCTGATGATGAAATTAAGAATGTGTTTCTCACAGAATTCTCAATAAGAAAACTTGTAATTTGAACCCTATTCCCAACCCTAACCAGCCACAAATTACCTTTCCAATGGAATATTTGACCTCACGATTGCATCCAGAATGGTTTGTTTAGCTAGGATCAACCTTCGCTACACTTCCGAAGGCCTCACTGAAAAATTCTCCAGAAACCTAGGTTACAGCACAAATATATGAAACTTCTGGGCCAAATTGTAATTTTCAAAACTTAGAGAATATTATGTTATGTGAGGGAATATTCTCCAGAAACCTTGTGTTATATTTCTTCTCAAATAATATTTGACCATTTCAAACTAACAGGCAAAGAAGGTGTTTTTTTTGCATTTTTTTTTTCTTGTGTGTGGGACACTCCTCTACCCCATTGGCCAACCCATATATCACCAAATACATACATAATCATCCTCCATTGTCAAAAAGAGATTTTGTTTGCATCCATAAAGGAGTATCCTATGCAACCACTTTGAAAATTCACCCCTTCTGTCACATTCTTGTCTCCCACCTTGTCTCCCACCATCTTTTTTACCTTAACTCTCTCTCATTGCCTATATATAATGATCAAATTGTAAAAGAGAATGAGGACCACGAAATTGAAGAGAAAAGAGTGAGAAAACAGAGAAAAAGAAAAAAGAAAGAAAAGTTGAGTTTTTTGAGCTAAAAATACTCCTATCTTCCATATACACCCCATGCCTTTCATACAAACTGAAATTCCATATTTTCTACAGCCAAAACTCCTTGAAAAATTCTGAAATACTTGAATTTCAGTAGCTTTAATCAACAGAAATAGTAGGTGTTGGTAAAAGTGAGCAAAAACAAGAGAGATAATCACTTTTTCCCACATATACCTCCAAGCCATCATTTTAGCAAGGATTCCAAGCTTTCAAATTGAGGATTGAGAACACACTTCCTAAACTTGAGAGGTGATCAAGAGGAAGTTTGGAAAGCAAGAAATTCAATATTTCTTTGGAAGGTGAATTTCTAGTCTTTCATTTTCTTATATTTTCTATCTCACATTTATTTTCTTGCTTCTTATTTCATAGTGTTTTGTTATAATCCAAGTGGTTTGTTTATCTCATATTTATTTTCTTACTTTATATTTCATAGTGTGTTGTTGTAATCCAAGTGGTTTGTTTAGCTCGCAATTATTTATTTATTTATTTATTTTTATTCGGTTGCTTTAATTTCATATTAGTTTTGTTGTAATCTTGCATGTTCTATCTCATATTTGCTTTCTTACTCTAGGTTCATGTTAGTTTTGTTGTAATCTTACATGTTCTATCTCATATTTGCTTTCTCACTTTAGGTTCATGTTAGTTTTGTTGTAATCTTGCATGTTCTACTTCATATTTGCTTTCTTGTTTTAGGTTCATGTTAGTTTTTTTCTAATCTTACATGTTCTACCTCATAGTGTTTTGTTATAATCCAAGTGGTTTGTTTATCTCATATTTATTTTCTTACTTTATATTTCATAGTGTGTTGTTGTAATCCAAGTTATTTGTTTAGCTCATAATTATTTATTTCTTTATTTGTTTTTATTCGCTTATTTTAATTTCATATTAGTTTTGTTGTAATCGTACATGTTCTACCTCATATTTGCTTTATTGTTTTAGGTTCATGTTAGTTTTGCTATAATTTTGCATGTTCTATCTTATATTTGTTTTCTTGTTTTAATTTCATAATAATTATGTTGTAATCTTGCATTTTCTCACTTATATTTTTCATGTATTAGTCTCATATTAGTTCTATTGTAATCTTGCATGTTCTATCTTATATTTGTTTTCTTGTTTTAGGTTAATGTTAGTTTTGTTGTAAGTTTGCACGTTTATTTTATTTTATATTTGTTTTCTTGTTTTTAATCTAACCGGTAGTGGTTAATTGAGCTACCTACATATTTCTTGTTTGTTCATTTTCTTGGTTTTGCAATAAGACAAGTTTTGCTAGGCCTAGTTGGCCGGCCGATTAGCTTCTTTTGGACAAGACTACGTTGTCTTCCGATGTTAACCAACTTCCGATGGTTTCCAAGGCACATGAAACTTTTTTTTTTCTCTTGTTTATTTTATTTTGAGTGTATTTTGAGATTTTTATTTTGTTGTAATATTCTCCTTACCCCCCTCTAATTTGGTTTGTAATTAATAATTTATTCAAAGTATTGTAATAATTTCCCGCCCCACTTCTTTCTATCCCGTTCTTTTACTTGCTTTCCTTATTTGTGGATATGCATCATGTTTATTTTATTTTATTTTGGTTATATCCATCCTTATTTTTGGTTATATCCAAGGCACATGTCATATCTTATAAGCCGAATCTTTAGTTGCATCTCATGAGTGAATTGTATTAGGATTTTGTATATAACATCATGCATGTTTTACTAACTTTGTTTTGTAGCTATCCAGGGGACGTTGGAAAATATGTAAGTTTTTATGCTTTAGCATCCCGTTTGTGTGTGTTTTTCTTATTATGTTTAAGCATCCTACCATGTGGCTACTTGCTTACTTAATATAACTATATGAATGCCAGTGAATGGAGGTTGGATCGCTTAATTTGGAATGGTGTTGATTTTCATGTTTGTAAACTCAATTTATTTAGGTTGTACATCTAAAAAACTCTTTCAAAATTGCATGAAATCAAATTATTCCAAAATAAATAACATAGTCTATACTTGTATGCTTTACATAGTAATTTTTAGGATTTATTAAATAATCGGATTATGAACATATAAAGTAAATAAAATTCATATCATGGTTTAGTAAAGGCTGATCTTTTGATCAGGTGAGCAGGGATGCTCAATTAATGACCTTCTCCTATCATATCTAAGGTTTCGAACCGAGACAACTTTGGTTATGACGAATAGTGGCCTTGGCATGAGTCATGGGTTTCTTAATTTCCTAAAATATTAGGTGGTAACTCTGAGATATGATGACGCAGTCCATTTCTGGCAAAAAGGTTTTGCAATAAAATAGATTTTCTAAAAATTGCCAAAAATGGACTCTCGTCTATGTTTCACATTACACTCGTGAGACTAGATCAAACAAACTGAGCGTCTGAGCTATTTAACGCGCACGGGTACCCCCCGGGCATGTTACAATTATTTATTCACCTTTTCTTTTATTTCTTTCTGTATCCCTCTCTATATCTCTTTTTGTGTGTGCATCTTTATATAATTTAATTAGTTAACTTGAGCTTATATTTAAATATAATTTTTGCATCGCATTACTTTTTAACTCTCAAATAAAAATTAGGTTAAATTGGATTGTAAATTTTGTTTAGATTTCAATTCAATGCCCTTTCTAAATTAAATCCTGACTCCCCTACTGTATAGTAGGGTACTCTTTGATGGAATGAAGAAAAACTAGATTTACAAATGGGAATTGAGGATTAGGTCTTCCATTAGGAAGGTTGGTTAGCTCCAAAAAATGAAAAATTATGTGTCTATGAAGTTGGTAGCATTTCAATTTCGGATTGAAGTTACGAGGTTTAGTGTACAAGATGGCATTACTTAGAGGATTGATTGCATAAGAAGTATTATTTTTGGTAATCAGCGAAAATATTGTTTAAACAAGAGAACAAGTTACATCTTAAAGAAAAGGAGGATAATTTTCTTTGCCTCTCTCTCTCTCTCTCTCTCTCTCTCTCAGGAGTTAAGATCGCTTTAGGCCAAACATTTATTTCCTAGACAAACCACTACAAACTCCATTTCAAAAGCTAGGATTGGTGTACTCATGACTAGAGAAATAAAAAATTAATGAGTGGGTGTGGATCATATTCAAAAAAATCATATATGGGATTGAGCTTGGGCTCTATACATGGTAGCATGTCTTTCATGCGTGTCTCCTTTAACTTGAAGAACAATATGTCTAGGGATTTTTCTTATTACTTAATTACTCTTACAACAATCTTGCTTAGCTTTTAGTTTTTGCCATTTCATTCTTCAATATTTACCTTCTCACTTGAGGCCATTTCTTTCATGCCTTATTACTTAGAGGCTTTTCCTTTTGATGAAAGGTTTTGGAGGCAAAGGGTTTGCTTGGTTTAGTTTTCAAATCAATTTTTGAGAGTTTAAAATCTAAAATTTATTAGGTTTACATTGTTCTCAAACTGTTTTCAATCACTTTTTTCCACCTCCTCTCTCTTTCTCTCACATCCTACATATCAATCAATTACTTTTTCTCTCTCTTCTTTTATTCTCTCACATCCTACACATCAATCAGTGAAATACACACACACGCACATACACACAAAAAAAAAAAAAAAAACTTTGAAACTATCCCAAAAAACTATTTTCACATTATGTCCAGCTAGACAATTTTAAAATAAAAGGTCTAAATAAGCATAGAGATAAAGAAATGGAGCAAGGAGGAAATGGAGGTTGGATTCCGGTAGTGAGGCAACGAAAAGGAGGTGGACCATAAAGCAAGGAAGTAAATTATGAAATTTTTACTGTATTTGTGGATAATTTACCAAAAGCAACGGATACTAAATCACTGTTCAAGCTTTTCACAAAGTTTGGTATTCTGAAGGATGTCTTTATACCTTTCAAAAGAAGGAAAGTGACAAACTCAAGATTTGGATTTGTGAGATTCGATTGTCATGTAGCAGTAGACATTGCCATTCAAAAAGCAAATGGTCTTTTGGTGGATGACATGGTGCTAGAAGTCAAAAATGCTACTTACGACTGGAGCAACAAAGATGAATAGAGCAGAAGAAGGCCGTAGATCACCATAAGACCTTTTGAAACAAGTAGAAATAGAGGTAAAGTTCATATGTAGGCCAGAGATCCTTCGTTAAGGTACTAAAAGGGGACACCCACCGTGGCTGGGAAAGCAAGTATGACCATAAAAGTCAATGAAGATGGCCATGGTTGGCTCTATGAAAGTGCAATAATCAGACTCAATACTGAATATTCCATTCATAACATTAAAAAAGCTCTAAATAAGAAAGGGTTGGATCAAGCAGTGGTCAGAAAAGGGGAAGGACATGATGCGGTATTAACTTTAAAATCTCAAGAGGAGTTGAAATCAAATATTTGCAATATCAAAGAATAGTTTAAGGAATGGAGTTAGTTTGTGGTGGAATAGAAACCATGATTTCATCTTGAACAAGAGAGATGTGTGTGGTTGAGGTGTTATGGCATACCCTTAAATCTTTGAAATACAAACACACTCAACAACATTGGAAGCATATGGGGGACTGTCTTCAACTTTGATGGAGATATTTGTCAACCAAAGTCTTTCTGTGATACCAGAATCAAAGTGGTTACATCATATATGGAGCTTATTAACAAAACTATAAACTTGGAGTGTAAAGGTAAACTACATCCCATTCTTGTGTGCCGAGGATCATCTAGCAGACTTTAGTAGCATGAAGTAGAATGACATGGAAGATTCCAGCTCCAATGAAATCTATTAAAATGAGGAGAAAATAAATATTTTAGGGAGAAGAAAGACGATGATAAGGTAGCAGAAGGGTGTGATACGTTTGGTGTTGAGCTGGCATGTACCAATGAGGTAGAGTAGAGGAAGGGGACTATTGACTGTCACATGGAAGAGGACGTAGATTCAGTAGTTGATGACACAAAGTGTGAAAGAGGATTCAATAGAGATGGAAGAGCATCCGTAGAGGAAACTATGATGAAGGAGACAATGCATAGTGCAAAAAGTAATGATGACAATCAAAGGTGTGTTGAGCAAGTTTTTTACACCTGAATTTATCAGAAGCTTTAGTGGATCTAGAGATGGACTTGGGCCTAGCATTAATCTTGAAGTGGATTTAGCCCAATCACCAAATAAGAACTTAGTTACTGGTTCTTCTAATAGGCCCAATGAGCCTAGTCATAGCAGGCTTGGTAGCAATGGGATTTTGGCCTTGTGCCACTCTCATATGCAAATTAACTCTTCTAGGCCACTACTCAATGAAGGCCCAAATGGGAAGGGCATTTTGAGCCTAATTGATTCAGGCCAAGTTAGGCCATCTACTATCATCCCAAACCCCTACGAAATGAGAAGAAAAAAGGGAAAAGAAGGCTCAGGTAGAGGGGTTTACTAGCTTTGCTAGACTTCATGGTCAGAAAGCTACAACAATCAGTACGCACACCTCCAAGTCTATCATTTACAAACCAACAGTATCTGCTATTGCACATTCAGATTTGTCTGAGGATGATGCAAGTTTGAATAATTATCTCCTTAAAGAAACTAAAGCCACTATACAATTAGGGAAAACTCTTGGTATCAACTACAATGGGAAATAAGATGTTTTGAACAAGATTATTGATCTAGAGCTAAAGAACAAAGAGAGAATCAACAAGGAAGGAAAGACAGAGTAGTAAGTTGCTGTAGATGGGAAACTCTGAGTGTTTCAATTGTTTCTCTATGAAGCTACTATCTTGGAATATTAAGAGCATAGAAAAGCCTAAGAAGAAGGGTAGAATTAAGAAGCTATTAAAGGATAGACATATTGATGTCACTTTTTTTTTTTTTTTTCTCAAGAGACTAAGAAAGCAGTGGTTTCTGATAATGTTGTTAGACGGCTTTGGGGGAGTAAGAAAATTGAGTATATGTCTGTGGACCCTAAAGAAACTACTAAAGGGCTATTATGCATTTGGGACCTAGATGTATTCAAACTTTTTGGTTGCTACTACAATAGGAGGTACATTATATAACTCTTTTGATTGTGTATTGCTCAACATATATGCACCCAATGATGTCAGTATTAGATCCACTCTTTGGAACAATATGTTAAAGCTCAAGGTTTCTTTCCTCAAACCTTGGTGCTTAGGTGGTGATTTCTATGAAATTAGGCATATGGGTGAGAGGGTAGGATTCTCCAAAAAGGATAGGGGAATGAAACAACTTAATGAGTTTATTGAGAAATGTGAACTCAATGATCTACCTCATTTTGGAAGAAAATACACTTGGTGCAATGCCGAAGAAACATAGAAATGAAGTAGAATTGGTGGAGTCTTGCTCAATCCTAAGTGGTTGATTAATTTCAAAATGAAGCTTTGGGGGTTGCCCAGATCAGTTTCAAATCACTGCCATTTTTTTATGGTGGAGGATGAAAGAGATTAGGGCCCTAGGCCTTTCAGGTTTATCAATGCTTGGACTTTGCACCCCAACTTTTTTCATCTTTTTGTTAACTTCTGAAACAACACTACTTTTGTTGTTTGGGCTGGGTTTATACGCATACAAAAATTGAAGCATCTAAAGTTAGAATTAAAAAAATGGAATATTGAGGTGTTTAGAAATATCTCATCAAAATTCAAGGCTTTAGAAGAAGAGTTGCATGCAATAGACATCATTGCAGAGGAAAGAGTAGTATTGCTTGATTTAGAAAAGGAAATAAGAAGAGTGGTTAGAGATAAAGTGTTGAAGCTCTATAGAATGGTAAAGTGGTTATGGTATCAACAATCTAGATCAAACTGGACTATGAATGGGGAGAAAAACATTTTTGCTAACACTGGACAGAGTAGAAACATGATCAACTCTATTACAGCTAATGGTCTCTCATGAGGAACTTAGCATGGTCAAGCATGAGGTTTTTCTACACTTCAAGAGTCAATTCACTGAAAATTGTATAAAAAGGCCTGTCTTGGGAGGGGAGTTAAAATCAGCTAAGGCAAGCTATGTTTATCATCATCTTGTACCAGATTTCAGTGAATCAGAGGAATTGGCAGTAATTAAAGAGTGCAATAGCAACAAAGCACTAGGCGTACTGGGTTTAACCTGTTATGTTACTAGAAATTTTGGAAGGTCATGAAGCAAGAGATCATGCAATTTTTTAAAGATTTTCACACTCACAACAACCTCACTTATGGCATCAATAGTACCTTCATTACTCTCATTTCCAAGATGGAAAATCCCATTGGCCTAACTGACTATAGACCCATTAGTCTTGCGGGTTCTCTTTATAAAATTTTGGTAAAAGTTCTAACACGCAGATTGAAGCTAGTGCTACCCTCAATTATTGGTGAAATTCAGACTGCTTTTCTAGGAGGGAGAAAAATCCTTGATGGGGTGTTCATTGCTAATGAAGTGGTGGATGGATGCAAGAAGGCCAAGAAGCAAGGACTGATTATAAAGTTAGATTTTGAGAAAGCTTTTGATTCTGTAAATTGGGAATTCTTATTCTCTATGATGTCCAGCTTTGGTTTTGGGACTAAATGGATCTCTTGGAAGAAAGCTTGTCTGTCTACAACTAGAATCTCCATTCTTGTGAATGGATCACCAACTAACGAGTTCTCACCCCAAAGAGGCCTTAGATAAGGTGATTCACTCTCACCATTCTTGTTCAATATAGTGGCTGAAGGGCTCCACATTCTTTTGAATAGAGCACTTAATCTTGGCATTCTTCAAGGAGTGAAAGTTGGGGCTAATAAGGTTCTTATATCACATCTCCAATTTGTTGATGAACCAGTTCTCTTTTGTGAAGCAAATTGGGACCAAATGGTATTTGTCAAAAGGGTTCTTAGCTTTGAAGTTCTCTGTGGACTTAGAATCAACTATCACAAAAGTGTCATGTGTGGTGTTAGTGTGGTTGATGAGTTACTGCACTCTTTTGCAAAACTACTTAATTGTAAGGTACATAGCCTTCCATTGAAATTTATGGGGTTGCCTTTAAGAGCTAACCTAGGTAGAAAATCAAACTTGGAAGTCTGTTCTTGACAAAATCAGATCAAGGCTTTTAGGTTGGAAGAGAAAATTGTTATCCTTTGCGGGTACACTAACTTTGATCAAGTCTGTTTTATCCAGTTTACCTATGTACTACCTTTCTTTATTTATGAAAGCCTGAAGGTGTGGCAAGATAATTTGAGAAGATTGAGGATGCGTTCTTGTGGGGTGGTAATGATTTGAAAAAAATTCATCTGGTGAAATGGGTAGAGGTAACAAAGAGTTTTGATCAGGGGGACCTGGGCACCAGAAGAATCAGGGATGTCAATGCATGTTTACTACTCAAATGGTGGTCGAAATTTGGTAATCAAATCAATGCACTTTGGAGGAGAGCTATTTGTAGTAAATATAAGAATATGGAAGAATATTGGCATCCTCCATTGAGGTCCTCTTATAAGCATTCTAGAGTGTGGAATGACATTATCTCCATTAGGGTTCATAGCAGAAATATTTTCAATTTCTATTTGGATGATTGTTAAATTAAGGTGGAGGATAGGAATAGAATAAGATTTTGGCATGACAAGTGGTGTGGAGGCTCTTATCTTAAGACTAAATTTCCTCTTCTTTACAATCTTTCTACTGATAAGAAAGGTTTGTTGGGTATACCTCCTTATTGGAGTATGGGACTCAATTGATTTATTAAAATATTTAATTGGTTTGGTGTTGGTTATAATATATTTTTAATATATTATATATAATTTTTGAAAGCCCAATGATAGTAGCTAGGGTTTTGTTAAAAAGCCCAAGATTCAACAATATATATAATGTGCTGCGGCTGCTACAAATTGAATTGGGGATTATCTTTTGGTGGGTTTGGTTTTTGGGTGGCAACATAGAACTTGGTAAAAGTTCAATTGGTGAGATTTCCATTGGTACAGTGGCTGCGTGTAGTTTGCTTTACTTCACTTTGTTTGGACGTTTTGACAACTCCGGTTCCGCATTGAAGGTGTTGGTTTTGGTTCATTATTTTGGGTCTTCTTTAATTCTTTTTCGAAGATATTTGTTCGTCTATTTGGTGAGGTCTTTTCCTCTTGTTTATTTGTTATTATTTGGGATTCACTTAAGGGTGATTTGTGAGACCATTCGTGTCTCGTTTGTAATCGTTTGGAAACTTTTTGGTTGATAGTGGAACTGGATTTCGATCTAATGGACGTACCTCACATTGAGGGAACCACGTAAAAATTCTTGTGCTACTATTGATTTAATTTTTCCGCATTAGTTTTTATTTCCATTGATTGATTTTAGTTGTGGGGAATCATATATTTTCCCTAACAACTGGTATCAGAGCTTACAGTTTATTTGAGTTTATTTATTTGTGTAAATAAATGAAGGGGAATGTGGGTCACATGTCTAGCTTTAATGGAAACAATTAGGTAACTCGAAAAATTAAAATGGAGGACCTATTATTTTGTAAAGATTTGTATATGCCTATTAAGGGTGACAGTGGCAAACCCTAGGGTGTGCAAGATGATGAATAGAAGAGGCTTAATCGAAAAGTCGTTGGTGTTATTCGTCAATGGATTGACAACAGTGTGTTTCATCATGTTGCTACTAAAACTTCAGCGCATGATTTATGGAAAAAATTAGAAAGCCTTTGTGATAGAAAATCAGCAACAAATAAAGTTTTTCTGTTTCATAAATTGGTTAATTTAAAATATAAAGATAACAGTTCCATTTCGGAACATTTGAATGAAATAAAGAGTATTGTTAACTAACTTGCTTCTATGAAAATTATTTTTGATGAT
The DNA here is from genome assembly GCF_004153795.1 of Camellia sinensis. Taxonomy (NCBI): domain Eukaryota; kingdom Viridiplantae; phylum Streptophyta; class Magnoliopsida; order Ericales; family Theaceae; genus Camellia; species Camellia sinensis. The sequence goes on from NW_021026790.1 coordinate 367,752, forward strand.
GAGTTGCAGGCTTTGATGCTACTTAGTTCTTTACCCGAAAGTTGGGAGACTTTGGTTGTGAGAATTAGTAATTCAGTGCCCAATGGTGTTGTCACAATGCGCCAAGTCACTTCTAGGTTGTTGAATGAAGAAACTAGAAGAAAATCAGCAGGTTCCTCTCATTCAAAAGCATTTGTTGTGAGAGTCCGAAGCAAAACAAGGGGGAGGAGTAAGACTTCTCATGGTCATGATCAAAGCCGTGACAAATCAAGAGATGGTTCTTTTTCAAAGAAAGATATTGAGTGTTATTACTGCCATGAGAAAGGGCACATGAAACGGGAATGAAAGCTCGAGAATAAGGAGAAAAGGCGTGACAAAAGTATGGATAAGAAGCAAGAAGACACAATGGCGGTTACTACCGATGATCTCATGGTCGTTTGTGAAGATGATTATATCAATTTTGTGGGCCAAGAGAGCAATTGGGTAATTGATTCTGGTGCTTCTTTTCATGTGACTTCTCGAGTTGATTTCTTTACTACCTATACCAAAGGGGATTATGGTTCTGTTCGAATGGGTAATGAAGGATTGTCCAAGATTATTGGCATAGGCGATTTTTGCTTGGAAACAAATTTGGGCTGCAAGTTATTGCTTAAAGATGTGAGGCATGTTCCCGACATTCGCCTCAATTTGATCTCTACGAAAAAGCTAGATGATGAAGGCTATAACAACAAATTGGATGAGGGAATATGGAAGCTCATCAAGGGTTCTTTGGTGGTGGCTAAGTGCAAGAAGACTCATGCACTTTATTCGATGCAAGGAAAAATTTGTAAAGGTGTTGTTAATGCACTTGAAGATGATACTTCTACTGAACTGCGGCACAAGCGGCATGGCCATATGAGTGAAAAGGGGCTACAAGTTTTGTTCAAGAAAGACCTTCTACCCGATTTGAAAGATACACATCTTAAAACTTGTGTTCATTGTTTGGCGGGTAAACTACATAGAGTTTCTTTTCATAAAATTGTGCTTCTAGAAAAGAAAATGTTTTGGAGTTGATTCATTCAGATGTTTGTGGTTCTTTGAAAGTTAGAACACATAGTGGTGCCTTTCATTTTGTTATTTTCATTGATGATTATTCAAGGAAAGCTTGGGCTTTTATACTAAAAACTAAAGATCAAGTTGTAGATGTATTTAAGCATTTTCAGGCCATGGTTGAAAGAGAAATAGGACAGAAATTGAAGTGCATCCGACCAGACAATGGTGGTGAATACATTGGGCCATTTGATGAGTATTGTCACAGCCAAGGTATTCGGCACCAAAAGACAGTTAAGAAGACTCCTTCACAAAATGGTGTTGCCGAGAGGATGAACCGCACCACTGTGGAAAGAACAAGGTGTCTTCTTTCACATGCTAAATTGCCAAGATCCTTTTGGGGTGAGGCAATGAGTACAGCGGTTGACATGATCAATTTGTCTCCTTCCTATCCTATGAATGGTGATGTTCTCGAAAGAGTTGGGACCGGTAAAGATGCGTCTTATGAGCACTTGAGAGTGTTTGGTTGCCGAGCCTTTGTTCACTTTCCAAAAGATAAGAGGTCCAAGCTTGATAGCAAGTCAAGACAATGTACTTTTCTTGGCTATGGGCGTGATGAATTTGGTTATAGATTGTGGGATTCGGTTGACAAGAAAGTCATTCGAAACCGCGATGTTGTGTTTCTTGAAGACCAAACAATTGCAGATTTGGGCAAAGGTGATCAACCGAGCCAAAAAGCAGTGATCTCATTAACATGGATCCATCTCCTTCATCTTCGGTGGATGATGAAAATGGGAGAGATGTGCAGCCACCTACTAAAGATGCAGAGGATGATACTAATCCTAATGAACTTGAGCCAGAAATTGAGGAAGAGCATCCATCTCAAGAACCGCCACCACAACTTGAGTTGAGGAAATCTACAAGGGACCGACAACCTTCAAGAAAGTATCCTCCCAATGAATTTGTGTTGATTTCCGATCAAGGGGAGCCTGAGAGTTATCAAGAAGCAATTGAGCATGCAAAGAAAAATGATTAGAAAAATGCCATGGAAAAGGAGACGAATTCCTTACTTGAAAATCACACTTATGAATTAGTGAAGTTTCCTAAGGGGAGGAAAATTCTAAAAAATAAGTGGGTTTTCAAATTGAAAAATGATGGCAAGAATCTGAGGTACAAAGCACGTATTGTTGTGAAAGACTTTGGGCAAAAGAAAGGTATTGACTTTGATGAGATTTTCTCGCCGGTTGTGAAGACTGCATTTCTTCATGGTGACCTTAAAGAAGAAATTTACATGGAGCAAGCAGAAGGTTTTGTGGAAAAAGGGAAAGAGAAATTTCTTTGCAAATTGAAGAAAAGTTTGTATGGCCTCAAGCAAGCCCCGCAGCAATGGTACAACAAATTTGACTATTTAATGATAAATAATGGTTTTTCTAAAACTACTTCAGACCATGGTGTGTTTGTGAAAACTTTCTCGGATGGTAAATTTATTATTTTTTTGTTTTATGTTGATGACATGTTAATTGTGGGTCAAGATTCTACCATGATTGACATGTTGAAATTGGAGTTGAGAAAGTCTTTTGCTATGAATGATTTGGGGCCGGCAAATCAAATACTTGGGTATGAAAATTGTTCGTGATCGCAAAGAGCGGCTGATTTGGTTGTCTCAAGAAAGCTACATTGAGAAAGTTCTTGAGAAATTCCACATGGATAGAAAGACAAGGAAGAGATGCTGAAAATTCCTTATGCTTCAACGGTTGGTTCTTTGATGTATGCCATGGTTTGTACAAGGTCAGATATTGCTCACGCCGTTGATGTGGTGAGTTGTTTTCTCTCTAATCCGAGTAAAGAACATTGGGCAACGGTGAAATGGATTCTAAATATCTTCGAAGGACTTTGAAGGTGTGTTTGTGGTTTGGGGATGGTAAGCCGATGCTTGGTGGGTTCACAGATTCTGACATGGCCTGTGATGTTGACTCTAAGACATCTACTTCGAGGTATGTGATGACATTTGTAGAGGGAGCTGTGGCATGGCAATCTAAATTACAAAAATGTGTTGCTTTCTCAACTACCAAAGCTAAATTTATTGCCATTACGGAAGCTTGCAAAGAAGAGTTATGGTTGAAGAAATTTTTGCAAGAATTAGGTTTGAAGCAACAAAGGTATGTGTTTTATTGTTATAGTCATTGTGCTATTCATCTGAGTAAAAAATCTACTTTTCATTCGATATCAGAACACATTGATGTGAGATACCATTGGATTTGTGATGTGTTAGATTCGAAATTGTTGCAACTCGAAAAGGTTCACACGGATAATAATATTTCGGATATGTTGACTAAGAACATTTGAAGTGTTGAACTTTGGCAGGTATGGTTGATGTCTCCATCTAAGTCCGTAGGGGGAGAATTGTTGCATATACCTCCTTATTGGAGTATGGAACCCAATTGATTTATTAAAATATTTAATTGGTTTGGTGTTGGTTATAATATATTTTTAATATATTATACATAATTTTTGAAAGCCCAATGATAGTAGCTAGGGTTTTGTTAAAAAGCCCAAGATTCAACAATATATATATATATATATATATTGTTTTAGTTTTCCGAAAATCAGTGTGTGAGCCTGGTGGTATAATGTGTTGCGATTGCTACAAATTGAATTTGGGATTATCTTTTGGTGGGTTTGGTTTTTGGGTGGCAACATATAACTTGGTAAAAGTTCAATTGGTGAGATTTCCATTGGTACAGTTGCTGCGTGTGGTTTGCTTTGCTTCACTTTGTTTGGACGTTTTAACTACTCCGGCTCCGCATTGAAGGTGTTGGTTTTGGTTTGTTATTTTGGGTCTTCTTCAATTCTGTTTCGAAGATTTTTGTTCGTCTATTTGGTGAGGTCTTTTTCTCTTGTTTATTTGTGATTATTTGGAATTCACCTAAGGGTGATTTGTGAGACCATTCATGTCTCGTTTGTAATCATTTGGAAACTTTTTGGTTGATAGTGGAATTGGATTTCGATCCAATGGATGTACCTCACATTGAGGGAACCACGTAAAAATTCTTGTGTTGCTGTTGATTTAATTTTTCTGCATTAGTTTTTATTTCCATTGATTGATTTACTTGTGGAGAATCATATGTTTTCCGTAACAAGGTTCGCTCCACCACATCTTTGATAGAAAACCTTGCTTAAGTGTTTGGAATTTTCCCCATAAAAGAGTATTGTATGCTTGGAAATTGGCTGAAAAAGTTAGATTGATTGCTATCTTATCCTTAGCTCCTCATCTAACTTATAAGAGTGCAGACTATCAAGTTTGTGTTAGTGCATCTGAAGGCTCTGGTGCTTTCTCCGTGTCTACACTATACTTATTTAGTAGCTCTCTCCTTGGCCCTCATCTTAGAATCAGTAAGTTTGTTTGGAGTAATGCATTACCCCCCAAAGTTCACTTGCACAGAATTGGCATATTAGATAGCAGTGTTTCCAACCTTTGCCCTTTTTGTAGTTCTGAATATGATTCTATTGTTCATGTCCTGCTTCATTGCCCTTTCTCCTAGTTCATTTGATCGTCTGTGATTCATGATTCGGGGTTTTATTGGTGTATTCAAGAATCAGTGGAAGGTCTTTATAACTGGTGGATGGATGGAAAATTGAAGAGCCTTGAAAGGAAAATTTGGAGAGCTATCCTGCTAGTTGTTCTTTGGTCTCTTTAGAAGCATAGGAACAAGTGTGTCTTCACTGAGGCCTAACCTAATTCCTCTAGTCTATGTGAACTCATCAAAATCAGAACAAACCTTTCGCTCAAAGCATCTATAAAGGATTTCCCCTACCTAGTTGATGATATTGTTTTCAAGTGAATGCAAATCAGGGGATGTTCGTAACTCTGCAGCTGGGTTCTTGTTGTTGCTGTTGTTCTGTTATTTTTATTTTTTTTTCCCCTCCCTTTCCATCTCTGCTGCTCTTTGTTTTTGTCTTCTCTGTTTTTGTTGGTTCCTTACCAACTAGGTGGTGTGGTCGCATTTATTTGAACCTCTCTCACTAGAGCCAATTTTGTTGGGATTAGTTTGAGAGCTCTGATGCTCTTTGCACCCCCTCCTCTTTATTGATTATATCTTTGTTCTTCATTGTTATAATCAATAAAGTTTTCTTTGCTGATCAAAAAAAAATGCAAATTATCCCAAATTACAAACTACAACTACTTTCAAAATATACAACCAAACAAATTTTCAAAATTTGAAAACTCTTTTCAAAAACTTATATTTCAAATTTGATTTCAAAACCAAAGCAAACGGACCCAAAGTTTTTACTCAAAGTACACAACAAATTTTGTTATTTTTTTAATTCAAAACTAACATGAACATTTTAATCTAGAGATTAACCAAAGTTACCAATTAATTAAGTTGTTTTGTTAGTGCAAAAAAAAAAAAAAAACACCATAAGACTAACAAAACAACTAGTGATGCAAGATTAAGTCGAATCAATCTTATCTACTTTGACATCAAGTAGTTCCATAGTCCAATTTGCTTTCACATTTGTCAATTTCTCACTATAACTTCTAATTTTCACTAGTCATTTGGGGTATTCACAAGTTGTATCGGATCAGTTTTTCCAGTCACCCAAATTGAAAACATCTTTTGGAAGAATCCATAACCGAACTCGTCTAAGAGCACATTTGGTATGATGGAATATGCTAGAATGGAATGCCTATTTTAGCTTTGCATCCCCTTTCTCTTATTTGGTACGCTTTATTTAAGTGGGAATAGTCATTCCATTGAAATGGCTATTCCAACAAAATATGGGAATACATATTCATTCCTCCAACATAAGGAATAGTCATTCCATTCTATCATAGAATTATCATAAAATTTTATTATTATTATTTTTGTTGGCACTTAAAAAAATATTACTACCACAATTTCGTTCTCCTACCACCCACTCCACTACCCAATCACCATCTCCACCGCCAACACCAACACTACCCTATTGCCACCACAACCACTACTACCACCACCACCACCACGGTCACTGCCACAACCACGACACCACCATACTACCACCACCACTACAGTTGGCCGCCGTAACCACCATTACCACTACCATTGCAACCATAACACCACCTTACCACCACCAATAAGGCCACAACAATCTACTACCACCATCCTACTATCATTGCTATCACCTCCACTGATGCCACCACTGCCACCGCCACTACGACTCACACCATCACTTTCACAACTATCAAATTATCATGATTTATATAAAATTTTAATTTATTTGTTACTAGCTTGTTAAAAAAAATAATAAAAACTTATTCCATTCCATGAGTTTAATAGGTATAACTAAATATGAGAATGAGAATTATTATCCTCTTCCTATGTCATTTCATGTTGGCAACCAAACAATGGAATGGGAATGGACATTCCATTCCATTCAACCTTGTATTCCATTCTCACTCTCATTCCATGCCTAATTCATCTCATTCTATCATACCAAACAAGCTTTAAACACTTTCAAAATTGATGGCTTTGGGTTCTAGAAAACTTGGTCACACTTTAATTGGTGTTGCAAGACCTTCTGTTTCCTCAAATCAGGAGAACATGATAAGGGACTTGGGGAAGAAGACTAGGGATGGAAGGCGAAGGGGCTAAGCATTTTGAGGGAGTAAGATTAGATAGTGAGAAAAATGGCAATGAGGCTTTTAGGAAAGGAAGATCATAGATGGAGGGAATAGGGTTTTGAGAGCAAATGACAAAAGCGATGTGGATTTCAGGAAGTGAGAGAAAAGATAAAAAGATGGGAGTTTTGGGAACAAATTCAAAGTCATCAGCAGTGTCAAGATTCCCATAACGATCGGACTATTGTCGTCTTTGCAGATGAATGAGGGCCTTCAAAGATGCCCCCTATCCCTTTGTTGTATTTCTTTTCAAGACATCTCTGGTTTATTAGGCCATGTCCAACGTTGCATCAGATCTTTCATCAAATTCAAATTTGATGAAAAATTGATGAAAACGGTACTCCAACCATTTCATTGTATTGGTATCAAATGAAGGGAGCTGTACTTTTTATTTTTTTTTATATTTTTTTATCAAATGAATGGAGCATTTATCCTTTCATCAAATTTTGAAGGTGGCCGTTGGTGGATGACCGGGTCAACAACCGATTTTTGGTTGAATTTGATAGAAATTTAAAATTTTACTCTAGATTAGATGATCGAGTAGATGACCAGCCAAATTTGATGAAACCATTGGAGTGCATCATATCAAATCAAAATTTTCATTAAATTTTTACTCAAATTTGATGAAGCATTGGAGATGCTTTTACAATCTCTACAACATACTTGTGAAAGAGAGAGAGAGTGAGAGAGTGAGAGAGAGAAGAGTTGTCCATAGGTTGAGGTAATGACGGAGAGCGGATTTATTGATAAGAATAAAAGAGTGTGTGTGTGTGTGTGTGTGAGAGAGAGAGAGAGAGAGAGAGATTGTATTTTGGAACTCAAAGGTAAAAACTCATCTAGGAGGTAGATGATAAAAATCATGAGTAGATTCTATTATATTTTGAACAGTCAATTTTCTATAGTTTCATTAACATTACATCCAAATATTGAATCGACAACTAAATTTACAAAGCATTGAAAATTGTAGTCGATCATTAGACTGTACGAAACCGTTGGTAAAACTTAAAATTTAATCGGGTGGATCAGTTTCATGAACAACCCTATTAGCCACATCCAACAGATGATCACAATTACTCTGAGACCTATCAATGAATGTGTAAACACTAAGTGTATATGTTGACCTAGTGTTAGGGATTTAGGTCGGGGAGAAATTTTAGGGTCCACAGACATAACAGTAGGACTCAACATATATTATTTTAAAACTTATACCCACTTAAAAGCTTAAGTCTGTAAGTGTAGAGCCAATCCAATGTATATTAAGACCATTATTTTTTTTCCCAATGTGGGACTCAACCTTTACACATACTCCAATATTTCGTCACTGCCTGATGTAGAGAAAATATGTAATAAAAAAAGTAGGGTAATGATTAATAGATTTCGTTAATTGAAGAAGAAATGTTAAAAGCAAGATTTTGTGTTGACTTATTGATTAAAAAATGAATATTGGAAATAAATGCTCATCAATGTTTAATTCTCACATAATACCAAAGATTGGAAGAAAGATAAATTGATTTAAAATTCTCTTAATTACCAAAATTGCTTTGCCCAAAGAGTTACTATAATTATTTATAATGATGAAAAAGCGGAGCTAAACTTATTATGAAATAACCAAACATTAGGCAGTTTCTTAGCTGGCAAGACAAAAATAAGACATTTTTTTTTATCAGCAAAAAAATTTTATTAATGACAAAAACATACATTTCATATGAGATCACATCAATAAAGCGGTGGAAGTGCAAAGAGCATCAAAACAAACTACCCCAATCCCAACTAGGTTGGCACCAAGGAGAACGCCCAATCATCTGCTAGCATAACCACAACAATGAGAAACCAACACAACACCAACGAGAAGAGCAAAAAGAAAAAAACCACAAAGTAGCCTATCACCAATACCACATCATGCCACAACACACACTAATGATATCTGCAAACCAAATCAACCCTTGATACAGAACTTCACTTGCTGCAGGTTATACACAATATCATTCACGGAACAATTCAAAGAGGGGCAAGAAGATCTGACCCACATTGCAATCCTAATCTTGATAACATCACACAACTCTTCAAAGTCCACCTGTGAGCCATTAAAGATACTGTCATTTCTCTGCCTCCAAATGGACCAGAGTACAGCCAAAGGAATAATTTTCTAGATCACCATCTCCCATTTTTTGAGCTTAGTGCCAGTCCACCAAAGAAAAAGGTTATCTACAGACCCAGACATTGCCCATTTTACTCCCCACCAATCAATAATTTTGGACCAAATCCTCCAAGTAAAAGGGCAGAACAGTAACAAATGATTGACACTCTCCTGATCATTATTATAGAAAATACAGTTCGCATTTGTCCCACCACTAAGAATACCAATTCTTTGAAGAAAGCATGATGCCTTAATCCTCCCGTTCCATGATAACCAACCAAAAAACTGGGCCTTTGGTGGAGCCACATTCTTCCAAATGAACCCAGCTACTTTGCTAAAATCCTTAGAAGATAGCACATTCCATTTATAGGCAGAGGCAATAGTGAATAGACCATATTTGTCTACATTCCATCTTATACTATCCAACCTACCAAGCCTAAGCACTGGTGCATTAAGTAAAATCATATTCAGCCTCCCCAACTCCTCCACTTCTCACTGAAACAGAGCTCTTCTGAAGTTAAACCTCCATTCTTCAATATCGATGCCCTTGCTCCTCACCACTTCCACAGTTTCAGATTTGTCCAAAGACACAGAATATAATATGGAAAATTCATCTTTTAAGCAAGTATTTCCAACCCAAATGCCAATCCAGAACTTTGTTCTCCTCTTGTTATTTTTGAAGAAATCCACCAGCTCAGGACACAAGCCAACAACACCAACTATATCTCTCTGGATTTGGGAACTTGGTTCCCAGATTTTTTTTTTATTTTTTCCACTAAAAGACAAAAGTTTTGCAAAACCAAAAAAAATAAATCCAAACAAAATATCACATCCAACCCTATAATCATTTCACTTTTTCTCTCACAAACATCGCATCTAACCACAAAAAAACCCAACCATCTTCCTAAACACTAAAAATTTTTTATCCAATAATATCTTACAACTAAAAAAACTTACATAAAAATTCACTTCCCAAACACCTACATAGACAACTTGTTATTTTCAACAGGTAATGGCCACCATCCCCTTCTAACCTCTCTGTAGTTAAGAATGTAAAGAAAATAATCATTAATGAAATATTTAAACGTCATATGGAAAATATTAATTTAGGTACCTATGGCCAACGCCTAATCAATAGAACCAAATTATGACTTTCAAATCCAAAAGTAATTGAAGATGTAAAACTTTTCAATAATCGCAAATATCTAAATTGATGCCCAAAGAAATGATCTCTACCAGGTTTGCAATAACTTCACAAATTTTGATGCAATTACTATAATGTATTAGAGTTTTAGGGATTAAGTGTTTTTGTCTCTAAAAGTAAAAAAAAAACTCTGTAGTTAAGAATGTAAAGAAAATAATCATTAATGAAATATTTAAACGTCATATGGAAAATATTAATTTAGGTACCTATGGCCAACGCCTAATCAATAGAACCAAATTATGACTTTCAAATCCAAAAGTAATTGAAGATGCAAAACTTTTCAATAATCGCAAATATCTAAATTGATGCCCAAAGAAATGATCTCTACCACGTTTGCAATGACTTCACAAATTTTGATGCAATTACTATAATATATTGGAGTTTTAGGAATTAAGTGTTTTTGTCTCTAAAAGTAAAAAAAAAAAAAAATTATTGCAAAAACGATTTGGGGACTAATTCCTATCGTCATGAGGGTCGTCGTTAAAATATCATTGCGAAAAGTCAAAATAATAAATTTTAAGAACAAAAGTTTGAAAATGTCATTAATAAATTCACGTTTAGGGACAAAAAAGAAAAAAAAAATGGGTATCAAAAGGGTTCAGATTTTTAGAAAAAAATTTGGTTTCAAAAGGATAGTCATTCATCATTAAATATTGTTTTTTGTAGCTAAAAACATAATAATGATTATTTTGACAACTAAAATATTTTATCATTAAAAATTAATTTTGTTCCTAAAAGTGTATCTTTAAAACATTCATTTATTGTAGTGAATTCGAGTAAATTACACTTTGTGCCCCCCATTTTGCACCAAATCCCACGTTGGATCCTACACATTAAATCATTACAGTGAACCTCTTACACTTTTGGTTAAGTGTTAATGTCCCCCTTCTATTACTTCATTATTTAAGTCTTTAATAGAATCTAGTCATATGAAAAGCATGTGGCTACGAAATGAGAGTAAGAGAAAAATCATTCCCATTTCCACCAATACACTATTTGTCCCACATGATAGATACGTGAAAGTTGTATAATACAATATATATGTTCATATGCTGTAAATAGGGAATAAAGAGGCAAGAAATAGAGCTTTTGAAATCAAAAAATGCAGCAGAGAAATCAAAGATGAATGAAGAGGAATACAAAGAAGACTGTTATTGTGGAAAATAAAGCTTCACGATTCTAATTGCTACAAAACTCTAATTCATCTTATTAATCGTTCACAATCTACGTTTTGTTTTAGGTGAATATAATTACAATTTGATGTAAATTTTGAGATAAAATGTGTATAGACTGGAAATGAGAGCATTTTCCCCATTTGCCTTTATTTCATAGTCATATTTTTGTCACATTACTGACTTTTATTAAAAACTTATATGATGGGGTAATAAAAGGGAGGCACTAACACTTGATTAGAAGCGCAAGTATTGACTATCACAATTTTATGTGCAAGGAACCAAAGTGAAATTTCGTGTAAAGTGTAGAGGTGCAAAATATAATTTGGTTTAATGTTAGGAATCCCAAAAGATTTATCAAAATTTCTATTAAATATCTCACATGGACCCACATGATATGGGTCTCTTATTCGTATAAGACATTTGATAAATCTTTTAAGGTTCCTTGCATTTTTCATTAATCCCTCGCACAAATATAAAAGAAATTTTATGCACTATAAAAAGCTTTGTCAACAATTTTCTATGCTGTCAAAGTTACAATTATATTTAGACTAAAAAATCTCAATGTCAGAAATTCTCTAATAATCGATCAATTCAAGCACTGAGCCTTAGACTTACAATTATATTTATAACAATAGTAAGACCTAATTTTAATAGTAAAGAACTAATTAAGATAATTCTTTGTTGAACACAAAAATACCTACTAAAAAATAAAGAAATTATAAAATGAGAATTTTGAGTTATGCTTAAATTTGAATACTAAAATGTTATGAAAATGTGTCAATTTAAATGCATTATAAATAAAAGCTTAGAAGTAAAGTTTTTACTAAAATTTTCTAAAATGGCTTAAAAAAGAAAAAAAAAAAAGAAAAAGAAAAATTGTTGAAAAATTCATGCTAATGGGTGCAAGAGTCATCGGGCTTAAGAATTTGTTTTGGCAAGTTTAAACATGAATACAAGTACAATTTTCGATATTTTTGTTCTTTGTATATATTTTGTGTTAAAAGATTTTAAAACTCATAACTTAAGTGCTATAAATTTGTTTTTAACAATATTAGTATTTGTGGATTTGTCTTTTTAAAATCTTTCAAAGAAGATAAACCCTGAATATGAAATCAAAATAAACAATCTTTTTGAGTGGAAGGTGTATCCTGGATAGGGTGTTAATTGCCAATGAAGTAGTAGATTGGTGGAAGAGATCAAAGAAACAAGGCATCATTCTTAAGCTAGATTTTGAAAAGGCATATGATTCAGTAAACTGGGAGTTCTTGTATTCAATGTTGACCAACTTTGGTTTTGGTGAGAAATGGGTGAGGTGAATGAAAACTTGTATCTCTACAGCTGTAGTCTTAGTGCTAGTTAACGGTTCACCTACCACAGAATTTTCTCCAATGAAAGGCCTCAGGCTAGGTGATCCACTTTCACCCTTCCTTTTTGACATTGTCCCAGAGGGCCTTAACTTATTGATGTCAAGAGCTAAAGTGGGGGGTTTGATTAGAGGAGCTTCAATTGGACCAAATGATTTGAGATTATCTCACCATTAGTTTGCAGATGATACCATCATATTTTGTGAAGCAGATTGGGAGGAAATTATTGCTATTAAGAGAATTCTAAGATGTTTTGAGGTAATGTCTGGTCTTAAAATTAATTTCCACAAAAGTTAGGTTTGTGGAATAGGTGTTCAAGATGATTTAGTGAAAGAATTTGCAAATAGGCTCAATTGCCATAGCCAAATGCTGCCTTTGAAGTATCTGGGTCTGCCATTAGGAGCAAATTTGAGGAGAAAGAGCACCTGGTAGCCAGTGGTGGATAAATTTAAGAAGAAGCTAGCTTTATAGAAGAGAATGTGCTTGTCTTTTGCAGGTAGATTAACCTTTATAAGATCAGTGTTGTCTAGTTTGCCAGTCTATTTTTTATCTTTGTTTAAAATGCCAGTGGGTATTGTAAAATCACTTGAAAAAATGCAGTCTAATTTTCTCTGGGGTGGATCTGAATTGAAGAGAAAAGTGCATCTAGTTAGTTGGAAGGAGGTATGCTTGAGTAAGTTTCAAGGAGGGTTAGGGGTTAGGAATCTGAGGAAGGTAAATGATTGTCTACTTTTAAAGTGGTGGTGAAGGTACGATAAGGAGGAGAATGCTTCGTGGAAAGAAGTGTTGTGCAGCAAGCATGGAGGTTTTGGAGGCAGATGGAGTCCTTTGCTAGTGGGTTCAGGTATGATGTCTATTTGGTGCAGGATGTCTTATCAGTGAATCTATCGAATCCTGCTTTGAGTGTATTCTTTTTCAACAATGTCAAAACAATAGTGGGAATTGGTAGAAGGATTCGGTTTTGGATAGATAGATGGTTCAGCAATCAGAGTCTCAGTGAAGTCTTTCCCGGATTATTTTCATTGTCAATTGAGAAAGGGAAGTCACTGCTGCATTTTGTCCAAAGAAAATGAGAGGGTCGTGACTGGAAGCTAGCTTTTAGAAGGCCCCTATTTGCTTGGGAAGAGCAGGAAGTGTCCAAGTTGAATGATTTGCTGCATAATGCACCTACTATAAATGCTTTGGTTCAAGATTATTGTCTGTGGTTAGCACATTCTTCTGGGTCTTTTACTGTGGCATCAGTGTGGAAATTAATGGAATCATCCAAAGGTCCTGCAAAATCAATTACAAGGACTATTTGGAGGAATATAGCTCCACCCAAAGTGCAATTCCTGAGTTGGCTAGCTTGGAGAGGTGGAATTAAATCCTCATCTTTTTTGCTTAGGATAGGAGTGTTGAGTACAAATGCCAACCCACTGTGTGTGTTTTGCAAATCTGAAGTGGAGACCATGAATCATGTGCTATTTTACTGTCATTTGATTTTGAGAGTCTGGCCTGAAATTGTTAATTAGTGGAACTTGAGTTGGAGCATCCCTGGTTCAGTTGAGGTACTTCTACAATGGTGGTCAGGTATAAGACATAAGATTTAGGTGAAGGAAATTTGGAAGGTAGTTCCTTTAGCAATGATGTGGTCTATGTGGAAACTCAGGAATGAGTGTTTGTTTAAAGAGCAAATCCAGATTTTGCAGAATTAACTGAGTTGGTGAAGGTTAGAGTTGCTCTATGGGCAAAATCAAATTTGAAAGAGTTGCAGTACTCAGTGCATGACATTGTATCTAATCTGAAGCAGGTATGTTATTAAGTTTAGTTGGGAGTCAACCTAGTTGTTGCTGTAGATTCTGATTTTGTTTCTGTCGTCTGCTGCTGCTGCTGCCAGTTGTTACTGCTAGCCAGAGTTGGCTGATCTGTTCTGTGCTACATAGCTGATCTGCTCTGTTCTCCTCTGGCTCTTTGTTGCTCTGTCTCTTTGTTGTATGTCCTGTTATCTATGTCTGTGTACTTCAGGAATACATAAGGGAGTAAGGCATTGCTGTTCTTGTGCTCCTGGAATGATTTGCACTGATTTGCTACTAGAGTCGAATGATTTGCACTTCTTGTGTTGCCACTGGATGCTGGAGTCTCAGGAATGGTGGCTGCTGTTTGTGGTTGGTTTCTGTTGTTTGTGGACTGGTTTGTTATGATTGTGTTGTGATTGCTACTTTTGTATTGCATCATGAATGGTGGCTTCTCCAACCTCTTCTAGCTACTGCTGTGAGATGATTTCACAAAATGTGGTTGAATTCTCAACTTAAATGAGCTGATCTGAGTAGTTAGCATACAAAGCTTTGAAGATTGAAGTTAATGCAAATAAAGAAGCAGCAGTTTGGATATGGCCTTGGTTCTTGGTTTTGTTTCCTTTGGTTCAGAATCTGTTGAATGAAGTAGTGTATCAGAATTGGAGGTTGAATGCTATGGATTAAGTCTGGTGTCTTGGCGCCACCAGTTGGCTCTCAGTTTTTTGAATGTTTGGTTGTTTGGTGTTTGGAAGTGTTTGTTGGGTGGAGTTCTTGGCAGCAGGGTCAATGGCCATTGGTTTCTTGTGTGTTGCTGCAGAGGGCTTAGGATTTCTGTAAAGGGTAACTGGTCACTGGTCTATGGTTTGTTGCTGTTTTTTTTCTTGTTTTTATGGTTTTTCTTTGGCTTCTTTTGATTGGTTTCTCATCAATCTTGGGTTAAGTGCTAACATATGATTGTACTTCCTTTGCGGTGCCAACCTAGTTGGGATTGTTTGAGATTAGCTATGATACTTTCTAAATTTTCCTTCTTTGTTGATGTAATTTCTGCATGTATTATGCCTCTTTTTCATCGATAAATCTTTTGTTTTTGCTGATAAAAAAAAAAAAAAAAGATTGATTTTTCTGTCAATCAAAAATGCAAAAAAACATTTTTGTGAAAGTAAGAAATTGAAGATAGATAGACCTTGAAAAAATTCACGGAATCAAAAAAATAAAATAAAATAATCCAATCAATATGGACTATTGAGTGCAAAGTTATGACATGTTTTGTATAGTTTCAGGCACACTTCTGTCCAAGTTATTTGTACATATCTGTTGTCATATTTGAACTTATTCGTCCAAATTATTTTAACACGTTCCCAACTTTTTTGTTCAACTTATTTTAACGCACGAATCAAAATTATTTTAACCTGTTTGTCCACATATTTTAAGCTTATTTTTCAATTTATTTAAACTACTCGTTCCCACATTTGAACATGTCTGAAAAAAAAAATCAATCTATTTAATTTTTTTTGGGAACAAATACCAATAAGTCCTATTTTGCTCTTACGATTACTATTGAGTTTTATTTAGTTTCAATATGGATAACTAAATCCTATTTGTCATAAAATGTTCACAAAAAATTCATCATAGCGGTGTATCTTATCTCAATTTTACCCTTCTCATTTAACATGAACAACAATTTATATACAATTTTAACTTAATTAAAATTAAAAAATTTAATTGTAAAAACTATTATTATATTAAAAAATCATAAATAACAATTGAATCGAAACAATCATGGTATAAAATGAACCATTCTTTGTTATTTCAAATTATGATTTTTTTGTTTTGTTTTTTTTTAGTGTAAACAATCTAAAAGGGCTAAACTCTACTAAAATTCCAAAGAGTTATGAAAATAATACTATGGAAAATTTATATATTTCTCAATGTAAGAAATAGTTGATAAATAGATATTTATGCTTTTGTTTCTGAAAATTTATTTAATTTCAACAATTAAAAAAGGTTTTATTATAAAATTTTATATAAAATAAACTATTTATGAATTTTTTGGTTCATATTTTAATGATAAAAATAAAAATAAAATAAAATATACTATTATGAATAATTGAAATTTTGTATAATAATTTATAAAATAAAATAGAAAATAAGAGATATTTATTAATATTGAAATTTGATACAACTCAATAATAATTATAATAAAAAAAACTAGAACTTATTGTTAGTTTTTTTTATTGGATTAATGATTTTTCTAATAAAATATAATAATTAAACAATTAAAAAATAATTTTACATAGATTAAAGATATTTTTGAAATTGTTGTTTCATTTTAAATTATAAAATTGTAATAAGATATATCATTATGGAAGAATGAACCTTTTGGAAATATTTTATAACAAATAAAGTTTAATTGTTCACATTGAAACTTGATAGGATTCGATAATAATCTTAAAAACAAAATAGGACTTATTGGTAATTTTTTCTTCCTTTTTTTTTTAAATTTTATTTTCAATATTGATCTTATTTGAAAATCTTGAAAAGACAAATACACATATCAATTTTGTTAAAAACAAATTTGTAGAATTCAAGTACTGAGATTTCAAAATTACTTGGGACAAAATAAACACAATGTAAATCTGTTTAACATAAAATGCATGCCTATGATTGCCAAATAAGTTTGGAAATTATATTTATGACCTGAATTTAAAATAAAATAAAATAAGTATGTCTAGAATGTCTAACCAAATAAAAGTGAAATTCTATAATATACAACCCATTCTAGGGTGTGTACCATACCCAATTATGACTCATTTGTTGTATTAATTATGATCCATTGGGATATTGGCTATGACATATTATGATTATTATTTCGGTTATGATCGAAAATGTCTTTGGTTATTGATGAGATTACAATATCAGAGCAGGCTGCTGCCACAACCTTAGCATCATCAGCTCAAGCTGCAGCTGTAGCCACGACCTTAGCATCATCAGGCCTGTTCCTCAGGCACAAAACAGAGCAGGCTGCAGCCTTGGTTGTGAGCTGCAGCCGCAGCCGTAGTCAAACCAACAACATTTGTAGCTCTAGCAATCAGTTACACCTGCACATACATCATATAGATATTAAGCAATATTTAGTTTGTTATGAATTAGTTAGACAGTTATTAGATACATAGCTTTTTTTTTATATGCATCTATTTGTATAAATACTTGATTGTAATTGATCATAATGATAATGAGAAACAGTTATACTTTTCCACATGGTATTAGAGCACAGAAAAATCTCTAATGAGCACTGCTCTTGATCTTGATAGCAATGGCGTCTTCAGCCTCTTCTTTTTGTTCTTCTTCATCTTTATCTCTTTCTCCAAATCTGAGTTTATTAATCTCTAATCTCAACTGGGCTTCTCCAATTTTATCATTTGGAGAAGTCAATTTCTCAACATATTACGTGCTACTGATCTGTTAGGGTTCATTACTAGTTCTTCACCATGTCGACCATTGATGATAAAAGATGCTACTGGAATAGAGGTTCTCAATCTTGAACGATCAGTTTGGAATACGATCAATGCACATTTGTTGAGTTGTATAATTGCTACATTCACTCCAACAATCTTCTCATCTGTTCTTCATCTTCAACATAGTGCTGAGGTATGGGAACAATTGTGTAAACGATTCACATCTTTATCAAGAAGTCATATTCATCAATTGAAAAATGGATTGAATAATCTGACAAAAGGCTGTAGAACAATTAAAGAATATCTGAGCCAGATCAAGGATCTGGCAGATCAGTTGGCTCTGGCCTCATCTGCTATTGATGATGAAGATCTAATTCTTCTTACTTTAAATGGCTAACCTGAAGAATTTGATGCTCTAAAAACTACAATTTGAACAAGATCTGAAGCTTTATCAATGGAGGGACTCTCTTCTCTATTATGTTCATAATCAATTCACATTGAGTCTAAACAAAAGAAAGCTCTTGCTCATGAAAGTACTGTTACCTATGCTACTTCATGAGGTTCCACATATAGTTTTGGTAATCATCTTTCTTCTTCAAGAGGCAGGTCTTCTTTTAGAGGCAACAAAGGTGGATATAGAGGCAATTATAGAGGTGGTGGTAGGTTTTCTTCTCTAGGAAGAGGTAGAAACACTCAAGGCAATGCAGGAATGATATGTCAAATATGTGGCAAAGCTAATCACATAGCTTTAGACTGTTGGCATAAACTTGTGTCAACCTATCAACAACAGGTCTATCATCAATCACCATGTCTGCAACATTTTCAACCCCAGCAAAACCAGTCTACTTCTGGTTACTCTGCAACTAGAGCCTTTGTTGTTTCAACTCCGTCCACTAATCTATATGATTCTCCTTGGTATCTTGACTCAGCTGCTTCTGAGCATATTACTAATGACTTGTCTCATCTTAATGATCCTCAACTCTATCAAGGCACTGATCATATAACTGCTGGTAATGATCATTCACTTCTATCCTTAACACTGGTAAGGGAAGTTCACTTACTCCTCATTTTTCTTTTAAGTTGAATAATGTGCTCTATGCTCCTATTGCCTCTAATCTTGTTTCTGTGCATCAACTTACCAAAGATAATGATTGCACTATCACTTTGATGATTCTTCCTTCATTATTCAGGATAAGCACACGAAGGGCATTATTCATCAAGGTCTTAATTCACATGGCTTATATCACTTCTCTCCATCTGCTTCACATTTGCCTTCCACTCCTGCCTTTTTCACACCCACTACTGTTGCTGTGTTTGCATCTGTTTGGCACAAGAAATTGGGGCATCCTTCTCTCAAATTTCATCATATGAAGAAGCATTTACATCTTGCACCTAATAAAACACAGGATATGCCTCCTTGTACAAATTGTTGTGTGTCCAAAAGCCATCGACTTCCTTTTAAGCTTTCCAATTCTACTGTGCACAAACCTTTTTCATTGATTCATAGTGATGTGTGGGGGGCCTTTAGCCCCCGTTTCTAGCTTTAAGTACTATGTACTCTGTTGATGAATATAGCAAGTTTACTTTGTTTTATCCCTTATGCTATAAAAGTGAAGTGTTTGATAAATTTTTAGAATTTAAATCTTATGCTGAGAAACAATTTTCCACGCATTTAAAAATTCTAAGGACAGATGGAGGGACTGAATTTGTAAATACACTACAAAAAATTAAAGTTTTAGAGACCAAAATTTTGGGACAAAACTATTTTTTAAGGACTAAATATTTTTGTTGCGAAAAGTGTTGTTATTATATTTTTAGCAACAAAAATTAGACATTAGTGATGAATTATTATCCTTTTGAGACCAAATTTTTTATGTCAAAAAATAAACAATTTTAAGACCAAATTATTTTGTCCCTAAAAGTCTATTTATTAGTGACATCCTTATGACGATAAAAATTGGTCCTTAAATGTCTTTTGCAACAAAATTTTCACTTTTAAGGACCAAATATTTTGGTCTTTAAAATTCTTATATGTTGTAGTGATACCTCAATGACTACATTTCTAAAATTACAAGGCATCGTTCACCATATTCAATGTCCCTACACTCTTCCACAAAATGGTGTTAGTGAAAGGAAGCATGGACACATCACTCAGACAACCATTGCTTTACTTCATTTCATCAATTGAAAAATGGATTGAATAATCTGACAAAAGGCTGTAGAACAATTAAAGAATATCTGAGCCAGATCAAGGATCTGGCAGATCGGTTGGCTCTGGCCTCATCTGCTATTGATGATGAAGATCTAATTCTTCTTACTTTAATGTTGTGTTTGGTTGAGAGATTTGAGGAGGGATTTGGAAAGAGAAATGGAAAAGGTAGGTGAAATGTGAAAAAAATATACCTACATTTCACATAGTTTCACACACATTTTCCCTTTCCTTTTCCAAATCCCTCCTCAAATTCCCCCAACCAAACACACCATAAATGGCTAACTTGAAGAATTTGATGCTCTAAAAACTACAATTTGAACAAGATCTGAAGCTTTATCAATGGGGGGACTCTCTTCTCTATTATGCTCATAATCAATTCACATTGAGTCTAAACAAAAGAAAGCTCTTGCTCATGAAAGTACTGTTACCTATGCTACTTCATGAGGTTCCACATATAGTTTTGGTAATCATCTTTCTTCTTCAAGAGGCAGGTCTTCTTTTAGAGGCAACAAAGGTGGATATAGAGGCAATTATAGAGGTGGTGGTAGGTTTTCTTCTCTAGGAAGAGGTAGAAACACTCAAGGCAATGCAGGAATGATATGTCAAATATGTGGCAAAGCTAATCACATAGCTTTACACTGTTGGCATAAACTTGTCTCAACCTATCAACAACAGGTCTATCATCAATCACCATGTCTGCAACATTTTCAACCCCAGCAAAACCAGTCTACTTCTGGTTACTCTGCAACTAGAGCCTTTGTTGTTTCAACTCCGTCCACTAATCTATATGATTCTCCTTGGTATCTTGACTCAGCTGCTTCTGAGCATATTACTAATGACTTGTCTCATCTTAATGATCCTCAACTCTATCAAGGCACTGATCATATAACTGCTGGTAATGATCATTCACTTCTATCCTTAACACTGGTAAGGGAAGTTCACTTACTCCTCATTTTTCTTTTAAGTTGAATAATGTGCTCTATGCTCCTATTGCCTCTAACCTTGTTTCTGTGCATCAACTTACCAAAGATAATGATTGCACTATCACTTTGATGATTCTTCCTTCATTATTCAGGATAAGCACACGATGGGCATTATTCATCAAGGTCTTAATTCACATGGCTTATATCACTTCTCTCCATCTGCTTCACATTTGCCTTCCACTCCTGCCTTTTTCACTCCCACTACTGTTGCTGTGTTTGCATCGGTTTGGCACAAGAAATTGGGGCATCCTTCTCTCAAATTTCATCATATGAAGAAGCATTTACATCTTGCACCTAATAAAACACAGGTTATGCCTCCTTGTACAAATTGTTGTGTGTCCAAAAGCCATCAACTTCCTTTTAAGCTTTCCAATTCTACTGTGCACAAACCTTTTTCATTGATTCATAGTGATGTGTGGGGGGCCTTTAGCCCCCGTTTCTAGCTTTAAGTACTATGTACTCTGTTGATGAATATAGCAAGTTTACTTTGTTTTATCCCTTATGCTATAAAAGTGAAGTGTTTGATAAATTTTTAGAATTTAAATCTTATGCTGAGAAACAATTTTCCACGCATTTAAAAATTCTAAGGACAGATGGAGGGACTGAATTTGTAAATACACTACAAAAAATTAAAGTTTTAGAGACCAAAATTTTGGGACAAAACTATTTTTTAAGGACTAAATATTTTTGTTGCGAAAAGTGTTGTTATTATATTTTTAGCAACAAAAATTAGACATTAGTGATGAATTATTATCCTTTTGAGACCAAATTTTTTATGTCAAAAAATAAACAATTTTAAGACCAAATTATTTTGTCCCTAAAAGTCTATTTATTAGTGACATCCTTATGACGATAAAAATTGGTCCTTAAATGTCTTTTGCAACAAAATTTTCACTTTTAAGGACCAAATATTTTGGTCTTTAAAATTCTTATATGTTGTAGTGATACCTCAATGACTACATTTCTAAAATTACAAGGCATCGTTCACCATATTCAATGTCCCTACACTCTTCCACAAAATGGTGTTAGTGAAAGGAAGCATGGACACATCACTCAGACAACCATTGCTTTACTTCATCAATCTTCCTTACCTATTCAATATTGGGTTGATGCTATTTTTGCTGCTGTCTTTTTAATAAATAGAATGCCTAGTTCTAAAATTCATCATTCATCTCCTTATTCTTTATTTCACCAAATTTCTGATTACTCTTTTATGAGAGTCTTTAGTTGTCAATGTTCTCCTTGGTTCAAGCCCTACAATTCTCACAAGCTTCAATCAAAATCAGTCCCATGTGTATTTCTTGGCTATCATCCAACTATGAACAGGTATAGATGCTTAGTTAGATCCCTCCTCAGGTAAATTTTTTTATTTTTATTTTTATTTTTATTTATATATATATATTTTTAATCTCCAGACATGTTATTTTCAATGAAGATATTTTTCCATTTGCCTCTTCTTTGTCTCACTCTTCTTCACCTATTCTGCCATTATCTACACTTCAAACCTTTTTCTGGTCTTCTCCTCCAGATTCAGTTCCATCATCTGTTTTTCTCTCTTTAACTCTTGTTCCACACCCTCCTATTCCTGCAAATTCTATTTCTTCTACAGCCTCTTTCTCAAATCCTCCACTCTCTACTCCTTCACTTTCAAATCCTACAAATTTCAGTCCTTCTCCTTCTCCTCTTCCAACTACTACTCCTTCTATTGTTCCTCCTATTCCTATTCAATCCATCTCTATTGATCTCCCTCTTTTACCTCCCATCTCTTCCAGTTCTACTAACACTCACCCCATGGTTACATGATCTGAGGCTCATTCCCAAGCTCTACTTGTTTTCACTAATCTTACTACAGAACCACATACTTACAAGCAAGCTTTACAGTCCCCAGTACGGTATGCTGCCATGATGGAAGATATATAAAGCTCTTATAGCTCAAGGTACATGGTCCTTGGTCCCTCTTCCTTCTTTCAAAAATGCCATAGGGCGTAAATGGGTGTTTCACGTTAAAAGAAGCTCTGATGGGACAATCGCAAGATATAAGGCAAGATTGGTAGCCAAGGGTTTTCTCTTGATATTGACTTCAATGAAACTTTTAGTCTTGTGGCTAAACAACCAACTATTAGAAGTCTCCTATGTGTTGCTCTACACTGCAATTGGCCTCTCAAGCAACTTGACATAAGTAATGCTTTTCTTTATGGTACATTGGATAAGGAAATCTACATGCTCCAACCACTTGGTTTCTCCAATTGTACTCACCCTCAACATGTTTGTAAACTTAAACCACGCTACGGCTTAAATCAAGTACCAAGGGCCTGGTATTCCACCTTCTCTAATTTTTTCTTGTCTCAAGATTTTGTAAATAGTCACTGTGACAATTTTTTGTTCATACACAAGACTAAGACTGATATCACCATCTTTTTTGTATATGTGGATGATATACTTCTTACTAGAAGTAGCTCCTTCCATATTCAGCATCTCATCACTCAAATGCATCTTGCTTTTGCTATGAAAGAGTTGGGTGATATATCTTATTTTCTAGGCATCTCTATCAAGCCTCTTGGTCATTCTTATTCTCTCTCAGCACAAATATGCGTCGGTTGGCCATATATTTCGTATCGGCCAATCACAGCTTGACACTTGGTCTATTTGGGGTGACTTGAGGACCTAGTAAATGTCTCCAATCATCAAAGGATATGTGGCAAATCATATCAACGGCAATGGATTTTGAAGTACTGGAACAAACTGAAGGAGCAAGGTGATGTGGCTAAACGGTTCTTAAAGATTTAAATTCAAATTCAAAAGGGAAGCCTAATTGCAAGAGATGGCCTGTGGAGGCAAAATGCTTGGAGCCATGATCATGGAGGTTACTTTAATAGTTATCATCCATTTCGACAGTTGTCAGCCACTTCAACGGTTACTACCAGGTGTAGACACCCCATTTTTGACTACCCCCAAGGCTAGAGTGCTTTGCCCGGTACACTCGATGATGAAAGTGGTGTTGTGCGTGGTTCAAGGTCTCAACGAAGGGGCTATGTTTAAGCTCTGAAACAATCCCAAACATTCAATATTCCCATTGATTATACCCCAGAAATCCATTTTTACACATTGTACTACCCTGTGCTGTGTCTGAAGCAGGAAAATAAGGGAACACATTGAGGCCCGGCCATGCCTCTTTAAGGGCCAGCCATGGCTATTGAAGGTCGGTCGTGCTTTAGTAGCAAGAAACACTGTTCTGGGCAGGAGCCAGCCAGCTATCCATTTTTGAAGATATTTATGACCCCTCTTACTCAAATTCTATAAAAACGAAGATGTATCTCTGTTTTGACGGTTGAAGAATTTCTAAAAAGCCTCTACACCTTCTTAAGAGCTCATTCTTCTCCTTCTTTTTGTGCAAGTAATCCTTTGAGCAAACCTATCCCTTGAACCTATATCCATACATCATATACACCATCACACCTGAGCCTAGGAACCTTGGTTGAGCCTTGAACACCATAATTCAAGCTTGAGAGTGTGTTGAGACTTAGTTTGATTCATAAACAAAAGCTCACTTCTTTAAGAGGTATAAGCTTGTCATCCTTTCTTTTATTTCTTGTTCTATCTATTGCTATCTAGTTCTTGTAGTTTTGTGTTGTTTTGATTCTCTTCCAAGTGTTTGAGTTTGGGTTTAAAGAGCTACCAAAAAGGTAGAGAGAGTTGACACTTTCACTCTTTCTTACACCTTTACCTATAGCTCAAACCCTTCCTTGCACACCCTTTCCTTTGCTTTCTAAATTATTTTTTTTGTTTTCAGAGTTTAGAAAAAGCTAAAAATCATGCTTTGAAATTTCAAAAGTGGAGGCATTAGCCACCCCTCCTTGTTTTTACTTACTGGCTTTGTTTTCTCTCTTTGTTGTTTAGCTTTTTAGGCTCTTTACATGCACTTTGAGCCACTATTTTTTATCCATTAAGGGTTGTTTTAGGGCTGTCCTAGGTTGTTTAGTTAGTTCATGCTTTGATTAGCTTGATTGTTGTCTTTTAAGTTTGAATACATAGCTTGTTGTATATTGTTATAAGCTTTTCTTTAACTAATTTCCATGTTTAAGAACCTCATTTTAATAATCACCTTGCCATTCATTTCTTTCATTTGAGAGTTATTTGAATCAGTTAACGGTTATTCAAAACATGAACTAGAGATCTATACTTAATGGCTTAATCTCTACGGAGGTTCATTGTCAACGACATAGTCTCTTGTTCATGTTGAGAATCACCTCCCGTTTGACATGTTTCTCACTTAGAGGACGTAATCTATTAGTGGACATAATAATCACCTTGGACTTAATGAATTAAAGGACGGAAAAGACTAATGAATTTGGCTTAAAATGAACCAACCCACATAAAGAAAATGAGTTATATTGCTTGGGGTTTGGCTGGACGTTATGCCGAGTCCATTGTGTCAAGGGGTGTTTTACATCAATTCATGATGTTTTGATGAACCTTGAAGCGTCTCTACCTCCCTCTTTGTCCAAATTCTACCCGAAAATCATCAAGCAATAAACTTGCTCATTAATGGTTTTGGACACGATTCCAACCTTCTCTCGAGGCTTTCCCATGACAAAGAAGTGTGAGAGGGAAAAACAGAGTCTAGAATAACTCTATCTGCACTATTTTTACTTCAGAGCACAAAATAGGATTTTGCATGAAATTAAGGCACAACCGACCCTTTTGGGGGTTGGCTAGGCCTCATTGAGGCATGGCCAGCCATCAATGTTTGGCCAGTAGTATGTTTTGCAGAAAATAGAGGGTAGTGGCTGAAGGTAAAACAGAACAGGCCTAGGCAATCAAAGTTGTTCTTGGACACTGTGCATGCAACCCCTTGTGCATCCTTGCTTACCTCAATGTTGTAGATTAATGCTCCGATTATTAGCATTGCAATTATTATTGTTGTTACAATTAGTCTTGTTAATTATTAGTGTTGTAATTATCATTATTGTTTATTTGTAACTGGTATAGCTAATTAACTTAGATAGTTAGTTTACTTCTCATGATTATCCTTGCTGTAATAGAGTAGTTAGCTAGTTAATTCTTTGCTTATTTATTCATTCGGTTTTGTAAGAATTAGTTTAATTTAGATTTTCGGACTTTGTTTCACATCTTCTTGTATGAGGGCAAATGTGTAATAAGTTGTATGTCTTCCAACCCCACGTCTTTCTCCTTTTTACTTACTTGCTTACGATGGTTAGAATAGAACATCAATTTTCAAAATTAGCATTCTTATACGTTGCATCCATTGTCTTGCATGCATATAAGGTTTGGCTCATCATACCAACCCAATATCAATGTTCAAATTCATTACTTGAATATGTGCTTTATTGCATATCTTGAATGGAATCATATGCCATGCTCATAGTCGAGCATATAAAAACACATAATGTGTGCATTGCATTTAGTCATATTGCATTAATTAGAAGCATGCATATTTTTTTTTCTAATTATTTTGCTTTGTTTTGGCTCGGAGTACTAGGTGAGTAATTTTGTGTTTTTGTATCTTGCATCAAATGTTTGTGTTACCATGTCAAAGCATACTTCTATGAAGCTAATTGCTTAAATGATATAACTGTTTGAATGCCTATGGATGAAGGCTAGTGGCTTGAATTGGGATAGTTTGATAAATGTCCATTTTAAGCCAACTTTTTCAAGTGGCGAATTCACAAAACATTTTCAAATAAAACACGAAATCAAATGTTTCAATTCTTGCAAATTAGTCTATATTTGTGTGTGCGTCACCTAGTAAAAAATAGTTAATAATCAGAACGAGAGTATATAATGTAAATAAAAATCACATCATGATTAGTAAAAGTCAATCTTTGATCGAGTGAGTGGGGTGCTCAGTTCATGACCTTCCCCTCTCGTACCTAAGTTCCTGAGCCGAGACACTTTGGTGATGATGAACTAATGGCCTTTGGCACGAGTCTTGGGTTTCCTAAATTTCTCAAAAATATTTAGGTGGCGACTCTGAAATCTAACAAAACAGTCAATTTTGGCAGATGATTCAAACATCGATTTTCTAAAAGAATTGCCGAATTTTGACTCTTTTTGTGTTTTCACTGTTTCACATTGCACTTGTGAAATCAGATTCAGAACCACGGGAGTCCGAACTGTAGGGCTATTCGTCTTTCGAAAGGAGCATGAAAAGTGAGCTACACCAGGACATATAAATAGAGGGGAAAGCTTATAATGAAAGGACTCAAAACCAAATCCAGAAACCAATTTATTTTCTTTACATTTTTCTTTCCAGTTCTTTACTTTCCTGCTCTACACTTCAGTTACTTAGGAATAGTTCTAATTTAAGTTTGTTCGTTGGTATAATTCCCTTCGAAGTTGTGGAAGTGTGAAGGTACCACAGTAAACATTTGTTTACTTGATGAAATTCAATTTCTAACAGTGTTCTCTTCCCCTTTCTTCAACTTTTAATTAATAACTTCTGAATTTTTTCCTAAAACAAGCCACAAGTAAAAGTCCTCTTTATTGAGGCTAAAAGAACTCTGAAGTAGTTGTCTGATTGATTGGTTGGCATTTATTATTTCTATAAAGACTTATTGATCCTTGTTGGTAGGCTCTAATTACATTTCTAGCCTTTTGAAGCCAAAAAGGCCAACATATATTTTTTGCACGCCCTATGGGACCATTATAATGGCTAGACATAGGAGATAAAGAGAAAATGAATGCCTAGAAGAAGGTGCAAAAGGAGATCTAGAAGCACATAACCTAGAGGATAATTTGGTATTACATTCCATGGATGTGCCTACTTTAAGTGATCTTACACAATTGGTCGAAGAGACCAGCACTTCAGGATCTACAACGCACATCCAAAATGTTGGATAGGGCCATGAAACTGGACCTTCAATTGTTCCGTCTACCCAACTAGTGAATCCATGGAGAGGATTGGTTGATGTTGTGGGACAACAATTAATGCATACAATGGAAAGATGGGCAACATCCTTTTTGGATCGAATGAAGTCCTATCAACCACCTGTCATAAGACAGGCTGAAGAAATATAAACTTACTTCAGCAAATATTGGCTTGAGATAAATAGCCTATGCAAAGTAATTGACAAAATAATAGGCAAACTAGTGGTCAAACTAATAATCAAAATCATGAGAGGCCATCACCTATGCCTTAATCACGGTACGAAGCTCCTCCTAGGCCACTAATGTTTGCCTACCAGTGAAGCCATACACGTTGGTGGGTCCGGGCTAACACAAGGAAATGGTAATCAAGTGTCTTCAAATCCTATATTTGAACCTATTCCTAGCACTTGAGCGTTCACTAATCCTATGTTCGAACTTACACTCGGGGGGTTGGAAGAAATTCCTGTGGTTGGAGGAGAAGCAACACGTGTTCCTCCTCTAGTAGTCCCCTTCCCAGCACCTTTTATGGGATAAATGCTTGTTCTAAGGAGGCAGCCATACCCTCAACATTAACCAGCACAACAGGGACAACCCACTCCCCAAGGACAACCAGTCTCAAATGTGCCTTTACATGGACCAAGAGGGCCTCAAGCACAAGGAGTTCATCCGCACCCTATGTCTGTTCCTCTAGTAATGGCCAAGCCAGCACAAAATATTGTACCTAGGGACCAAATTGCTGACATTGTTAGAGAAATTTGTGGACCTATGGCCTGGGGGCTCCAGACCCTATCTACAGAAAACCTTGCCTAGAATGGATAAATAGGTTACATGAATACCCAAGGGGGCATAAGATACCAGACTTTGCCCTTTTCTATGGAAATGGAAACCAATCAACTATTGAACATATTGCTAGATTTATAGGGCAGTGTGGTGAATTCACCAACAATGACTACATGAAGTTGAGGCTCTTTCCAAATTCTTTAACGGGAGCAGCCTTTGTCTGGTATACAAACCTTACACCTGGTTCTATCTAGACCTGGTAACAAATGGAATAAGTGTTTCATGCTCAGTTTTTCCAGACAAAGTTGGAAGTATCTATGGTAGGCTTGGCAAGTTTGAGCCAAATGCTTCATAAGAAGGTTGCTCAATTCATTGCCAGGTTCAAAAGAGTACGAAACAAATGTAGGATCTTATTACCTGAACCTGAATTTGTAAGGTTGACCCAAAATGGGCTAGAGTTTAGGCTTCAAAAGAAGTTTGACTCAATAGAGTTTCGAGACCCAATAGAAGGTCACTAGATATGAAACTCTCCTTGAAGAAGAGAAAGATCGTGGTAATGCATCTTATAGGACCTATTACAGGGACCCTATCTTTGAAATTGATGCGCAGAGATCATAGGAAAGGAGCCTGTGACTTGCGAAGCATTAATTCAAAAAGATACCACTATTGATCATCAATTTAAAAAGAAAGGCCTACATAGGAAATATTCTTTTGATGTATCAAAAGCAGATAAAATATTTGACCATTTACTGACAACACAATTTCTAAAATTTCCTAAGGGAGTTAAAATCCTAACTTCAAAAGAAATTAGAGGCATAATGTACTATAAATGGCATAACTCTTGGTCTTACTCAACTAAAAACTGTATTATTTTTCGAGACATGATTCAAGAGCAAATTCGAAAAGGAAGATTAAAGTTTTTGGCCAAAGCAGAAAAGGCAATAGGGATTGACATAGATCCATTTTCTGATATCAAAGAAGCAACAGCCAATGTTGGTATGCAAGACTTCCTTGCTCATGCTATGGAAAAAGAGTTGTTCTTTGAAGGAGCTAGATGAAGTCAAGGTGCAAATGCATGTTGCCAGTCAAGCAACATATAGGAAGACTCCTCAAGGGTCACCAGCAAGTAGAAAAAGCTTCATAGGCTAGGGGATAGCCCTAGCGAAGAAACTAACACCCTGGATGATAATTCACTCGAAGCAGCAGTGATGTAGCCGATGTGTCTAAGGTGTAGGTTGAGCTACAAATGGCTTAAAGGGCTTCCAATTGATGAGAAATAGCATTACAAGAATGTACAGAAAAAATGTAGGGCAGCCAGTACCAACAAGAAAGTTTACCTAAGTGGTCCTAGGCAACAACCATCTTTGGTTGTACCACCAGAAGCCAGAAATTAGTCAAGGGGTAAGAGGCCTTTGTATTAAACCAGGCCACCAAACTACTACAAGATGATCAACAAGCCTGTGAATAAACTTGACTTAGGCTCAAGATAGGAAACCAAGGCCAATGATTGGCCTTTAAAGGTGAGAATAGCAGGCACATCTACTGGATTGGTGGGTTTATGGGTACCAGGAGTATTAGATTGGTTTGTTATGCAAAGTAAACCTAAAATGATACCAACTCATGGGAGAACCTTTGCAAGCATGGAGAGAATGGTCAAATCTCCATTGGTGGCTTCAAACAATTAGGTCCTGTTTAAAAATCCAAAGACAAAAGAACCAGATATAGTTCTTATGATTTCCAAGTCTCAGAGGAGAAAGATCCAATGCAGGTTCACTCGATACCAGAAGGATCTAAAGGAAGCTAGTGAGGGCACCTCTTTGGTGAAACTAGGAGGTCAATTGGGAGAAGGGAAAAATTTGAAGCCCAATCCCAAGGTCATCAGAAGTCAAACCATCAGAGAAAGATTGGCTGAGGTTCATGTTGAACTAAAAGCCAAAGAAAAAGCAAGCTTGGCAGGCCTCGAAAAGGCCTTGTTGGAAAGTGATGATGAGACCGAGATAGATGAAAGAACTGAGCCTAGCCAGGAGAGAATATTTGCAGAGAAAGTGATATTTGAAGCCTTCATGGTTGACCAAACAGAGTCTATGTTCATGGTAGACCAACCACAGATTGCTACAAAGGAGCCTGTTAGCTTAGAGGTTCTCGAATGCAGCATAAAACATGCATCTTAAACATCGATTTAGATTAACACAAGAGAAGAAGAAATGGAGCTTATGATACAGTTTGGCTCATTTTCTCCAATGCCAATCAATATGGCCTGTGTGCTACCTCAGGAGTTTCAAGCCAATGAGGGGAATCAGGAGGGTCAAGAGAATGATCCCATATTGGTCTCTAGTGAAGGCTCACAGACCAGCATAATCTAGGATGAGTCTGAAGTGGTGAAACCCATGAAAGTAATGAGTATAGTCACCTTGTTATATGCCTTCGAGTATTCCACAGAATCTATGACACAACATGTTAAGCCCTTGTACATCAAGGCGTATTTTGATGAGATAGAGATGAACAGGGTGTTAGTGGATAATGGGACAGTAGTAAATCTGTTTCCCCGCTCATCCTTAAAAAAGTTGGATAAAAGGAACCCCAAGTTGATCCCAACGAGTACAACCATTGCTAGTTTTCTAGGGATAAACAGATAGCTCTAGACATTTTGCCCATCAATCTGAGTGTGGGGACAAGAGACTACATGACTACTTTCTTTGTCAAAGACAGTAATGCCAAGTACAATGCCCTACTTGGTAGAGATTGGATCCACACCAACAAATGTATGCCTTCCTCTTTGCATTAGAAGGTGATGATAGCCTTATGTAATGGGGAAACAGAAAAAATAAATGCAGATCCACAGCCCTTCATTGCATGTGCAGAATTCACAGAAACAAAACTGTACACTGAGAGGGTGGTTCCACTTAGTGTGCTGAGGAAGCCTAATGTAATAGCTAAAGTGACGGCTAAT
This sequence comes from Camellia sinensis, assembly GCF_004153795.1. Classification (NCBI taxonomy): domain Eukaryota; kingdom Viridiplantae; phylum Streptophyta; class Magnoliopsida; order Ericales; family Theaceae; genus Camellia; species Camellia sinensis. Next base: position 399,342 of record NW_021026790.1, read on the forward strand.
GAGGAAGTAGCACACCTGATGCACTTAGTGCCGGAAAGTGTTGATGATAAGTAGACCATTAATCATACCAACAATGCATGGTTATAGGCAGGAAGATCAAGAAGCCGACCCATTTGCTTTAGTCAAGTTCTTCACATTGGACATTAATGCAATAGTTCAGAAAGTCCAAGAAGAAGAAAAGGAGGCCATGATGCTTGGCTGTAGATGTGAGCAATAGAAGGCCAAATCTTTAGCCCTGAGTAAGTACTGTGCATTGGACATTAAGACCAAGGTCCAAGAAATCCAACAAGAAGAAGCTTTATGGACAGACTTTATCTATGAAGAAGAAAACAAGGATGTTGAGCCAAGATGGGTTATGATAGACCAAGAGGAAAATATTGTTTTGTAGCTAGAAGAAATCGAAGGAGAAGCATCGATAAGTATTCAGAGGCAAGATCCTTTGGAGGAAGTTAATTAAAGAGAAGCTTTAGAACAACAACCAACTTACATCAGTGCTTGGTTGGACCCCATTGCCAAGGACTAGTTATTGGTTGTAATAAAACAATATAAGGACTGTTTTTCTTGGTCATACAATGATCTTCCTGGATTGGACAGGTCATTGGTGGAGCATAGACTTCCAGTCAAGCCAAACTTTAAGCCATACAAGCAAAAACCTAGACAAATGAGTCTTGAGGTGGTTCAGAAGGTGAAAGAGGAGATTGCTAGTCTCCTCAAAGCAGGTTTTATTAGAACAACCAGATATGTTGAATGGTTGTCTAATATTATGCCTGTGATTAAGAAGAATGGCAAATTAACGATATGCATTGGCTTCCGGAATCTGAATTTGGCAACCCCAAAGGATGAGTGCCCCATGCCGATAGTTGATTTATTGGTGGATAGTTTAGGAGGACATAGAATCTTGTCTATGATAGATGGACACTCTGGCTGCAACCAGGTATACACAGCAGAAGAGGATATTTACAAGACAACTTTCAGGTGTCCTGGTAATATTGGAACCTTTGAATGGGTTAAGATGCCATTTGGGTTGAAGAATGCTGAAGCAACATATCAAAGGGCAATGAACGCTATCTTCCATGATCTCATTGGAGGATACTTAGAATGTTACATTGATGATATTATTGTCAAATCTTAGTCTATGAAGGAGCATCTAGTCCATCTGACAGTATCCTTCAAAAGGATGAGGAAATTCAAGCTAAAGCTTAATCCACTCAAGTGTGCTTTTGGTGTATCAGCTGTAAACTTCTTAGGATAAATAGTGCACAAGAAAGGAATACAGATTGATCAAAACAAAGCCAAAACTATCATTGAAGCTAAACCTCCATCAAGTAAGAAAGAATTGCAAAAATTCTTTGGATATGTTAACTTTCTTCGAAGGTTCATTTCTAATATTGTTGGGAAAACTAAAGTTTTTTTCTTCTTTATTGAAGTTAAAAGATGAAGAAGAATTTATGTCGACAGCAAAACATCAATCTGCTTTCGAAGGAATAAAAGCCTATTTGACTAAACCTCCAGTACTGATGCCACCAAGGAAGGACAGGCCCTTGAAGTTATACATTGTTGCAACTGAAGAATCATTGGGAGTCTCCTTAGCTTAGGACAATAAAGAAGGCAAGGAGCAAGAAGTCTATTACATTAGTAGGTTTTTAAACTCTTGCGAATGTAAATACTCAGCTATAGAAAAGCTATGTTTAGCCTTGTATTTTGCAGCAACGAAATTAAAATATTATCTTTTGCCTAATGTTGTCTTGGTAATTGCATCCACAGACTTGGTTAAATATCTATTATCAACGCCTATATTAAGAGGAAGAATTGGCAAATGGATTTTAGCTTTGTCAAAATTTTATTTGGAATATGTTCCCCAAAAGATAGTGAAAGGTCAGGTATTGGTTAACTTCCTAGCCAATCATCCATGTTAAATAGAAAATCAAGAAATAAGGGAACTTGACACGGCTAATCTGGAACCATGATAGATATGGTTTGATGGATCCAAAGCTAATGGCCTAGTGGGAGTTGGTGTGGTAATTAAGTCACCACAAGGGGTAGAAACCACGCATGGTTTCAGAATTGATGAGACCACTTGTTCCAATAATCAAGCTGTGTACGAAGCTTTGGTTTTGGGACTTGAGATTCTTATTTAGTTTACAGGCTTATGTAGTTGACATATTTGGAGATTCTCAATTGGTAATTAATCAAGTAAAGGGAGTCTTTAGATGCCAAAGTACAAACCTTTTACCATATTATGTTGTTGCTGCACATTTGCTTTCCCAATTCCTAGTGGCAAATGTGACCTACATCCCAAGATTCATGAATCACAAGGCCAATGATGTGGCTCAGAAAGCTTCGAATTTCAAAAAAAGAGATTGCACCCAAGTAGATATGGGTCAAGCAAACTACCAGAAACTAGCACCACCTCTAGCAAAACGAGCAGTATTGGTAGAAGCTAATTAAAATGACTTGGAAGAATAGGATTGGAGACTTCCATTCATTCAGTATTTAACTGGTCCTTCTTCGAAGGCCAATAGAAAGCTTAAACTATAGTCAATGCAATTCATAGTGTATGATAATGCTCTTTATAAAAGAGGACAGATGGTCTGCTATTGGTGTGCCTAGGGCCAAAAAAGGCATTGACTGCCATGGCTGAGGTACATGATGGTATTTGTCGTGCTCACTAGCCTGGTGTTTAGATGATGTGGTTGCTTCGAAAGCATTTCTATTATTGGCCAACTATCCTCAAGGATTGCATAGAATATGCAAAGGATCACTTGGCATATTAGAAGTATGACATGATAAGGCATGTCCCAATAACTGATCTGCATGTAGTAGTGAAGCCTTAGCCATTTAGAGGGTAGGCAATAGACATGATAGGAAAGATTTACCTACCTTCTTCAAAGCAACATTGTTTCATTCTAGTGACCACAAACTACTTTACTAAGTAGGTTGAAGCTAAGCTTATAAGATTGTGGATCAAATAGAAGTAATTGGCTTTATTAAAGAGTTAATCTACAGGTTCGGTATTCCATTGACCATAACTGTGGACAATGAGTTTGTGTTTGATGGAAAGCTAGTAAAAGCTTTCACAGCAAAATATGAGATTAGCCTTGTCAATTCCACCCCTTATTATGCACAAGTAAATGGTCAGGCAAAATCATCTAACAAATCCTTGAAAAAGTGGTTACAGAAGGTTGTGGAGGACAATCGTAGGGATTGGCACAATTTATTATTAGATGTGTTGTGGGCTTATAGGACTTCCCAAAGATCAAGTATAGGAGTTACTTTTTTTGCTTTAGTATATGGTCATGATGCAGTGCCGCTTATAGAGATCAATATTAAGTCCTCAAGGGTAAAGTGCCAAGACCATCTAAGTATTGACCAATATCATCAAAGCATGCATTCAGAATTAGAAGGTGTGGATGAAGCTAGAATTTTGGCATTAAATAATATCCTTTTGAAAAAAAAAAAACAGCCAAAAGTTATAATAAAAGGATTCAACACATCAGCTTTGATGAAAGAGATTTGGTTTGGGAAACAATACTTCCAATAAGTGTTAAAATCCACAAGTTTGGCAAATGGTTACCTAATTGGGAAGGACCATACCAAGTCCATGGAGTTTTGCCTGGAGGCGTCTACTATTTAAAAAATTTTAATGGATATACGAATCCCAAGAAAATTAATGGCAAATATTTCAAACCTTATTACCTAACTATATGGGAGGCACAAGGAGTTTACAGGCACTATAGCGGGAAAAAAAACAGTAAACATTTCATTTCACAAAAATCCAAGTACATCATGCCATAAATTGGCCTAAAATTCATTACAATGTTTTAACTGTTCCCTTACAGTAAGCTCTCTACTCTTGAGTGATGGGAACAGTTGTATGATGGTGTTCATTTCCCACCTGCAACTTAACAACCCCTGATGTGTGGTATGCAGCCTTCCTGCATTCTGCTCCAAGGCCAGGTGTAGACACCCCATTTTTGACCGACCTTGAGACTCAGACGTCACCAGTTGAGCGCTTGGTGATATTGCATAAAGTGCTAGTTCAGAAGTTTCAGAGTCGCGGCTGCGAGCCCCGCCTCCAGACTTCCGAACCCTTTTCTGTGCCTTGTCTCGGTTTGCGAGCCAGACTCGATTTTCTCTGTTTCTTTTCCTGAAGGGAGGGAGAGGTAAATTGTGGGCTGCGCTTGCAAGTCTGAGTATCAGGCCTGCAGGCATCAGTATTTTGAGAATCAGTTATATCTGCGAGTATCGGATTCAGTTTTGGGGCAGTAATTTGGGGAACGGTGATCAGTGGTCGAATACAGTTATTTAGCTTTGCTCATATCAGTTCCAGTGAAATTGGGCGGAGATGCCGCATGTTTTCCCTTTTGCTAGGTAGTTCTGGAACCATAGCTTCAGAAGGCTCCAACATCCCCCGGGCACATTGGACTTGTGTTGATAGACTTTGTCAGGTCAGAGATTCAGTTCAAGGACAAATCAAAAATCGGAATAAGAACACATAATGTTTTCAAAACTTGATATCATGGTTAGTAGGGGCCGATCTTTGATCGGGCGAGCGGGGGTGCTCACGAAGTGACCTTCCCTAATCGTACCCAAGTTCCCGAGCCGATGCAACTTTGGTGATGACGGACACGTGGCCTTTTGTCACCGAGTCAGGGTTTCCTAAATTTCCCAAAATAAAATATTTAGGTGGCGACTCTGTATCTGGCAAAGCAGTCCATGTTTGGCACTTCTTTCAAAAATCAGTTTTCCTAAAACGATTTGCCGGATTTGGACTCTTTGGTTCAGATTTAGAACCGTGACTGCAAAAGTCGAGTCCGAGCTGTAGCGAGGTCCCCCCCGCGGGCTTGTTACACCAGGTTCACTATTGCTAGTTCCTTCTCCAATTCTACCTTTCTGTGCATGAGTTGAGCCTAAAGTTATAAGGCCGAGGAGTGTTGTCCCTTCAACAATGAAACTTCAGAATGAACGTAGGAGATAAACTCCTTATCCTTCAGCAGCTCCTTCTCTGTAAGCTTAGCCACCTGACAGATACTGACGTAAAAATAAATGGTTGTTTCTGCCTGGTGTAGACACCCCATTTCTGATCGCCCTTAAGACTTGGGCGCCACTGATTGTTTACTTGGTGATAAAAGATGTGCAGTGCAAAGATTCGATTCCTTTAGCAAAAGGAGCTTCAAATCCCAACCTTACACCCCAATTGTGGACCAAAACTATTTTGACCAAAGATTTTAGACCTTAAAACCCTCTCTTTCAAAGCATTTTTAAAAGAAGTTTCTACGATGTTCCGAGCCTCACATTTCGTTAAATGTTGCGCTTTTCGGTAAACCGAACAAGAAAAAAGTGGAAATGAATGAAAGAGAGGTGAAATCTCTGAAAAATCTTTCAAAACACTTTATTTAGGGGTTTGGGGTTGAAGAAAAGAGGAGAGGAGGAATGAAAACTAACTGAGGAGATGTTAGGCATGAATCCAGTTGGACCGAAACTAAGCAGCCTTCACTAAAAGAAGGATATCTCTTAGCACACTTGGATTTTGATGTGAGGCTGCCACCATTGGAAAACTTATTTTCGGGGCTTCAATTTAGACACAAGAATGACCTGCAAAAGAGTCCAGATGAAGGAGTTATGCCCATTTGAAGTTGGACCTAGAGAGCAGATTTTTCTGCCGGCCATGGATGATGCAGTGCCGACCATTGATGATTAGTGCCAGCCACAAATGATCATGTTCCGGCCATCAATGGTCCCTTGCAGGCCATTAATGAAAAAAATCAATTTTTTGCAGATATTTGTGTTCCAGCTGTTCTAGCTGTCCTTTTTAGGATATTTTCGATCTGAGCTTGCATTCTTCTATATATAGAGCCTTCTCTGTGGTTTTCCAGGTTAGAAACATTTTAGGAAGCAAAATTTTGGGAGTCTCTCTCTCTAGAACCTCTCTTTCTACAATCTCCTCTCTCTAGATTTCTCTCTCTCTTGAGCTTTTGTGCTTAAAAGCTTGTATACATCAAACTTTAGCATATACATCCTTGACCAAAGTGATTCATCTTTGGGCTGAGGTTGCTTGAAGCTCTCTTGGAGCCTCCTTTGAGCTTTAGAAGGTGTTTTAAGCTCAGATTTGTGCCTAAAATGTATTGTGCTTCAAGAGGTATAACTATCACCCTTTAAACTTGTTTCGCACACTTGTTTTGCCACATTTGCAAACTGTTTTTGAGCTGATTTTCAACTGTAAAAACCTCTGTTTTTCAGTCCTAAAAATGGTGGTTTGAGCCTTTGTGAGTTAGGGGGTTGTCCTCCTTTTTGGCTCTTTGGCTTGTGAAGCTTTTTGTGCCATCTTTCATCACCTTTCAAACCAACTCTTTTGGTTTTAAAATGGAAAAAACTTTGTTTTGAGGTCCAAAAATGGAGTGGTTGGCCTCCCCTCCCTGTGTCTCCCTTCCATGCCTAGTTAGCATTGCATAGTAGCATGTTTTTGTGGCTTGTGTTAGCTTATTTCAAGCATGATTTAGGCTCTGTTTTGGCATGTTCCAACTCTGTTTTTGGTTGGTTGGTGCACCTGTTGCTTGCTTTTTGTACTTGTAGTGCAATTATGCTTACTAGTCTAGCTTGCCTAATGAGTTAGCCTATTTTTCTAGCTTGTATTAGCTTAACTCCAGCTTGTTTTAGCTACTATTTTCACTTACTTTAACTCTGTTTTGGGTCGGTTAAGTCCTTTGAGGCTTGTTTTGCATGGCTATAGTGTAACGGTCTTCACTAGTCCATTGTTTGAAGGCTTTGAGCATGAAGTGTTTGAGTAGTTTGCATGTTGTTGCATCATTTTGCATGTAATTTCAGTATCATAACCTCTGTCATGTGCGCATGTATTTCACTCTTTCATTGCTTTTGAGAGTTGAGTTTTGAGCCTTGCTTGCGAGCCAACATGTGCGCATGATTTTCTTGCCTTTTGTGCCTAAGTTTCAGCATATTTTAGCCACTGATTTGGCATGATTAAGCTCGGTCCAGAGCTGATTTGGTCATTTAAGCTTGGTATTGCATGCCTCTAGTGTAGTGTTCTTCACTAGTTTAACGCTTTTGGCTTTTGGGCATGTCTTGCATGTGTTGCTTGCATGATTTAGTGTCTTTTGCATGCCATTTCAGTACTAAAAAAGTCTGCAACCTCCCTTATTTCTTCATTTTCCCATTTGTTTTGAGGATTGGTTAAACTTATGATTGTGTTTAAGCTTCAGATAGAGCTTGTGCTCAATGGCTTTAACTCTCTTTTGAGGGTTCCTCCTAGCCAAAGGCATGATCTCTCTCATGTCTTAAACCATCCTTTGGTTGACCCCTCTCTCATTAGAGGACACTCACCTTGGACAAATTGACTAAAGAATAGCTTGGTAATGCTAAAATAAGTAAATAAAATTGGACAAGTAAAACATGACCAAGATAAGCATGTTATGTGTGCATTGCATGTGTTCAATCAGACGTTATATTGAACACAAGGTAGATTGGTCTATTTCATACTCAAAGTGATGAAATGAGCCAATCTCCTTTGTCTCCATCACCCTAGATCATGCAAGATAAGGTGGTGGTCCTTAGAGTCTTGTTTTTGTGCATTTATTGAAAGTGTACAACTTGGATCTTAGGCCATCATGCATTGAACATGCTTGATTGGTGGTTGTGGATCCAAGAGTGCCTCTCCTTTGATGTTTTGAGATGACAAGGAGGGGCACAGTACAAACATGTTCTTGGAAAACCCTTCATTTTCCTTTGTTTGTGCTCTATTACAGTTTGGTGATTCAGCACACCAGTGGCCGGCACTGGCTTATTGATGGCCGGTAGTGCTTCATCTTTGGCCGGCAATGCCTCTCTTTGGCCAGCAGCAACCAATCATGGCCGATAGGCCACTGGTGCATTCCTTAGCAGTGAGTTGGTAAGGTGGAACAAAAGTTCTTGGAGTAACCCTGCAAACAGAGCCTCTCAAGAGCAAATCGGAAGGCTTTTCGGGGCGAAAACCGAGTGCATGTATATTCAACTTTCCAAAGCAGAGCTGAGGCAGTGTAGTTAGCACTTTATATGTTTAATGTACATTGGTTTTGTAATTTAATTAATTAGTGTGCTAATTAGTTAAGCGTTGTAATAATTAGTAAGTAGTTTACTAGTTATTCAATTTGTTGTGTGATAATTAATCTAATTAGTTTAATTAGATTAGTTAGCCTAGCTTAGCTTAGATTAGCGTAGCTAGTTAGCTTATTCATTCAGACCCTCCTTCGAGAGGGCGCAATGTTGTAATAAGCATGCATGTGTGTGTGCATGTCTTCCAACCTCACGTCTTTCTCACTTTTAGTTAACTGCTTTCGATGGTTAGATTAGGGCACATTTTGATTAGCATACCTTATGCTTGCATGTTTGCATCATACATTTGTCTTGTATGCACCGAGGCTCGGTGCATCATTCAAACTGCATCGTATTTCAATACCTATTTGAATACGTGTTTCAAAGCATATTATCAAATTGTTGCATTCATATGCCATCGTAGATAGCCGAGCATATTAATTGCATGTGTTGCATTAGGCATCTTAACATAGCTAGGATCATGCTTGATTTCTAACTAGCTTTTGTTTTGGCTTGGAGTACTCGGTAAGTTTTACGCTTTAGCATACTTGCATGAGTGTGGGTGATGGCATGTTTCGCATGCTTGCCATGAGGCTATTTGCTTAAATGATAAACTGCATAAATGCCTGTGGATGAAGGCTTTATTACTTGAATTGGAACAATTCATCAAATGTGAGTTTTAAGCCCACTTTGCGAAGTGGCAAATCATGTTTTAAGCCCACTTGAGGGTGGCAAATCCACGCTTTAGCCCACTATGAGGATGGCATTTTCAAACCATTTTCAAAAACAAACATGAGTTGTTTTGTTCTAATTCTTGCGATTTTAGTCTATACTTGTATGTTGTGCGCATCACATAGTAAGTTAGCTAATAACCAGAATAAGAACACATGTGTTTGTAAAACAACATATCATGATAGTAGAGGCCGATCTTTGATCGGGCGAGCGAGGGTGCTCATTTCAGGACCTTCCCCTCTCGTACCCAAGTTCCCGACCCTTTGGCACAAGTCAGTGTTTCCTAAATTTTCCAAAAACAAAATATTTAGGTGGCGACTCTATAATCTGGAAAAGCAGTTTAGTTTTGGCATTATTTGATTCAAAATTGATTTTTCAAAATGATTTGCTGGATTAGACTCTTTGGTGTTTATCGGTTTCACATTGCACTTGTGAAACTAGATTTAGAACCGTGACAGGAGTCCGAACCGTAGGAGACCAATTCACGCCTCTCTGAAAGGGGAGGCGCAAAGAAAGTCGAGTCTACAGTTTTCTGGCGACTCTACTGGGGATTTAGGGAACTTGATTCGAACTCATGATATGCTGTTTTATCTACATTTATGTGTTTCTTTGCATTGCATTTGCATTGGTGCGCTTAAGTCACAGTGTTTGCCATCTGCTATTCCTGAATGGTTTGCCGGAGGCTTGCTTGGAAAAACGTGCCATAAGGCTGACCAGTTGCGGGCTCTGTGTAACTCCCTCAAAATAAAGCATAATCCCAACATCCAACAGTTCTATATACATGATAAATAAATCACATTTCCATACATACATCAGAGTTAATATTGCAAAAGAGTATTTCATATAAGTTACAAATGTTTACAAAAATGATAAAATGCCCTGCGGACTTACATCTTTCCAAGTTGTTACTTGGTTACACAAAAGAAGAGTTCTAACTCTTTTACAAGTAAAGCCCTCGGCTTGCATTTACATGTAATCAACAAAACAAATAACAAAGCAGAGTCTTCAACTCCTAAAACCTCCCAAGCAAAGATCTTGGACTTGGCACGTCTCCTGTACCCGAAAATGGTGTCCCAAGTAGGGTGAGACAAAGCCCAGTAGAGATATGCTAAACCCAATATGAGAAATAACTAACATTATCATTCGACAAATGATTAACACTTGTAAACCAACTCACACCCTTCTCATAGCCCAACAACAATTACATCTATGTTTCAATCCACTTCCCTTTATTTCTCTAATTCAATTCTTAAATATGGTTCATTATCTAACCAAACAATTTAAATGAGACTGCAACTCAATTTATTAACACTTCCGTTATCCACGATTCAAGAAGAGACTACAACTCATGTAATTAACACTTCAATTATCAACTTCATTCATGCACTTCAATTTGTAAGGTTTCGGGACTTTCACCATGGACACTCCGGCCAACTTAATTATCTATGGAGTCTATCCCCTATCTTCTCCCAAACAATGGAGTACATCCCCTATCTCCTCCCAAACAAAGATACACATACAATGTATTAAAGCATATAATCACACGTATGGAGTACATCCCCTATCTCCTCCCAAACAAAGATACATATACAATGTATTAAAGCATATAAGCACATATGGAGTACATCCCCCATCTCCTCCCAAACAAAAATACATATACAATGTATTTAAACATGTAATCACCTATGGAGTACATCCCCTATCTCCTCCCAAACAAAGATACATATACAATGTATTTAAACGCTTTATCATATTCAATGATTAATTAAGGCACATGTTCAATGTGTTAATCCAACCATCACGTTCAATGATATAATCTCGTTGATTAGTTTCAATTTACCTAATCATCATGCAGTTCTACAACAATCATGGCTATCCTCCATCGATAGCCCAAAACAGTTATATCTAAACAGATAAATAAATCTATCAAACAGATAAATTATTACATTTTCCAATGGTGAATGATTTAACAACCCGACCACACCATTTAATCACAATTTCCTCCAATTTCATAATTCTCAAATCAATTTCATTTTTTATTTATACCAGATAATTTATTTAATTTCCAATTAGGGTAAAACTTCCCCCTTTTCAAACATCAAGTCCCAAATACTCAATTTCATCAATCGTACACAAATGGACCCAACCTCAAGACCTCTCATACACGATGGAACCCAAAGACATGAAAATCCCTTTTTTACACTTTTCAAATCAAACCCTAACTTTACCCAAAACTCCCAAACACCACCATCTATACAAAATAACTAACATTTATGTCAAAACTCATAATAAGGAGTAGATTATCCCTACCTCAAAGCTAGGAGCTCAAAGGAGAAGAAGGATGAAACTCAAGATGCTCCAACTCAACACTTTTTTTGGATCAAAACGTAGCCCACACAAAGCTCGAGCTTTTTAACAAAGGGAGTAGGGTAGAGACACTCTAAATCAAGTGTATTTGTAGGGAGAAGGAGTGTATAGCGAGAGAGAGAGAGTCGGATTTAGGGTTTTGAATGAAAGAGATGATGAAAAAGTGATGTAAAACACGCTACTGCAAACTGATATATTTGAGGGTCGCTCGAGCGAAGAAGTGGTCGCTCGAGCGACCAGACAAAGAAGAACCTTGCTCGAGCACAGGAAGCGTCGCTCAAGAGAATAATACAAAGCTTCAGGTCTGCAACGCAAAAGCACGCTCGAGCGCAAGAGTTCTCGCTCGAGCGAAGAAACACAAAACATAGAGCTCGCTCGCTCGAGCGACAAAAGCCTCGCTCGAGCGAAGAATACCAACCTTCAGGTCCAATCTAGACGCAGACGCACGCTCAAGCGAAAAGTTCTCGCTCGAGCCAAGAGACACATCAAAGAAAGCTTGCTCGAGCGCAAGAACCTTCGCTCGAGCAAAGAAAGAAAAACCCAAAGCTCGCTCGAGCGCAAAAAACCTCGCTCGAGCGAAGATGCCAAAATCTGGACAGTAACCATTTGTTCCAACTAACAACCAACCTGTACCAAACTCACCCAGCACGTCCCAAAACTCAAATACAAAGGATTTAAAGGACGGAAACAAGATATAGACAACAACAACCATGACGAAACCGAGTCCGGAATACAATAAATAATGGAGGAAAATCGGGATCGCTATACTCTGCTACGATGGGAACACAAACCTTGGATCTGGATCACCACTGTACCGTTTGATCCTCCTTTTACTTGTCGGTGTTAGGAGCAAGAAGTATATTAGGTGGTCTTGCTGAGGCACCTTTTTGACCAATTGATCTAGTTGCATATCGGAAGCTATAGAGACTATTCCAAACTAGGATACGTTGCTTACCCAAATGCAGGATTGTGGTGAAACCACTTTGTTTGAATAGTTATCCCTAGTTCCTGACGAAACTAGACAGGGTAACCCTACCCCCTCATAGTATGTGCTTTACAGTGAAACTGTACAGAGATGTGCATATCAGTTGCCAAGTTGGTATCTGTTTTGGGGCAAAATTCAGTAGAGAGCACAGTCATTCAGCTATGCTCATATCTGTTATAGTAAAACCAGGCTGAGGTGCTGTCTGTTTTCTCTTTTGCAAGGTAGTCCTGGAACCATAGCTTTAGAAGGCTCCGATATCTCCCGGGTACATTGGACTTGTGTTGATAGACTTTATTAGATCAGAGATTCCATTCAAAGGCAACCAGTGTTTCCTTCACCAGTGGTAAGGCAAAGAAGGGCCAGACAGGGCTCACCAGTTCCACTGATCCGACAATCACCAGTCACATCACCTTTGTTCAAACTCAGCAAATCGTGATGGCATAGGGTTCGGAAGAAGTTGTGGCCACGATAGCGACACTAAACTAGGGAATCGCCATGCAAGGTGAGACCAATGCCGAAATGCAACGCCCATCTAGGGCACCTACCACACATCCAGTCTCGGAACCCCAATCATCTCAAACCTATGAACTCACTACTTTTGAGCTAGGGAGCATGATTGAAGATTTGCAAAGAACTGTAGCAGATTTAGCCTTTGGAATTTTGGCTCCATCATTGACCACATCACGGGCCAAAAATTTCAATCCAAAAGGCTCCTCAATCTTGGGGAGAGCTGCAATTAAAAAGGGCCAACCTAAAGCCACCTCAGATCTGCGTGGTGGCATGTCAACAATAACCGGGCTCTGCTCTGATATAGCGATCCAATCCCTTGGTCAAGCTGAAGCAAGTGGTAGGAACAAAACCGGGGCAAGTATTGATCCTTATGCACAACTTCGGTGGGCTATCAAGGCATTGAAGGACAAAGGGCTGAACAGACAGCAAGTGCTTACAGTTGTTGCAAAAACTATTGAGTACACTTTTGTCGCTTAAGATGAGAGCATTCTGAATCAGGGGGCAAACAACAGAAATGGATGCTTTACCAGAAATACCCATCCTAATTCTAGTCCTAAGTCTATGGATACCCGACCAACATCCGCTACTTCATTTGCCGATGTTTCTAAACCTAGTGCTTCCTCTTCCCCCAAACGAACCATCACCCAACTCCATATGAGCCTAACTTGTGCATTGAAGGTACTGATGGAGAAAGGGTATCTCAAACCCCTTGAGCCTCGGCCTCTCCCGAATCCCCTTCCAGCCAAGCTAAATCCAGCCAAGTACTGTGCCTTCCATCAATAAGCCGACCATGACACTAACATTTGTTTTCCTTTTCGCCATGAAATACAAGATCTGATTGATAAACAGGTCATTGTCGCACCAGGTCTTGCAAAGTCTATCGGCACTGGATCGGTGAACGTGGGAGATAATGTGACCATTTGATCCAGGGATGAACCACCTGCTGATGACACTCAGTTTACTCCAGATATAGGGATGACACGCACTATTTACAACACTTCATTTACAACACTGTATCCTGGTTTTGGATTTGCCTCAAATTCATTAACTATCTTCTTGAGGGATTCATCCTCCTTCTATTTCTGTTTGGTCTCATTGATGATTGCTAGTTCAGCTGAAATGGTGGCTATCAATCTGCTTTGTTCATGTAATATTACTTCAATCTCGAATTTCTCAAAATCTTGCAAGATTTTCTTTGGTTTAGTAAGTAGGCAAGCTAAACTCCCCATTGATTTTCTACTCAAGGCGTCAGGCTTTCCCAAGGTGATGCTGAATCTGAAGATCATAATCTTTTATTAGTTCAAGCCATCTTCTCTACCGTATATTTGATTTTTTCTGAGTAAAGAAGTGTTTCAAACTTTTGTGACCCATGTAAACTTCGCATTTTGCGCCATTCAAGTAATGCCTCCAAATTTTCAAAGCCAATACAACTGAGGCCAATTCAAGGTCATGTGTTGGGTAGTTCTTCTCATGTGGTCTCAATTGTCGGGAGGCATAAGCAATTACCCGTCCTTCCTGCATTAACATACAACCCAGACCCTTATAAGATGCATCACTGTAAATCACAAAATTTTTCGTACCTGTGGGCAATGTCAACAGTGGTGCAGTGGTTAATCTCGTTTTCAATTCTTGAAAGGCAAAATGGTTGTCCCTTGCGTGTAAGTTGGGTAAGAGGTATAGCTATTTTTGAAAAATCTTTCACAAACTGTCTGTAGTACCCAGCTAAGCCCATAAAACTGCAGACTTCTATTGCATTTGTTAAAGTAGGCCAATTCACAATTGCCTTTATCTTCTATGGCTCTACTAAAATTCCCTCTTTGTTGATGACAGGCCCTAAGAAAACAACCTCATCCAACCAAAATTCTCATTTCTTAGTTTAGCAAATAATTTCCTTTCTCTAAGTGTTTGCAAGATAGTTCCTAGATGTTGTTCGTGTTCAAGTCTACTCTTTGAATATATAGAATATCATCAATAAAAACCACAACAAACTCATCAAGATAAGTTTTGAAAATCTGGTTCATAAGGTCCATAAACGCTGCAGGTGCATTAGTCACTCCAAATGGCATAACAAGAAATTTGTAGTGACCATACCTCGTTCTAAATGCGGTTTTCTCAACATCTTCTGCCTTCACCTTCAACTGGTGGTATTCGGATCTCAAATCAATTTTCGAAAAGACTTGTGAACCTTGTAACTGATCAAATAAATCGTCAATTCAAGGCAATGGATATTTGTTTTTGATCGTTACCTTGTTTAGTTCACGGTAGTCAATGCACAAATGTAGGGTTTTCTCTTCTTTTTTTTTTTTATGAACAACACCGGAGTGCCTCATGGCGAAGTGTTTGGTCCGATAAACCCTTTGTCAAGCAAGTCTTGCAATTGTTCTTTCAGTTCTTTCATTTCAGTAGTAGACATTCTATAAGGGGTTTTTTAGATAGGCTGGGTGCCTGGGACAATATCAGTGGTAAACTCTATTTATCTGTCAATCAATTCCCCTGGCAGTTCATTAGGAAATACATTCGAAAATTCTCTAGTAATAGAAATACTATCCATTTCATCATTCAACGATTGTTCAATTAAGATACTACATAAATAACATTGACACACTTTCCTAAGCAGCTTACATGCTTTCATTGCTGAGATTAGATAAGGTGGAGGCACTACCTCGCTATCCAGAAATCCAAATTCAATGTGCCCTGGCGATCTAAATACAACTCATTTTGTTACACAGTTGATGGTGGCATAGTATATAGACAACCAATCCATACCTATAATTGCATCAAAGTGTCAAATGTCCAAGGGTAGCGAATCCACATACAAGATAGCATTGCCAATTCGCATATCACAAACACGATACATAGATGTACATAATACAGATTCCTCGGAAGGAGCAAATACACTTAGCAAGTATGGCAATGACTTTAAGGGCCTAGTCAATCTAGAGTAGACACAAAGGAATGTGTTGATCCAGAATCAATTAATACAAAAGCATCTTGGTTGCATATAGAGATAGTACCTGAGACAACAGTTTTAGTATTTCGAGTGTCTCCTGGGACAAGTGCAAAAACTCTCCCTCGTCGCATTGTGTCTCTGGTAGCAGCAGGCCTTGTGGTGTTTCCCGATTTTGGAATGGACCCGGTCGAACTAGTAGTCGATTTTCCACTTCTTTGTTGCTTAATTTGGGTGCAATCCCTTACCATAAGCCCCATTTCATCACATTTATAGCAAGCCCCGAAAATACGGTAACAAACCCCACAATGCTTCTTACCACATTAAGTACATATTGGTGTCGTATTTCTAGTGGAGCCCGAAGTGCTTGAGGATCCTGTATTTTGCTTCTTTGATAATTTCTTCCTTGAGAAAAAGCCTTGCCTCTTAGCCTTCCAGTCAGCTGGTGGTTTACTTTGGTTGGCCATGTTGGTTTCTAACATTAAAGCTCGATCTAGCACATCAACATAAATGGGCAGTTTTAACACGTTCACCCTTTCCAAAATGTCCTGCGAATACCACTTTCAAACTTTTTTACCTTTTTATACTCGGTGTCGATCATGTGACGAGCGAACCTAGCCAATTTAGTGAACTTGGCCTCATACTCAACTACAGTCATATTGCCTTGCTTCAATCCCTCAAATTCAGACACCTTTCTGTCACAAACACATTGTGGGAAATATTTATCGTAGAAGAGTGCAAGAAAATGTGTCCAGTCTAAACCCTTGTTGTCATCCCGAATTAGCATCCACCACCTCCTTGCTTCATCTTCCAATGTAAAGGTGGCCAGTTGTACTTTCTATGTTTCAAGGCACAAAAAGACTTCAAATAACTTTTTAATACTGAGAACCTAAGCTTTGGCCTCCAACGGGTCCGCACCCCTGTGGAATAGTGGTGGCTTTATTTTCTTGAATTTTATAGTGAGGGCTATTGTTTGGTCGTCATTTTGCAAATTTGGTATAGGTAATAACGGAGGTGGGGGTTGCGGGTGTTGCCACTACTGTTGCCACTGCTGTTGTTGCCTTAGTGTTTCTGCCATGTCTTACATCATTCTCTCCATTCGGTCTAGCCGAGCAGTAGAGGATTCTTCTAGCTCATTGGCTCTTGTTCTCACCATTATCTAATGAGACTTGCATTATAATTCATATAGAAGAAATACACAATATTCATGTACAGAAAGAGCACATCCATTCCATTAGGCGACTGTACGGAAGTGGTTTGGAAATACTCTTCCGGATCCTGGGGAACGCTCGTGATCCTCTTCTGTCACCTGGAAAAGAATAAACACTCCGGTCGGGGGTGCCAGAATTAGCACTCCGACGGGCAAGTTAGTATCTATACTGGAGGAAGCTTGTATTCTAAGTTAAGTACAGTAATTCTAACATACCTCTTTAGGACTGAAGATCTTGTATTTATAGTATTCTCCTGGGGCCTTGGGGCCTGGCCCACTCCTAGTCCTTGACACGTACTTCTACACGGCCCTTGTTTCACTGGCAGGAATTCCAGCTCTTTTATTCGGCCTCTCAATTGGATAGGGTCAATGCTGAATAGAAGTTATGTTCTGGACCGGATTGGTCCATTCCTGTTGATCCAAAATTATCCGGCTCCCACAATTTCCCCCCAAACACCCCACTAGCACCAGTTAGTCGGCGTGTTTGGCTTCTAGTCTGGAGGTTAGAAATCCGGCGATTATTCCTCGTCCCGATGCGTGTCAGAACGCGTACATGCTTCTTGGTCATTATAGCGCTTTCCCACCCCTTCGTACTCTGCCTCCATTTAATGCGATTGGAATTTGTCTCTTCAAATGTATGCTTTGAATACTCAAAGATATCTGGCTCATCTTCCAGTGGGACTCCTACATTGCGCTACTTCTTCAACCCCTTGTATCTCGATCTTTCATTCGCCTCCTGTAAGTTTTCTTCCTCTACATTTTTTGATCCCCCCTCTTTATCTGCTTTTAATTTTTCGTAATCCTTGAGTCGACAAGAATGGCGAAACATTTGAAGGAGCTCCTTTCCCCGGATCGAATCTCCGGCTTTCGACGCCACTTCTCCATCCCTGACGACATCCATCTGTCACTTTTGGCAGACAGCACTACTGATATGGTGAGGGAAGACAAGAACACTATCGTCTTTCCTCTCCTATCAATTGCTGAGGGCGCCGTCTGTTTTCCTCTTCACCCACTTTTGAGGGCCGTTCTTCGGTACTGGGGTCTCATTCCTTCCCAGCCCAATGTGAACTTCTTCCGCATCATAATGGGCATTGTAGAGATAAATCGGCGTCTTAGAGTTAATTTAGGTATTACCGCCATTCGGCACTGTTACGTTCTAGCCAAGTCTACTGGCCGTCTGGGACGCTACTTCCTTAGAGCCAGGGACACTGACCACCACTTAGTGACCATGCTTGCTAGCTCTAGCAAGCGTGTCGATGACATGATCGTTGTTGTCCGCGGTAATTGGGAATTCGGCGAAGGGGAAGATCGCCTAGATCCTGTGCCAAAGCAAAAAGGCGAACCAAGTGGCCGACCAAATCACTGTTTCTGTTACTTACATATGCATGTATTCGGCACTTCAGCTCACCTAATCGTTTTGTCTGCGCAGGCAGCGACTTGAAGAGAGTGTTGACTTCAGACGACGAAGTTGTGCTCGCAGAAATTAAAACCGCGCTAAAGTTCATCAGTTGTCCAAACCTTCAAAAACAAGGGAGGGCAGCCCACATTTTCCTGCAGTACGAGCCAACCTATACGACATTCTCAGCGGCAGATAATATTCCCATCGCGCAAGGCGATAACCAACTGACGACCCTCATCTTTCCCAAATTCAAAAACTTGAGGCAGATTGGCCTCGAATCGTCTGGTTCTGAACACGTGGAAGGACAAATTGCCGAACCGATCGCCAAGGCCCCGAAGGAGTTGGCCGCGGAAGTTGACGAAGCCATAAATTCGGCCTTTGAGGAAGCTGGGTTGAACACTTCTGACCCTTCGTCTACATCAGGCCACGGGGACGCCGAAGATATCTTTACAAACTTGGGAGATCTTCCCGGTGATTTCTCTGAGGATATGGTCGGGGATAATCTTACGCAGATGGCACGAAAAAGGAATACCGAACGCATGGCTGCCCGATAAAAGGCCGTAGCCATCCGTTCCGGACTTGTCCCGATTGAATCTACTGCTCCCGTTAACGTACAAGAAACGGCTCATGTTGTCGTGGCCGAGACGGAAAAGGAGGTCGAGCGCCCAATTACGGAAGTTCGGCCGATTTCAGAGGATCGGGGCGAAAAATGAGGTACTGAGGGTGAGGACGGCTCCGAAGGGGGCCCCTTTGAAAAATGGCCACGCTTGGAGGAGTCAGCTGTGGTTGCTCCTTTTGTTATTGAGCCAAAGATAAAAAAATATGCCGATCTCCTCCGAAGCGTCGGCTTTGAAAGATGCAGCTATGGCACTAAGCCTGGCTGCCTCGGTCTCCTTACCGACTAACAAGGCGACCTTTCGTGCCGAGCCGGATTTGGCGACGATAGCATTAGCCGCCCAGTCGGCTTTTCTGATACATGACTATATCTTTGGTTTGGTTTGCATTTGATGTTTCTTGGCACATGACGATCCTTTATTTTGTAGACGGTTGGAAGAATCGCAGAATTGGGCCGCCGCCAGCATAACGCTATTGAAAGGATTGGCCGTTTGCAATCTGAACTGGAGGGTCAATGGAGCAAGGCAAAGTTCGAGGCAATGAGAGCAGCGATGGAAAGCACGCGAGCCGAGGTTGAGAAGGAAAGGGCCAAAACTGCTAATCAACTCAGGTCTGATGCTGAGGAGAGGGAAAATGCGAGCGAGGAGTCGCTCAAGTTAGCCAAGGAGGCGCTTGCCAAGCTGGAGGCCGAGTTTGGAGAGTTAAAGCAGGCTAAGGAGAAAGCCGACTCTGAGTCCTCGACGGCGTTTGAGGCTGGGAAGAGCTCCGCCCTTAAGGACTATGTAGAAGAAGTCCCCAAATTCGAGAACCGGGGATTCAAACACGGCTGGCTCAAAGCCCTTGCTGCCGCTGGAGTTACATTGGCCACGCCAATTCCCTACGAGCAAGTGGATGTTGAGCCGCTTGAGTCTGACCTTGAGACTTGATTTGGGAGACATTCTAGTTTTGCTAGGCTTTTCTTACTTTCAATGTCTGTTTTTTGTTTAGTAGATTTTCGTCTATTTTGGATTTTCATATGTAAAATGTCCGCTGTTAGCGTTCAATTTTATGAATGATAATTTTATATGCTTTTCCAGAGCCCAATTTATGAATGAAAATTTCATATGCTTTCAAGATATTTCTCGTATTGTTTGTTGTATGAGTAGACAGTTAGGAGAATCAGTGGTTAGGACAAAATTCCAAGACTACGTAAGACGGTAGACTTACAAGCCAACTGAGCTTAGCGATCTAATTAAAACAATGAATCTGCCCTTGCCCCAACGGGTTCGCAATCGTAGAACGCCGAATAACACCTCCATAAGAACCTAGTGTTGAGGCATCGATTCGGGGAACGGCTGGGGCACTTAAGCCGAGTAGATTGATGAATCTGTCCTTGCCCCAGCAGGTTCGCGATCGTAGAACGCCAAATAACACGTCCATAAGCACATTGTGTTGAGGCATCGATTCGGGGAACGGCTGGGGCACTTAAGCTGACTAGATTGATGAATCTGCCCTTGCCCAGCAGGTTCGCGATCGTAGAACGCCGAATAACACGTCCATAAGAACCTTGTGTTGAGGCATTGATTCGGGAAACGGCTGGGGCACTTAAGCCGACTAGATTGATGAATCTGCCCTTGCCCAGTGGGTTCGCGATCGTAGAACGCCGAATAACATGTCCATAAGCACCTTGTGTTGAGGCATCGATTCGGGAAACGGCTGGGGCACTTAAGCCGACTAGATTGATGAATCTGCCCTTGCCCCAGCGGGTTCGCGATCGTAGAACGCCGAATAACACGTCCATAAGCACCTTATGTTAAGGCATCGATTCGGGGAACGGCTGGGGCACTTAAGCCGACTAGATTGATAAATCTGCCCTTGCCCCAGCGGGTTCGCGATCGTAGAACGCCGAATAACACGTCCATAAGCACCTTGTGTTGAGGCATCGATTCGGGGAACGGCTGGGGCAATTAAGCCGACTAGATAGATTGATGAATCATAGAACACCGAATAGATGCGATTAGGGCATATGATTTGTTCGGCGCCGGGTAGTTGACACTTTAACATTAAGGGGATTGCCTCGGAGGTGCTGCCCCCGTAGGGAATAAATGGGCGTGTACTTACACGGCTTATGAGATCGGCATGCGTCTCCGCGCCGCTCGCCGCGACATAGAACAGAGAGATGAACGCATTCGGAAGTTAGAAGCTCACGCCGAGAAGGCCGAGCGCGAGCTAAGAAAAATCAAGTCTGCCGGGCCCCAAACAACCAGCCACCCCAATCCGGTTGTTGAAGAGAGGGTTACTCAGAGGCTGATTAGCGATACGATCACCGATCGTAATACGTCTAGCATGTTCGCAATCAAGACTGCGGGGGGTACGGCCTATGAAAAAGGCTTCCATGACGACCGAAAGGTCAAAATTCAGAAGTCCAAGGAGAAACTCGCCGAAGAAGTTTGCTAATGTGAAAATCGTGGATTTAGGTACGGTTGGATCAAGGCGCTTCGGCAAGCTACGAGTCTCCAATCGGGAGGGTTGGATTCAGCGTTTCTGTTGTATCAACAGAATGATTTTCCCTTCTCCGCATTCGAAATTGAGAAGAGCGATGACGAAGAAGCCGCCGAACCCAAGAAATCCTTGTAATGCTTACGTAGATTGAAAACGAAACTATGTATTTATTCGCAGAATTTAATAAAATGCTTAGTTCTCAATCTATAGCGCACTTGTTATTTATATTACTCATTTTATTCCGAACATTCTTGTTTGAATACTTGCATTTTTCGGCCCTCATTTATGGAGGCTGTACTCATTTTATTGCAACTTTGCTTCGTTGAAAATTTTATTCGGCACACGCATTTTTCTGCGGAGGCCTTTTCGGCCTAAAGGCGTTATGTGCCGATGGGGCTCCGAATTCGGAGGCTTTTTCGGCCCAAGGACGACACGCGCCGATGGGGCTCCGAATCCGAAGACAGTCGGCCCATCTATAATTTCTATTTATATAATTAGGCCATTTTAACAAGGCAAAAATTAGTGCATGTAGTGGCTGTGGCACGTGTCAATCTACATGGGGCCAAGATGCTCGGCCGGTTAGATTAATAAATCTGCCCTTGCCCCTGCCAGTACATGGACTTCAAGGCATTTGCCCATAATTGCCGTTTATATAATTAGGCCATTTTAAAAAGGCAAAAACTAGTGCATGAAGTTGCTACGGTAAATGTCGCTCGGCGTCCGTCATTTGGAGTTGAGTGTTAACGAAATCGCCTCGGGGCCACTGCAAAGATTTTAGAAATAAAATGCCTCGGATTTGTCGCTCCAGTGACTTCGCTTTTTGTGCACAGACTCGCTTTAAAATGATTTTGTTGCGTGGGGTTACGTAAGTGTGATCGTCGAATGGAGCTTTTCTTTAGCAGGAAAGAAGCTCAGACTTAGGTTGAGTCTGGTATTGCGACGAATCGCAGCGGGGAAAACACTCGCACGGGAGGCAGGGTGCTCAAGAAACATCAGCCTTTAAGTCGTCAAAGCGGATCACCTCGACAGGAGGAACAGCAATGGCGAAGTTGTCCGCAACCGCCGTCGAGAAATGGGGCCGACGTAGCTCTGTGGCCATTGAGTATTACTGTTTTCATGGCGAATTCCTTTCTTGTCTTGGATCTTGGCCTTGACATTGTCTATGGTGCCTACGATTTCCACCTCAAAGGCAATTATCCCGTTGGTGTGAATCGTGGACTCAAGCGCAGTCAGATCAAAGCATTTTCAAGTTGCGGGTGCCCTCTGTTCAACAGGCATTGATTTGGTGTTGCCGCTTGTACAGCGCGATGTCGCATGAGAATAGATGTTGTAATGCTTCGAATGCGGATGGCATTTTTTGTAATTACTGTTTAATTGAATAAAATGTTTCATTCTAAAAGTTTATCTCGTTCTGAACTTTTGTATGTTTAATTTGAGCATCTTATTTTGAATGCTGGCACGTTTTGTCTTGTTCATGCCATTGTACTGGTTTCAACCTACATATCCCTACTTAGATGTGTAAATGTTTTCATTTTAGAAAGGCGCTCTGAATCCGGAGACTTGATTTGGCTAATCGTGACATCCACAAAGAGCGCTCCGAATCTGGAGGCTTTATCGGCCCAAGGACGTCATGCGCCAATGGGGCTCTGAATCCGGAGACTTGATTTGGCCAGTTGTGACATCCACGAAGGGCACTCCGAATTCGGAGGCTTTATCGGCCCAAGGACGTCATGCGCGGATGGGGCTCCAAATCCGGAGACTTGATTTGGCCAATCGTGACATCCACGAAGGGTGCTCCAAATTCGGAGGCTTTTGAACTGGATTGCAGAGTTAGTAAATAGGCATCTTTGCATTATAGAAGTGAAAAGTGTACATGGTGAGTCGTTCATAACCAATATCATTCCCACAAGTCGGGTTTTATGATAGAATTCGCGCAAGTGCGTTAGGAGCAAGGCCACGTGACTAATTCTCCATCAACCAACCTTCTATCATCCAAAAATACCTTTAGGGGCGACTTTATCGGCGTGCAGCAGCGCAGCTGGATGCGTTGATCAGACGTCTTGAGAAGCTGCTACCGGTATCTCCTACAGCTTCCGTGGCTTCTTATCACGAAGCCGTCCGACTTCGTCGAGACTCTGAATTTGACACTTCAATGGAGTTGACCTGCGTCCCCGTTGGTGTCTTTCCAGAGAGGAGATAGCATGCTTGTGCGGATTGCCAGGATCCCTGGATTTGGTCAACGCCGTGTTCTGTCAAGAAGCATAACAGCTGATGATAGGTGCTTGGTAAGGCCCAAATAGTATGCAACCAAGTCCGCCCCATGATGAGGTTATACGGCGAAGGGAGCTTGACGACCAGGAATTCCACTTCCACCGTTTGGGAGCCCGCCCGAACGGGTAACGTGATTTTTCCCAACAGATACTCCGAATTCGCGTTGAAGCCGAACAATGGATGAGGAGCTGGGGACAGGTCTGATCCGTTGAAGCCGAGTTTGATGAAGGTCTCGTAATACATGACCTCCAAAGTGCTCCCCTGGTCAACGAGGATGCGTTCAATGGTAAACCAGTTCACGTGTAATTCAATGACCAATGGATCAATATGAGGGAGTTTTATGCCGATAAGATCGGAATCGTCGAAGATAATGCCCGACGGTTGGTGGGGCTATTTCGTTTGTGCGCGTTGCTCTTGGGGTGCTGAATGGATTGCATGCATGGTATGTGGCGTTGGAAGACTGTATATCACATGTATAACGCCGAGGGGAGGTGACTCCTGCCGAAGGGCGACAGTTTTGATTGTGCTTTTCCGGACGTGTTGCTGGAGCCGACCATCTTAGACAAATTCCTCAAGGTGGTCTTTCAAGGCATAGCAGTTGTCCGTATCATGACCGTGATCTTTGTGATACTCACAATGTCTGTCCCGCCTTCTTGTGTCAGGAGGTCCCATCATCTTGGACGGCCATTTGAAGAATAGAAGATATTGGATCTTGGGCATAATTGAGCTAATTGGCTCTGACAGCTCCATATATTTCTTGTCGGTAAGCTTTGTGCGCCTGCTATCGACCTGCAGTTGCTCATTGGCTTGCTGTGGACATCGATCGCTGGATCGGCGAGAACCCCGTCTCTTGTCTCATTTAGCCCGCTGTCGTGGTTTAGGGCTTTGAGGTGGTGCGGAACTTATTGGCTGAGCAATTTTGGGAGGGGTCATTTTGTTGACCACGTGTCCGGCTTTAACCTGTAAGGCGTCGTCTTCCACTTTGCAGTATTCCTCTACTTTCTTCATCAATCCCCAGACTGTTTTGGGGGGTCTTCTAGTCAAGGGATTGCGGAGGGCACTATCTGGGTGAAGTCCCATTTTGAAGGTGGTGATGGCCATGGAGTCGTTGCAAGCGTCATCGACAAGGTTAAAGCATTCCCAATATCACGCCAAATAAGCTCTTAGTGTTTCTCCTGGCAGGATCTGCATTGCCCAGAGGGAGTCAGCTTGCTTTGGCTAGACTTCGTTGGTAATGAATCTGGCCCTGAAGGATTTCTGTAGTTGGTGAAAGGTTTTGATCGAAGCCGGCTCCAGTTTATAATACCACCGGACCACCAACGGTCCCAAACTGCTGGGAAATATTCGGCACATGAGGGCCTCGTCGTCTGCATGCAATGTCATGGCCTGCTTGTAGTGGCGAATGTGGTCGGTAGGGTCTGATTTTCCGTCATATAGGGTGAACGACGATGCTTTAAATTTCTTTGGTAGCGTAGCCTTGCGATCCGTCGTACGAAAGGATCGTGTTGGTCTTCGTCCGAACTTTTCCTTCTTCGCTTCTGCATTGTACGAGGACTTTCTTTGGAAGAACTGGTGGTTTCATGTCGTTCCTTCTTCCTGGGCTCCAGGGATAATGAGTCGGAGTCGCTATCAGTGTCTTGTCGTGCTCGAGGTTGTCGACCACCTGTCTTCGGAGATCATTCCGGATTTAGGCGCGCAGCTTGTTTGGACTTCGCCATTTCCAAGGCCAAATCTTCACGAAGACGTTCGTTCTCAGCGATCATGTTCTTCAGCCTCTGTTCATTTTGCTTTGCTTGTTCCATGATCGCCTACATTGTCTCTTGCTCCGAAGTCGAGGGTGAGGCGAAATTCAAGGCACGTCGTGCGGCGATAGTCTCTGGTCCAAGCAAGTTTGTTGGAGTAGTTTCATCGTGAGGTGTAGCGTCAACGGTGACTGTCGGAGGATCTTCTGTCACGCTCGCCATGGATGTGCTTGAGTATTCCCACAGACGGCGCCAATTGTGGGGAAGTGGTTTGGAAATACTCTTTCGGATCCTGGGGAACGCTCGTGATCCTCTTCTGTCACCTGGAAAAGAATAAACACTCCGGTCGGGGGTGCCGGAATTAGCACTCCGACGAGCAAGTTAGTATCTACACTCGAGGAAGCTTGTATTCTAAGTTAAGCACAGTAATTCTCACATACCTCTTTATCACTGAAGATCTTGTATTTATAGTATCCTCTTGGGGCCTTAGGGCCTAGCCCACTCCTAGTCCTTGACACGTACTGCTACACGGCCCTTGTTTCACTAGCAAGAATTCCGGCTCTTTTAATCGGCCCCTCAATTGGATAGGGTCAATGCCAAATAAAAGTTATGTTCTGGACCGGATTGGTCCGTTCCTGTTGATCCAAAATTATTCGGCTCCCACAGCGACAGTTATATATACCATATAGTTGCATACTTCGAACCACTTAGCAATTTCTCAATGCATTTCACGCGTATACTTATCATATGAATGCAACTTAGATCTTTTCTAGACCGCCCTATTGCTCATTTGGACAAGTGTGTGAGTTATTACTCATGCTCTAATACCACTCTATCATGACCCAAATCCGCCCCTATGGATTAGAGTCACAATCGGCCAATAATCATGAGATTACCTATGGCCTCAGTCAGAAATCAAGTCATTTTTAATAATAGGGGGCCAAATTGCGGAAGCAAAACTTACAAAGATTATCCAATGAGTTGTGCATACATGGCTTAACCAAAACCTTTCTCATATATGTAATAACTCACACTATACAAACCTCCATATTCTATATTACATAAGTCTAGGATCATTCAAAAGCCAATATTAACAAAAACCAAGGTTATACACATGTTTGGTCATACTTGACCACAAAAGAAACAAAGGAAAAGCAAAACAAAAGCAAGGCCTCTTTCGTGAGGCGACCTTGGTTGATTCCTCTAAACTCTGTTTCTCATTGATCACTGGGGCTAGGGCTGGACATCCCGCTGCATACCTACATACATATAAATAAGGAGTGAGCTAACGCCCAGTGATTAATACCAAAGTCAAGGAGTTCATGAACGAGATTCATTCAATCATAAGTTGTAAACTAAACTTGTTGATCGATATCAACACAAAACGACCACAGGTCTAGCATATCATATATCATATCCATATTCATATGCCAAACGGCCTTGGGTCCAACTCATATTCATAAAACGACCTTTGGTCCATTATATGCAAAACGACCTTGGGTCCAATTCATAAGCAAAACGACGTTCAGTCCAATATATGCAAAACGACCTTGGGTCCATCATATGTAAAACAACCTTGGATCCAGTTCATATACAAAATGACCTTGGGTCCAACCAATCCATATTCATATTTGTGCGCACTCATGATCCATGATCATGTTCACATTTGCCTTCACATTCAAAATGACCTTAGGTCCAATCATTTCCTTATTCGAAATGGCCTATGGCCCATTTAACAGTTATACAAAAACAGCCTTAGGCCCATTTTATTTCCTCTTTAAGTAAACCGAACGGCCTTAGGCCCATTTCATAATCGTATATCAATTGCTTCACATATTTCATTGCGAACCAAGCGGATGGAATACTCATTCACAATATCAAATCAAAAGTTTAGAAACTTACCACACAAGTAACATTTAGAAAATAATATATGCACAAATTATCTTTACTAAGATATTAATCATAGTGTTCCAATGCTTGATTCGTCCTTGCACTTGACCCTACATAATTCATAACACATTGGGTCATAATACAATCAATCCATTCTTTAGTTTCCTTAATCTTCTTAGGCATCTTTTATGTCCTTTAATTCATTTAGGATGCTCAATGTGTGCCTAAGAATACTCAGAAATGGAAGAGAATGGAAATTGGAACATAATACAGCTTTTCAAAAAATTTTCAAATAGGGCACCTTACTCGAGCGCAACTTTGGTTTGCGCTCGAGCAGTCTGTAAAACTCTGTAAAAGTACTGGTGCATGAATTTTATGCTTGAACGAGATTTATATCACTCGAGCGGTGAGTCTTGAAAAATAGGGTTCGCTCGAGCGCAAGGTTTGCCGCTCGAGCTACTGTACAATTCTCTGTAAAACTTCTAGGTGCTTGATTTTTACGCTCGAGCAACACTATCCTCACTGGAGCGGACATGGCGAATTCTGGAATTTCCAGAACTATGTTTGAAGCTCAAAACATGATTCCAACTTGTTTTTCTTGCATGTTAAATCCTATATCAGGGCCAAATAGCTTCTAACATGAGAATAAAAGTTAATTTTACAAGAATTGAAGTTCAATTCTCCGTGAATTCTTCATGCAAGCTCAAATCATTTCACTTTCATGTTCATAACCTTAAGTCTTATGCATTCAAGTTCTATATCTACATGGATTGAGCATGCATATGGGATATAGCTTTTTTCCTCCATCCAAATGATACTAACAAGGCTCAAACTCATGAGATTTCTCAAAATAGTGCATTTGGTACCATATTCTCCATGAATTTGTCAAAATAATATTCCAAACTCTAATACATGTATGATCTTACATGAATTCTTATTCTATCATCTTCAAAACATGCAATTAAGCCTCATAACGTCCTTATTCATGGATGCACGTCTCAAATGACTACCAATTCAACTTGTTTGCCATGCTATATATTCAAATATGAAGATTCATGGCAATTTGTTACATGCTTGTACATATTGATCTCATTATCATCATTTTCAACTCAAGTCTTGTTCTTAACTTCATATCATCTTTGAATTCACCTAGTCACGAATTTAAACCCCTAAATTTGAGTTCAATTACTCACCTAAAAGCTTCAATCTTCCAAATTCTAGCTAGTTCTTAATTCTCCCAATTCTTGAATTTTCTTGCAAAATCCTCAGGGATCTCTTCCTCTCTTTAGAATTGTCTCACTCTCTCTCTCTAGAGTGTATATTTTTAGATTTTGAGTTCATGTAATGAGCTTAAGCACATTTAGGTTCTATATATACACTTCCCTAATCCAACTTAATTAGAACTAATTAATTCGGTCCAAATCAATTTTTAATTAAATGCCACCGTAGGCTCTAAAAATTACACTAATCGCAATAACACAGTCAATTTCGGTTTATGTAGCCTCTACGGCCTTTAATTTCAAATCATAGCAGAAAGCAAACAAATTTCTTTACAGTGGACAGATATATGTTCAAAATCATAGCTAATCACATAATTAGCATTCAAATTCACACCAAACACATAATCACAAGTATAGTTAACAATTAATAGTATATCATAGAGCAGGTTTGTCACACTATGTCTCATCTTCTGTTACAAAAGTCATCCAAGTCATGTTATTGAAGTTAAATTCCAGAGTTTTGATAAAAGAGAGTGTGATTGTCATTGAAAGAGAGAAAATCAAAGAGTTCACCAATTTTCCCCCACATATAGTGTTATGCAATTCAAGTCACCATTCTAGCTCAAATTTCAAGCTTTTGAATTGAGGATTGAGAACATAATTCATATCTCTTAGGGTGATCAAAAGGAAGTTTGGAAATCAAAAAGTTCATCCTTTCTTTGGAAGGTGAATTTTCAATTTCTTTCAATTTTTTAATTTTTTTTTTTGGTATTATCATTTTGATATTATTTTTCTTGTTTTGACTTCATATTATAAACTTATTGTAATCTAACTAGAAGTGATTAGTTGAGTCACATACATATTTTCTGTTTGTTCTTTTCTCGTTGTTGCAACAAAACATATTTTGCTAGGCCTAGTTGGTCGGCCGGCTAATTGTTTGGCCAGTAGGCTAACTTCTTCTAGACAGAATAGAGTAGTTTTTCGAAGTTGCATATAATAGTTTCTGGCAATCCTTGAGACCTAGATCTTTTGTTTTATTTTCATTTGAGAGATTTGTGAGGTTTTATTTTGTTGTAACATTTTCTTCATCTCCTCCCTTATTCGGATATGTAATTATTCAAATATTGTAATAATTCCCCATCCATTCTTTCTGTCTCATTCTTTTACTTGCTTTTCTTATTTGTACATAAATATCATCTTTTGCTTTTCATCATATCCATGTTTTGCATCCATGTTTCATGCATCTTGATTCGGTTAAATTTGCATTTATGAATTTAATCAATTCTTATGTAATCATTTTCTTGAGATGATTCACATGTCATACATTAGAAGCCGAATCTTTAGTTGCATTTAATGAATAAATTGTATTAGGATTTTATATATAAGATCTTGCATATTTTACTAACTTTGTTTTGTACCTGTTCACGGGACGTCGGTAAATATATAAGTTTTTATGCTTTAGCATGTCACTTGTGTGTGTTTTCCCTATTATGTTTGACATTCTACCATGAGGCTATCTGCTTATTTAATATAACTCTATGAATGCCGGTGGATAGAGGTTGTGTCGCTTTATTTGGAATGATGTTGATTTTCATGTTTATAAACTCAATTTCTTTGACTTGTACATCTTCAAAACTCTTTCAAAATACATGAAATCAAATTATTCCAAAATGAATAACATAGTTTATACTTATTTGCTACACATTTTTTGGGTTTTAGTAAATAAATTGGAATACGAACATATAAAGTTAATAAAACTCATATCATGATTTAGTAGAGACTAATCTTTTGATCGGGTGAGCTGTGGTACTCAATTAATAACCTTCCCTCTCATTCCTAAGGTTTCAAAAAAGACATCTTTGGTTACGATGAGCAGTGGCCTTGGCACGAGTCACGGGTTTCCTAATTTCCCAAAATATTAGGTGGCAACTCTAAGATCTGGTGATGTAGTCCATTTTGGCAAATGTTTTGTAATAAAATGGATTTTCTATAAAAGTTATCAAATTTGGACTCACATCCATGTTTCACATTACACTCATGAGATTAGATCAAATAAATCGAGAGTCCAAACTATTTTTTTGTGCACAGGTATCCCCGGGTGATGTTACATACACCTATTGAGGGTAAAGTGGCATTGGGTTGAGTATGCTACTCTTGTGAGATTGAGGTCGCAGATCATCAACTCTCTTTTGATGCTGATTTTACTATTGTGAAACAGAATAAAATTTTACTATTGATGCTAATTTCAACATTAAAAATTTTGATTATTTTTTTCAAAGAATTTCATAGTCAACATAGATCTTGTTTAATAGATATTGACGGGAGGATTCTAAAAATATCAATTTTATTGAAAGTTGACACATAATCAAAAGTTATATCATTTTAAAATTTAAAATATTAAACTAGTCATTAAGGATACTTTGATAATAGTAATGTATTTTGAACTTTTTAATAACTTTTTTATATATATGTCCTTAATACATAAAAAAATTTATTACGAGAGATTTTTGATCAAAATTCTCAGAAAAATTAAGTGTGAACAAATATTTTAAAATAAATAAGAAACTTGTGTTTTCAATAATAATAATAATAACAATAAATAACAACAAACAGGTAGGCATATGCTTTGTCCTTCTCTCTCTTATTTAAATCTCCTGCATCCAACCAAATTAGTACTTTCACGAGTTTGATCAAATCAAATCTTGTTCAAGGCTTCAAGCAACATCTTGAACAAAATAGAAATGATTGATACAATTTTCCTTTTGCTTAGCTTTCGATTGTGATGTCTCTAGCAGTTTCAAAAAGTCACTTTCTGTTCTAAATGAAAGCAAGATCAAGAAGGTAAAATCACATATTACTGCTCCTTTTAATTAAGAGAAAAGGTTGTCAATTTTAATATAATTATATTTTTCTTTTTAATTTTTAATTGGAAAAATTATAGTAAATTTTTGTACATTATGGCTCATTTGTATTTTGTCCTCTTGAACTTCAAAACTTAACAGTTAACTTCTAAAAGTATTATTTTATTACAGTTAATCATTTTTGTTAGTATTTTGTTATGGATTTACATTTATTGAATCTTTAGGTAATAATGTCATTATCCAGTGATCCCATATAAACTTTATAACTAAGGAAAGGAAGACAAAGTGTAAATAAAACCACCAGATAATACTTAAACAAATCAATAATTGGTATTATTATTCTAAAAATTTAATAAATATGTCATATGTTTTGCACATGATCTAATTTTGTATAAATTCTTAACATAATTCTAACAAAAATTATTAACTATAATAAGATAATACTTTCAAACTTAACTGTTGGGGTTTTGAAATTTAAGAAAATAAAGTGCAAACAATCATGATTCAAAGGAGTTTATTATAATTTACCCTTTTTTAATTTGAATCACAATTAAGCCAATATTGTTAGAAATTAGAATATTGTTAGTTGTTTAGCGGCACATTTCATTTATACAATAAATTTTAATTTTAACCTTCTTAAAATAGTTTGATTAAATTTAAATTGGTTAAATCAATTTTAAACATAACACTTTTCTCTAACACCTTTTATCGATGAAGTCTTCTTC
This sequence comes from Camellia sinensis, assembly GCF_004153795.1. Lineage (NCBI taxonomy): Eukaryota > Viridiplantae > Streptophyta > Magnoliopsida > Ericales > Theaceae > Camellia > Camellia sinensis. The sequence goes on from NW_021026790.1 coordinate 431,382, forward strand.
TATGCAACGCCATTGTCACAAAAAACCTAACCTACTGACGCATCAACCCCATCGCGACGCCACCTCCACCTTACCTCCTTCACTTCCCTCTCTTCCATTCGCTATCTCCTATAACATAGTATGTAATAGTACTCCTCGAATCAACAAAAAGATCAAATCTTTGTGGCGAAATTTCGATATGAATCCTAACGGTGTTGTAAATGTGACATCAATTCAGTTCACACAATTTCAATTCCATCCAATACACACTACAAGAAATTGGAGATTTTACGACGTTTAGTTAACGACGTTTTTTAATAATTAACGGCGTTTTTTAAACCTCGCTTTTGTTATTAATCAACACGGCCCCATTTTATGAATAGAAGACCCTTGGAAAAGCCTCCAAATGACAAACCCTAGTTTGTCTCTCTAAACCTTTATTTTGAAAACCCACTGCCGTCAAGCTCGAAGCTATCACTCACTCAAATCTCTCACTCTCTTGCTCTCTCTCGATTCTTCTTCAAAGTGATTGCGATTTCGAAGTTTCTCAGAGCGAACCCATCTACATCCGCATGGCTTCAATCTCGTAGTTTCTCAGAGCGATTACGATTTCGAAGTTCGATTTTGAGCACTGCCATCTACAATCTCAGAAAAACCAATCGAATCCTTCAAAATCTGCTTCAGCTCCGTGATTTATCTCAGTGGTGGTGTTCTGTTTGTGATATATCTCTGTGGATTTGGAACTCTTCTTCTTCTTCGATCAGAGCTTAGTGTTTTCGGTCCTTTGTTTAACAATCTCAGAGCTCTACTATCTCAGAACTCTAGATTGTGCTTTCGGTCCTTTGTTTGGTTGCTGAGAAAACTTCTCATTACCTCTGAAATAACATCATATATTTGAAAAAAAATCTTACTTGTTCTCTGCTTTTGACTTCTCACTTTCTTCCCATGCTTTGATTAGGGAAAACCTTTTTTACCAGTTATGGACGAATAAATTTATTCATTTTCTAACTTTATTCAGCTCGAAACAGTGCAATTCTCATAAGCATTATATAGTTCATAGGCATTCATAACGGTGCAATGCTTTGATCCAGGTATTCGTAAGTCTGTATTCTTTTGATTCGATTATGTCCTCTCTGCATTTCCTCAATTCATCGCTCTTCTTTCTCTTTTCTCACGTGTTCTCGGTTGAGAGTTTCTAGTTTTAATCTCGGTTCTCAAGAAAGAAGTGAAACTTTAATGAGCTGAGTCGGAAAAATGAAATAAGGCCTGCTTCATTTGGATACAACTTAGAAGTGAATATATATATATATATATATATTGAGTGCAATGGTGACACTGCCAATAAAAGATCTCAAATAAGATTAGATAGACATTTATTGAATGCAATGGTGACATTGTCAAGTGTCATTTGTGAGGTGTGACAGATGTTTTCATTGATTTAAAGATGATAGCATGGCAATCTTTATGGCATTCCAAAGTCCACAACTGGAGGTTTTAGGCTTAACCACAATATTTGGTAAAATTAGTACAGAAGATGCCACTTGTAATGCATTGCTTCTGGTATGTGTTTAGTTTATTCTATTTTCCAACACAGTAATGCATGCTTTGGCATAATTTCAGGTCTTTCATATTTTTGGAGCATGTTCATGACCGATAACTATTTTTAATGTTCAAAAGGACTGTGTGAGATTGCTGGATGTCTAGGTCTTCCTGTGGCAGAGGGTATCCCTAAGCCTTTGAAGGTAACTGCTTTTGCATATAATTTGTGGCTTAATCAATGAGTTGTCCTTCATTCCTTCTCCACAATTGGACTGTGCCAAAACTTTTTTCCCCCCCTCTAATAACATGCTCAATTTGTCAAACCTCTCTCTCTCTTGGGGGTGGGGTTGTGGTGGTGGAGGGTGGGTGGGAATAGCTTCTCTTTCTAATATATGGTGTCTTTAGTCTGGGTAACTGTCAATATGAACATTTCAACAAGGTAAGTAAAAATTTTATGAGATGTTAAGAGCACAGAGTTTAAAAACCATCACATATTTCGATAGTTGGTTATAGGATATAGGGATTAAATTTTTGAAATGGCAGATAAAAGGAATTGTGCCTGAATTGAAACTCATATAAGGTGCCAGCTCTGCTTGCATGGATTTGCTTCCCAAAATTCCTGGAGTATGTATTTTTTGTCAGATAATATATTGGCTACTGCATTAGGATAAAACATGCTTTTTATTAGCATTGGAAACTGAATAACCAAATTACATATGAACAAGATAAGTTGTTTTCACAAAATTTTATGAGATGTTCAGAGCACAGAGTTTAAAAACCATCACATATTTCGATAGTTGGTTATAGGATATAGGGATTAAATTTTTGAAGTGGCAGATACAAGGAATTGTGCCTGAATTGAAACTCATATAAGGCGCCAGCTCTGCTTGCATGGATTTGTTTCCCAAAATTCCTGGAGTATGTATTTTTTGTCAGATAATATATTGGCTACTGCATTAGGATAAAACATCCTTTTTATTAGCATTGGAAACTGAATAACCAAATTACATATGAACAAGATAAGTTGTTTTCACGTCAGGTGGGGTGCATTAGAAACTGAGGTACTGATTCACAGTTTGTATACATTTAATGTATAATATCCACTTCCATCACTTATTGAACTTAACTTGCAGGGAGTGTAGTGTTGAGAGCTATATCATTTTAGAAAATGTGGTATGGACATATCATTTCATGATCCTTTTGGCTACTATGGAGTTTCAGTGTTTCATTTGTCTTTGGAATTTCAGGATGATGCAGTGAAGAACCTAGTGACTAAGTTGCACTCTGCTAAAGCAAAGCTTGATTTGGTGACAAACAAAAATCATACGTCATATCTGTGATGGTTGAATTTGCCACAATCTGTCACTCTAAGCAGGTATATAATATCTATCCTCTTTCAGTTTCAGACTATATAGTAGTTAAAGTTTTTGGTTGGGTACAAAGAAGTTAAAGTTATATATCATTTCTGCAATATTTATGTGCAAGTAAATACTAAGTGCTCTAAAATTGGCAATTTCATATGTATGCTTAAGAGCCTCAAAATTTCAGGTGAATCTTGAGACTAGAGTTGAGTTCAACACTAGTGTTGCAAGAGGTCTAATTGAGGAAGCGAAATGCGTAAATGCTGATTTTCTTGTTGTTGGTCACTTAAGAAACAGGTATAGATTCTGATCAAGTTCAATTCATATACTTTGGTTTAATAGAATATGTTTTAAATAGTTTATTTGTGTTTTGCCATTAAAATTTCAAGCGAAATCACAAGGTACATTTTTTAGCATGCCCCGGAAGGCTGTTCAGTGGTCTCAGTTGCGAAATCACATGGTACTGTTTTGACCATCGCCTTTTAAGGGTATTTCCTCTTTCCTACGATCATCATTTGATTTCAATGCAAGAAAAGGAAATGACGTCTTATCTTATCTAACAACGAAAAGCAACAACCTTTGCTAAGGTGCTTTAGCTATAAAGAGATTGCGAAAGCCACAAAAAAATTCCACCGGGTATGAATACTAATGCAACTTTTGTCATTCAAATAAATTAATTAGTGCACTTGACAGAATCAAGCCCACTTCCCTTTATTCAGTATGAATACTCTTGAACTAGTTCAAATCAAAATGGCTGTGTTAATGCATCAGTGGGTGACTTTTCTAGCTCTTCCAACAGATTTCAGGTCAAGAAGAAACAGTTCTTCCAAAACTTCTTAACCATCCTGCTGTTTGGAGTTGTTGGTGTTTTCATATCAACACTCATTATCACAGCTGGTGATATATTTATCTATCATACATTATTTTTCATACTTATTCCAGATGTAATTTCCTTCTTAATAAGTTTCTTGTGTGTTTTCACACACTAATTTCGTCTAAGTGGTCTCTAATTTACTGAATGTTACTATTATTTAGGCAGCTGATGGATGTTCCCTAAGATTGGGTTTGTTGGGTTGACTCCCCGTGACTATCTTGGCTTCCTTGGGTGTTGGTTTAACATGCCGTGATAATTTACTGACATCTCTTTTGTCATATAACTTTTTGGCTCAACCTTATTTCTTAGCAATTTGATTCAGCAATAGGAATGATATTTTCCTCAACAGATGTTTTCCTCAACCTTATTCCTTAGCACTGTATATTTGAGTTCACCGCTTCAGTTTCATGAATTATGGCTGATTATTTTCATGGATTTCCTAAGTATCTTGAATTTTCATGCAGGTTCTACATCAAGATGAGACTCCTTTGCTGTACAATGTACTCTTCTCTCTGAGCTCAACATCGAAGGTTCTATGCTTAGTTCTGGAAATTTGCTATCAAGTTTCTTTTATTTGATGGGGTGTTTGAGCTTAAGAGAGGGCCATCTGCACATTCTTTTTCTAATCAGAGTCTCTCTTCATCATTTAATGCATCTGCTGCAGCGCATTATGCCTCTGTTCCAATGAATTCAGAGTATGAAAGTTGGAACCTCCTCACCTAAGCGATAGAGAGGAACACAGATAGCACAGATCAATAATGCTCCTAAAGTTTCTGGTGGATCTCCCCATTATAATAATGGCTCTATTTATTCAACAAGCAATTTGAAGGGCATCATGCAGTCTAGCTCTGTGAGTTCACCATCTGCTGGTTTAGGAAGGAGCACATTGTAGACGTCCCCGAACGTCCCGGGAGGGAAATTCGTTTTGTTCATTATGGGCTCACTACAGTTCGGACTCAAAAATCACGGTCCTGTATCTAATCTCGCAGAGTGCAATGCAAGACCGATGAATCATCAAAGAGTCCAAATCCGGCAAATCGTTTTTGAAAACAGATTTTTTTGAAAGAAGTGCCAAACATGGACTGCTTTGCCAGATACAGAGTCGCCACCTAAATATTTTATTTTGGAGAATTTAGGAAACCCTGACTCGGCCCTAAGGCCACGGTATCCGTCATCACAAGTTGCTCGGCTCGGGAACTTGGGTACGATTGGGAAGGTCATTCGTGAGCACCCCCGCATCGCCCGATCAAAGATCGGCCGTCTCTAACCCATGATATGTAGTTTTGAAAATTAGTGCGGTTTTATGCCCGGCTATTGCCTTAGATTGACTATGTGATGCGCACAGCATACAAGTATAGACTTGGATGATGCGCCTGATTGGAACAAAAGCATTTCATGTTGTTTTTTAAGCGTTTGCTACTCGCAAGTTAAGGCTACTAAAAAGTAGCAGTTTTGGCCACCCCGGGTGCGTTGAGAAAAGATGGTTTTGCCACTAGCTAGTGGGCTTAAACACAGTCACATGCTATGTCCAAATTCAGATAACCCAACCTCACGCCACAGGCATTCAGGTCCAGGTATATCACATAAGCACTAGCCTTCATGGTAAGCATGCTATCTGGCAGTCACTCACACACATGCGAGGATGTCAAAGCAGTAAACACTTACCTAGTACTCCAAGCCAAAAACAGAAGTATGCCATGCCAAAATATGCCCAAAAACCCACTGAAACTCAGTCAATACATGCAAGAATGATAGGTTCCTTTGAAAGGCCAACGTATTCAACTGTGAATTGAAATACAATGCAGTTAGTATGATGCGCCAAGCCCGGTGCATGCAAGACAGATAAATGAATGCAAACATGCGAGCATAAGTATGCTAATTGAAACATGCCCTAATCCAACCATCATAAGCTGATAAATAAAAGGGAGAAAGACGTGGGGCGGGAAGACATACATCACACACACGCACACTTATTACAACATTGGCCCTAATAACTACAGCTAATTATTACACAACATTAACTAATTAACAAACTAGCTAAGTAAGCATGTAAACTACATGAATGTGACTGCCTCGGCTCTATTTTGGGTGACAGTGGATGCATGCGTGCTCGAGTTGCCTCGTCGGGAAATTCCATCGCGATACCTCGTCTCGCCTTTGTTTGCAACTGATTTTAGAAATTTGCACAAGGCCCCAAGAGGCTGAAACTCCACCTTGGGAAGGCTGCCGACCAGATATTGGCTTGGGAGACACCTGCCGACCACCCTTTGTGGTGGAAACCAAAAAAGGTGGTCGGCCTGCCAGGAAACTTGGTCGGCCGACCACTTTCTGCCTCTGGATTCTGGTTTTTCTGCAACAAAGGCAAGAGAGAGAGAAGGCAATGTATTTTCAACATATGTGTGCAAGACCACTCTCCCCGTCCTTACGCAAGCTCAAGGGAGTGTAGACCTCGATCCTCGTGCCACCAATGCATGATGGCTGAGGAGTCGAATTGCACGACTCAATGGAATGAATGCAAGTATAAACACATGAAGCCAACAATTCTATCATGGGTAATCAAGAATGTCAACGACCGGGAATCGAGGTACATTTCATCACTTGGAGTATGAAACGTCCCTCGTTTCCCATGTTTTGATTAACTCCTACTCCAAACACAATGCAATATGCATGACATGTACAAATGCAACTAGCATGCAATCCTAATGCAATGCGACCTAACCATGCAAACATGCAAGGATGAGATGCAAACATGCTACTAGCATACACAATGTTATAAACTATATGGCATACACAATGCGACTAACAACCTAGCATACGCAATGCACACACGAAGATGGACATACACAAAGGCATAATCAAAGCACACACAATGCGATGGTCAAACATGCAACAACATGAACCAAATGGCATACACAATGCAGGTGGACTTAAACCAATATGAGTGGACCTCAGCCACACTCAAATCAGTGACCATGTGATGAAAATGAGACAACCGAGATGCATGCAAATATGCATGAGTGCAAAGGATCGATCCTAAGGCACAACATGCAACTCTAACTAAGCATGGCAAAGGATGAAATATGGCATAGAATGGCACATGATACAGCTCTGAAATGGCATAAAAGATGGTCCCGAAACATGCAAATATGTCACCTAATGCATGCTAGATGGTCCGGGTACCGAAACTAGTGAAGTGCGTTACACGAGAGGTACCCAAAGCAATGCACCAATGGCAAAACCAACCCCAAACAGACCCTAGGCAGGTCTGAAACTATGGGGATATGGCCTAAAATGATGGTTCGGAATGCAAAGAAATGGAGCTCATTCAATGGTCGGTAAATGAGGCATACAAGCCAGAATAATGGGGTTTGGAGCTTGAAGAAGAGAGCTATGGAGGGAGAAGTGTATAAGCCTCAGCCAAAAAAATCTGAACCCTAGCAATGGAAAAGGGCCCTTCTCTTTTTACAGAGGAAAAGGTCTAAAGCTTCTCCAAGAAGCTTAAAACCAAGCTTAAACATCCTCCATATGGAGGATGCATTCTGAAGCTTCCAGCTGGCACAGCTGGCTTCAACTCAATGAGACAAAAAAGCAGAAAGCTGGCCGACCAGTCTAGGTGGTCGGCTGACCACTCCCCCTAGTCTGCCGACCAGGGGTCAAAATGGTCAAGAAGAAAAGGTGGTTGGCCTACCCATATTGGTGGTCTCCCAGGTGAATGCAATATAGTGGTGGTATGGGAGACCAGAAAATGTGGCTCAAAAGTGAGGGAGACCAACGAGTCAAAAGGGTCAAGCACCAAAGGTGGTCGGCCATACCAGATAGGTAGCCTCCCAGATGAATGCAACACAATGGTGGTATGGGAGACCAGAAATTATGGCCCAAAAGTGAGGGAGACCAGCTTCCCGACAAGAAAACTGGCTGGAGGAGAGAGAAAAGTGGTCTCCAAGGAGAAAGCTGGTTTCCAAGGGGAAAAGGCGGTCTCCCACCCTTGTACCACCTTCCTAACAATGGAAATAGGGTCCATGCCAAAACTGAACCCTAACCGATACAAAACGAGGGTTCGGGGGTCAAAACGCATAGCCGGGGGCCCCGAAAACTGACTGTTAAGTGCCGGAAGTGGCGTGCGACCCCGAAGGTGGTCTCCCGAGCCACAGTGTCCCTCTAAGGAGAGGAAAAAAGGTGTGTGCCGAAAATCGGAGCAAACGGAGGTAGTTAAGCAGTCCCGAACCGAGGCACACGGCCGACGGCTTCGAAAAATCGAAAACTGGTCTCCAAACGGGAAAAATGGCCTACGACCATGAAACGTGTCCTACGGCCACTGAGAGATGGTCTACGAGACCTCTCTCTCCCTTCGGGGAGAGAAAACGGAGGAAACAGGACCTGGTTCGCAAACCGAGGCAAAGCACAAAAGAGCCCCGAAGTTCGAAGGCAAGGCTCTCAGCTGAGACTCCGTAACCTCAGAACGAGCACAATATGCATCATCACTGAGCGCTCAATCGGTGACGTCTGAGTCTTAAGGTCAGTCAAAATTTGGGTGTCTACAGTTGCCCCTCTTTGATAGAACTCGGAAGTCATAAGTGACGGGACTGAATGTCAAAGCCCAGAGACGACCCATTTTTGACAAGGTCGAAGACTTAGACAAACAGGCGAGATAAACAAAGATGTGCCCGCAGGCATGCCCGCAGGCAGGGGGCAAAATGCAAAGCAAAATGCACAAAGCCGAACGTAACTCATGATCATGCAAAGCAGCAAACTGTAATGAAGCAAATATTCACAATAAATGCAACAGTTTTAAGCAAGAATGCAAAGCAACAACTACATTTCATGCAGTTTAAGAATGCGGAGAATTATTCAATTCTCACCACGTCTCACACGGAGAAGATACAATACCTGTGCGGCTCGTCTGGTCGCACCAGCTTCAAATGAACCGTACATACAATATCGTGCCTGCAAAAGAGAGAAACTTAACAAGCACAACATAGTTAGCAACATATGTTCAACGCTATATCGAACACAAACAAACATGGTGCCGATGGGAAAGTGCATCGCAATGCGAGGAGAAACGTGCGTGACAACGCAAGTTAAGCATGGAGGTATGACAATACCGGTGAAACATGCACAACAATGCAAGCGATGTGCATACAAATGCAAGTGACATGCATAACAATGCAAGATAAGTACAACTTCGTATGCACATTTGACATAAAACAACGGGCAAAGAAATGCAAGTTTCGACGAGGGCAACTCAATCACGACCTCCGGTTTACCTCCCGAAAGGGTCACAACGTACTCAAAAAGGGTACATCTTGCTCTTGACGAGTAACAATGAAACACGCATCGAAAGTTGGAGTTGAAGTTCCCGCAGAGGGATTTCGCGACGAAAAGTGCACTTTTCTTGTACTTTCTCGGGTGCCGGGGACTCCAATCACTACCAAAATTTGGAGGGAACTCAAAGAGGCATTGGGGACCACCTTGGGAACACCACCGACCAGGTTTGGAGGCCACCGACCAGGTTTGGTGCAGGGGGTGGTCGGCCTACCAGAAAAGGTGGTCGGTCGGCCACCTAGCCAAAAACAGGGGCAGTTTTGTCCTTTCACCCTCGGATCTTTAAATACACTCAGCCAAAACACTTTTCTTCACAAGTTCAGGTCCGAAATCAGCTCTCCTCCCTTCCTAGACCATTTTTCCTCTCAGATTTGTGCTCTATACGCGTTTTCCAACGCCCCACACAAAGTTGTTTCGCGAAATCTTTCAGTTTTCTTCACTTTGAATCGATTAAATTTCGATTTCGGTGCTTTTTTCTCCATTTTCACCACTTGGGGTAAGTTTGTCTCAATATTTGGAACATTTTCTTAGAAGTTGACTTTTGTTGACTTTTTCATTTCCCAATAGTTGACTTTTGTTGACTTTTTCCAATTTTGGCTCATTTTTGCTCCTTTTTGAAGATTTCTTGAGATGGCGGGTCATTTCCCTCATGGCGGAGGTCCTCCAGGTGCAGGGGGTGAGCCAGATATTATGTCTTTGCCTCCGAGGGTTCGGCCATTCGATCCCGAGAGGTATCACCCTCGGGAGCATATCCTTCCTCGGGCCATTTTCTGCCATTTTACCGATTTTGATGATCGAGCACCTATGGATCTACTATTGCGAGAGCCAGAGTCCCACCTCTCTCATCAGGCATGGGAGGTATGTACTTCACTTTTATGTTTTCCGCAATGTATTATGCATTTTCTGTACATTTCATGCTTTCGCTATGTTTATCTGCTCATTCTAGCACACAGCTTGTTTTGAATACTTAGTCTATAACACAGTATTCCATTTGCATCTTGAACACACATCTCAATCACTTGAATTTTTGAACACGCAGCCCACATATTGATTGTGAACACACAGCACACACTTGTTGAGAGTTGAACACGCAGCCCAAACTGTTGAATTTTTGAACATGCAGCCCATTGTTGATTGTGAAAACACAGCACACACTTTATGAGAGTTGAACACGCAGCCCATTGTTGATTGTGAACACGCAGCACACACTTGTTAAGAGTTGAACACTCAGCCCAAACTTTGAATTTCTGAATGTGCAGCCCATTGTTGATTGTGAACACGCAGCACACACTCGTTGAGAGTTGAACACGCAGCCCAAACTGTTGAATTTCTGAACACGCAGCCCATTGTTGATTGTGAACACACAGCACACACTTGTTGAGAGTTGAACACTCAGCCCAAACTTTGAATTTCTGAACACGCGGCCCATTGTTGATTGTGAACACGCAGCACACACTTGTTAAGAGTTGAACACTCAGCCCAAACTTTGAATTTCTGAACGCGCAGCCCATTGTTGATTGTGAACACGCAGCACACACTCGTTGAGAGTTGAACACATAGCCCAAACTATTGAATTTCTGAACACGCAGCCCATTGTTGATTGTGAACACACAGCACACACTTGTTGAGAGTTGAACACTCAGTCCAAACTGTTGAGGTGAACACACAGCCCACTGTTGATTGTGAACACGCAGCACACACTCGTTGAGAGTTGAACACGCAGCCCAAACTGTTGAATTACTGAACACGCAGCCCATTGTTGATTGTGAACACACAGCACACACTTGTTGAGAGTTGAACACTCAGCCCAAACTGTTGAGGTGAACACACAGCCCACTGTTTCCGAAGTCTGAACACGCAGCCCAAACACTTGATGTTGAACACACAGCTCGAATGAACACACAGCCCACTATTTCTGAAGTCTGAACACGCAACCCAAACACTTGATGTTGAACACACAGCTCATTATTTCTGAAATCTGAACACGCAGCCCAAACTCTTGAGTTGAACACATAGCACAACTCATATACTTCATGTTGAACACACAACTCACACACTTCAATTCTGAACATGCAACCCATATACTTTATGTTGAACACGCACCTCATGGCATTGTATCTGATTTAATTTGCACACAGCTCATATTTTCATGTTGAACTGAATACATGTGTTCATTCTGAATGTAGGTATCTTCTCGTATTACACGAGGATACGGCTCCAACGTTGCGAGGGAGTGGTACACGGAGCTCCCGGAGGCCGTTCGTGATTGGGTTGACTAGGCAGGGTTCAGACCCTTCTGCACGGGGATATCTCGTTATCCTGCTAGCAGGACGTTGATGGGAACCCTTATAGAGAGATGATGGGACACCACCAACTCCTTTCATTTCTCAGCTACCGAGGACATGACTATGACCTCGTTCGACTTTGCTGTGCTGACAGGCCTTGATGTGGGAGGCTGGTCGATCCCTTATGACGAGGACATGGGCGAGTGGGAGGCTACCTGGATTTATCTGTTGGGAACTCGCCCACCGGTTGACAGATCATCGGGCAGGGTCCAGTACACTTGGTTTTCCACACATTTCCAGGAGATAGTACAGTACACTCGAGGGTTTTTGATGTTCCTCCTCAAGACCACTCTGTTTTATGATAGGGGGAACACCGTTGGACTCTATCTGCTAAGTGCTCTGGTAGACCTATCACAGGTCAGTCGGTATGACTGGGGTGGCACCGGCTTGGCTACCCTCTATTGCTACATGAGTGCGACCTCCCGCGGACGGGGGAACATAGTCGGCGGCTATTGGAGAGCCTGGGACGTACTTTCTGCCCTCTTGATTTACATTTCTGCTTTTCGTTATCTGTACACTGCACACACGGCACACTTTACATTCTGTACTTTGCATTCTGCTCTCAGCATTTTGCATTCTCTGTACATTCTACATTCACAGTCTGCACTCAGCATTCTGTATTCTGATGGCTATTGCCCTGTTTTCCACAGCTATGGGTTTTCGCGTACTTTCCGACGCTAGCCCCGGAACTCGAGGTGGCGGCGCCTCTCATGATTCCTTACTCGCTCGTATTCGAGGGCCAGTGCCGGCCGAGGGCCCGGGAGACTTTGCCCTACCTGCGGCAGTTTTTTGACACAGTGCAGACGACCGAGGTAATTCAGAACTCTCAATTCTCCATGTTTTCATCTTTGATTCATCTTGCACATTTATGATTTCTAATCGGCTCATGCATTGGTTATCCGCAGATCACATGGCAGCCCTGGGCGCCTTTGGGTGGAAACACCCAATTTCAGTTTGCTGAGGGATGGGCCGCTTATTGGTACAGGATCCTATTTGAGGGGCCCGTTGGTAGGGCCTTGTTTCTAGGGGACCACTTCGTGCGCCAGACTATGGGCTACCTCGAGCAAAGTGTCCCCGCAGCACCTCCGGTCGATATGCGGTCTACTGAGGGGCTTACTCCCCAGGATGTCGATAGCGCCATGTTGGGTACCGACATACTTCTACATTTGGAGGGAGGGGAGTACGCGACTTGCTGTCATACATACTTGATGCCTCCATTGACAAGTGTCCGTACTCCTACGAGGAGGTCTGCTGGCATGCCATTATCGAGCCGGGCCCGGGCTACAGATATTCCTTCGACCAGCAGGGCCGGCACATCGAGAGGTGGGGCTGGACTGGTCCCCCCGATTCCCCCGACTTATCACGATGCCAGATGGCCAGGTATCCCGACTGAGTTGACAGGATGGAGATACGGGGCTTCCTACCCAATTCCGCTAGAGCCTCCTATGCCAGATCATCCATACACCAGAGACCCTGACTCGCCACCAGTATGTTTTACAGCTTTGCTTTATCACTCAGATACTTGGACATTCATTCATTCACTGATGATTTGCACTTGCATCTGCAGCCTACCACGGAGTATGCTGAGGGGTTACTCGGGTTAGCAGCCTCGCTCGAAGGCATGGTCTTGCGGAGGAAGGCGCAACTGTCCATCATGGGCGTCTCGTTACTGTTTAGTTTTCTTGCTTTTATCATATTTTTGATGACATGCGGAATTTGAACATTTCACTGCATTGATTGACCGACTGTATGCGGAGAGCACATCTGACACACACCACATTCATGTACCGTGTCTGCATACACCCACTTTATGTAGTTTTCATGCATCTGCATCTGATATACATACTTTGGCTGATATATTCAAATTGTGCTCTTTCTTTCAGATGCCTCTGCTACATACTGGGCCACAGGCCGGGACATCCAGGCCTTCTCGGAGAGCTGGAGAGGTGGTCCGACTTGCAGCAGAGGCGGACGCAGAGCACCTATCATAGAGGAGGAGTCCAGCGAGGAGGAGGAGTCTGCACATCCCCAGTCAGAGACATCCGCTGGCAGAGAGAATGACTCTGGTTCCGCTTCGGTATGGAGATAATGCCGAGGAGGATTCGAGGGCGGCGACTCCGATTCCGATGATGATGATGGTGCAGAGGCTGTTCTGCAGAAGAGAACGAAGAGGGCCTCTTATTCCTGTGCTTGATAGCATTGATGTAGCTGTTCCCTGCTTTATTTGCTTTTTTTACTAGTAGTTGTAGCACATTGTACATTATTAGGCAATTTATTTTCTGTAAAACTTGTACCCTTGTTGTAAAATGTTGTAACAAAGGAAGCATGATGGAATGAAACAGCTTTTTGAAAAAGTGTTGTATTTTATGTTTCTTAGCATTGCATCGCATTATTTGCACGAAAATGAGATTGAATGGAATTGTGCACAGAAAATTGCCAAGCCAGGTAGTGAACCGACACAACAAACTAAACAACTTAACTTACTAAGAAACAACAAAACCTTAGCAAGTTTACAATCGATAAGCAAGACACAACAATGTTGATTAAACAAAGAGTAGCAACTCAATACACGAAACTCGATGACTCGATAAAAAGACTCGATAAACAAAACAACAACTTTGATAAGCAAAACAACAACTCGATAAGTAATAACTCGATAAACAAAATGCATTTCGGATGATCAGAGTTACGGAACGCATCCGAAAACGAGGAAAACTCGCACCTTTAACACTCCCGATGCATGGAAATGCTAGGAACTCTTCTAGAGGCTAGGACAAGACCAAAGCCCCTCTTCTCTTCATGGCCGACCATCAGAGGGAGCTGGCCGACCAGCTTCTTTCATTAGAAACCAAAGAGGTTGTCGGCCTACCAGAAAAGGTGGACGACCGACCACCTGGCTTGGCAACCACCAAATTGTTGACACGTGTCCCCCGAACAGTGCCTTATCCTCTATAAAAAAGTTCCAAACTTCGTGGTTCATCCATTTTATCTCAGTTTTGCACCAAAATGGAGGCATTCCTTGTCCAAAATCTCACAGCTTGGATTGCTTCTCTAGATGGCTCGAAAAAGTTAAATCCGGGGCTTCGGCTTGAATACACTATTCACGCTGGGCCGTACTCCGCTGCATCTTCCTTTCCTCCATGCCGCGGCAAGGTTTTGGAACCTGGTAACACACGTCTTTAGCTTTAGCGGGCAAGAGATGTGTCCTACTTTCGAAGATTTCCAAGCTTTGATGGAATCCGAGCGCAATGAGGAGATCTTGCCTCAACTCCGATTTGGCCACGTCCAAACCCTAGGACGAATGTGCGGCCTCACTTTGCACGATGCTCAATCATTGGTTCACGATGGGGAGCTGGACATCCAAGCTTGGTTCGTTGGTTTTCTAATGCTAGTGACCGCGGCTGTCACGACCCGAACCCGCCCCTCTGGGTTAAGGCCATAACGGCCAGTAATCACGAGATTACCTACGGCCTCAAACCAAATAAGACAAAACTCATCAGAGAGTAAAAGGGGCCAAACGGAAGCAATTTTAAAACTTTGTCCATAGAGCCGTGCTTAAATGCACATCATAACATTCCAGGCATACATATGTTAAACTCACAACAGAAAGTGTAGTAACATAAGTACTGTACATACAGGATCATTCAAATCTAAGTCAGCCAAGCAAAACTACATACAGACGTATTCAAACTTCGCCAACCCTGACAAAATGTAAATACATAACAAAAGGGCGAAGACGGGTCTCGTGCGTGAGACACAAGGGGCTGACTCTCTCAAAACCTTAGTTGTTCCATACAGACTTCACTGACGGCTGGTCTGGACTTCTCTTGGCTCACCTACAAACACATATGAATGAGCGTGAGCGAAAGCCCAGTGATAATATCAAATCGAATACAGAAGTTACATAACAATGTAGAACAACATATTCCAAATGGCCTTGAGCCCAATTCATATTTCTATTTAACAGATATATATAACTATACGAAATTCAAATCAAGTGACTGTAGTTCCAAACATTCTGGCCTTTGCCCATTCAGACTTTCATTTATGTTAAAACGGCCTTCGGCCCATTCATTTATGTCAAAACGGCCTTCGGCCCATTCATTTTTGTCAAAATGGCCTTTGGCCTATTCGTTTACGTCAAAATAGCCTTCGGCCCACTCATTTTTGTCAAAATGGCCTTCGGCCCATTCGTTTACGTCAAAACGGCCTTCGGCCCATACATTCGTGTCAAAACGGCCTTCGACCCACTCATTCATGTCAAAACGACCTTAGGTCCATTCTTACATGTCCAAACAACCTTCGGTCCACTCATTTCTATCAAAACGACCTTCGGTCCATTCATTTCTATCAAAACGACCTTCGGTCCATTCGTTTACGTCAAAATGGCCTTCGGCCCACTCATTTATGTCAAAACGACCTTAGGTCCATTTATTTCTATCAAAATGACCTCCGATCCATTCGTTTACGTCAAAACGGCCTTCGGCCTACTCATTTATGTCAAAACGACCTTAGGTCCGTTTATTTCTATCAAAACGACCTCCGGTCCATTCATTCGTTCATGTCAGACTTTTGTCCACAATCCCAATTAGCAACTCATAAAGCTTATAAGGGAATAAACAGTTGGACATTGCTAAGCTTTCAAATATCGATATTACTCACAGTGATCGGCTTGTGGATTTGCCCTGGAGCTTGACCCTACACATTTCATGAACACAAAAGGGGTCACTAACAGTTCAATCCGTTCTTTAATTCACATATTCCTCTTTAGGCTTTATTCTTATCTCGTTAACTCATTTACAATGCTCAATGCATGCCTAAGAGTGCTTACAAGTGAAAGAGGACGGAAAAATATAACACAGAATGCATTTTCAGAGTTTCAGAAAACAGGGTCCCCGCTCGAGCGTGAACTTCCCCACTCGAGCGGACCCTTAAGCCTGCAAAAGTGCTGGTTACCTCAAATTCCCGCTCAAGCGTGAACTCGGCCGCTCGAGCGGACTGCCTGTCTACATAGCTTCCCGCTCGAGCGTAAACTTCCCCGTTTGAGTGGGCACCATGTCTGTCAAAAATGCTGGGAGCTCGAATTCTCCGCTCGAGCGGCACTTCCCCCGTTCGAGCGGACGTCAAAATTCTGGAAATTCCAGGTTGTGTTCTTGAGCTCCAATTCGATTTTCAACCAACAAAACATGCATGTTATGGCTCAAATCTCAAATATAATTATACTAACATGATGTAAACCTTAAATCACAACCCAATGAAGCTCAATTCACAAATAATTCACATGTATGCCCCAAAATATGTCCAACTCATCACCAACATGCTCAAATTCAAACATTCAAGACCTACTCTCCCATAATTTGTACATGCATGTGGGAGATGCTCACCATTCTCAACTCATTTGATGAAGAGGTGGTCAAAACATGAGTTTCCTTTAACATTTCACGTGGATTATACATATTTGTGCTCAAACATGCAATTTCAAGGTAATTTCTTACATGCATGCACCTATTAAGCTTCAATTCAACAAAATTAACCCAACTCATTCTCTTTCTCCTTGTTCAACTCTGAATTTACAAATAGCAAACAAGAATCCATGATTCAAGGGATAATTACACACCTAGGAGCCTTAAACACCCAAGTTCTAGCCAAATCTTGAGCTTAATCTTCAAATTCCCAAGTCTTGAGCCCAAATTACACAAGTCTCTCCCTTTCTCTCTGTATAACCGGCCCTTCCTCTAGTTTTGAGTCCAAGGTCAGTCAAAATACAAGAAATGAGGGAATTGGGGTGTAATGCTCCTATCCAACAAATCCCACTAAGTCCCAATTTAAGAATATTAAACAATTTGAGCACAATGCCATTAAATGAATCAATTTAATCTGACCAGAATCAATTTCTAATTAAATTTCACCATAGGCTCTAAAAATTACGCTAATCACAAAGGCGTAGTCAATTTTGGGTTCTGTGGCCGATAGGGCCCTCAATTTAATTCCCAAGGCAGATTATTCAACAGATATTCCTACGGTGAACAGATAGAATTTCAAAACCACATATTTTCACATAATGGAACACAAAATCATATCAAAATACATAATCACATCCTGTTAAGGACCAATTAACATATTACAGAACAGGGGTATTACAGCGGCGACCATCATTGGCAGGGCTATCAGTGACACGCGCTCTGCCTATGCTTGCTATCTCATTTCTTGCTTGCCCCGGGCTCCAGTGGATTCAGTGTCCGGTTGATCGAGGTTGCCCAAGGTTTGAAAGAGGGCAAGAGCTGCATCGCCATGACATTGGCTGAGACATTGATGGGCTTAGACACTTTTCATCGCCGGGAGACGGCTAGGCTTGCGGGAAGCCCACTACTATTGCAGGTAATGTTTCCCACCCAATCTCACATATGTATAGCTCATATCACTCAGCCCTCAGGCTCAGTTTTTCTCACAAAACCCTTTTCTTTCTTTTCTCTCATCGTACATCTCTCTATTCTTTATTCTCTCATTTTTCGTCCTTCCCCAAGTGTGGCTGATGGACAAGTTACAGATTGTGGAGTCTTGCCCAGCATACTTAGCTCGCGGCTAATTTTTTTGATAATGCCTGGTCGATGCCCTGGATGAGGGGTGGTGGTACAACTGGATGTGCAGTTTGTCTGCAAACCGCATCGCTTGGCACTACCCTTGGCTCAATCTACCGGCAATGAGTTACAACATGACCCGTCAACCTGGGATCCAATTGATTAGCATGACACACTGTGTCTTCTATTTTCTGTTCCAGTTCCGGCGCCAGTTCGGACATGATTAGAGTTGCCCGCCAGAGGGGATAGAGTACCCGGCCGCATTCCCAATTCGAGGCACACAACTTGCTCGGTATGCCACAGCATGGAGGACACGAGAGCTCCTAGCCCCCGCTCCGACTTTCAGTTGCACTTTGTCTAATGAGTGCTTGGATTGGCTCAATGAAGAGGCACAGGAAGGGCCCGCTTTGGCATCAGAGGCTTCGACCAGCTCTGGAAGGGGGCGCAGAAACACCTGACTTATCTATGCCCCGGATTTATTGCTTTATTAGTACTTTCAAGTTTTCTTTATGAATGTAATAAAAAGCAACTTCAATTTGTATGCAAGAGCAAGAGAATCCTATATTGAAATCAATGAAATTGAAGGTTGTGGGTACTGAAAATTTTCCCTTTGGTCCAAAAATGGTCTAAGTTGTAAAAAGATTAATTTTGAACAAAGTCAACTTTTATTAAAACTTTTCAAAAAAACCATTTTCGATATGGATCAGAACTAGACACGCTTGAAATCTGTCACTGAGATGCACAACCTCGGATCTTAGCAACTGGAAAGTTGCCCCTTAGTCTGAATAGTACTGCGGCACTGCACAGCAACAGAAAGTTGCCCCTAGTCTGAAAAGCACTGCACCGGGGATCATAACCGAACTCTTGAATACTGGATAGACAAAGATGGCCGAGATGATCAAATGGACAAAATTGATCGGGGAAAAGTTTATGGCTGAACTTCAGGATGAAGTTGCCTACGTATCCCAAAGATGGGAATCAAGCCTTACGTAGTTCAAGCTCGGGTTCACTCCAGTATTTTCACTCTCTTTTTACGCTCTAACTTTTGCCAAGGCCACCCTTTGCGGGTTTTAAACCTTGCGAGCTCAGTTTTTATAATTTCAAATTTTTGTGCTCTGACTTTTGCCTAGGTTGCCCTCTCGGGTTTTTGGTCTAGCGAGCCTCTTAGGGGTAATATTTCTTCAACTTGTCCATGTTGATCGGTTGGGAGAACTCTAGGCCATTTAGGTCCATCAGAACCACAACTCCACCTGACCAGATTGACTTGATGATGTAGGGACCAGTCCAATTGGGTCTGAACTTGCCTCTAGCGTCGTGAATGGGAGCTCTGTTATCCTTGAGTACCAAATCTCCTTCCTTTAGATTCCTGGACTTAACTTTCTTGTTGAAAGCCCGGGCAATTCTGCGCTGATAACCTTGAACATGGTACACTGCTTTCAGTCTTCTCTCATCAAAGAGCATGAGTTCTTCAAATCTGCTCTGCTGCCAATCTGCTTCGGCAATTTGACACTCAGCCAACGCTCGTAAAGACGGAACCTCAATCTCGATAGGTAGAACGGCCTCCATTTCATAAACTAATGAATACGGAGTCGTCCCAGTAGAAGTTCAAATTGACGTCCGGTAACCCCACAGAGCAAACGGCAGCTTATCTGGCCAATCCCGGTAGGTTTCCACCATCTTCTGTAGTATGTGTTTAATGTTCTTGTTGGCGGCCTCAACCGCTCCATTGGTTTACGGCCGGTATGTGGATGACTTATGAAAAGCCACATTGTATTTCTCCAACAAGTCAATCACTTCCTTCTTGAAGTGGGAACCATTATCTGAAATGACCTCGTTTGGGACCCCATAACGACAGATGATGTTGTTTCTGATACACTTTGCAACGTGCGACGCCTTCAACACCGCATAAGATTGGGCCTCAACCCGCTTCGTGAAATAATCTATCGCGACTAGGATGAACTCATGCCCATTCGACCCCTTTGGAGTGACAGCTCCGTTCACATCAATTCCCCAAACTGAAAATGGCCATGGCAAAGTCATATTGTACAGCTTCGACGGCGGAATGTTCATGCGGTTTGCATGGATCTGACACTTGTGGCATCGCCGATCAAAGTCGATACAATCCTCCTGCATGGTGGACCAGTAATAACCTTGTCTGAGGATCTTTCGCGCTAGCATTACCCCGTTCATATGCGCACCGCATTCCCCTCCATGGATGGCCTCCATCAGGCGTTTTGATTCTTCAGCTTCAACGCACAGCTTATGCATTCCCAGTTGACCTCTCTTATACAATTTACCTCCGCAGATGATGAACTGAACGTCCATTCTTCTTATTTCCCTTTTGTCCTTGGTATTTACCCTTGGTGGATATGCTTCCTTCTCCAAGAAATTCCAAATATCGTAATACCAGGGGTTCTCATCTTGAACCTCATCTATAGCAGCAATCGACTCGTAAGCCGGCACAAATTTCTGGTCGATAATGACTGGACGCATCCGGACTCCAAACGGGATGTCTATCATGGAAGATAGAGTTGCTAGTGAATCTGCGAACCTGTTATTTTCTCTTAGTAAATAAGTGAAGTTTAGTTTCTCAAACCGAGGAATCAACAGGTCCAAGGTCTGGTGGCACATTATCATCTTTTCTTCTTTGACCTTCCAATCCCCCTTAGCTTGGGATACGACAAGGTTCGAGTCCCCAATGACGTCCAACCGTCTTGCCCCTAGTTCCAGGGCCGCTTCTAAACCAGCAATGCATGCTTCGTACTCTGCTTCATTGTTCGAGACTTTGAATCAGAGTTTAAATGCTAGAGGGATACGGGAATTGTCGGGTGCTATCAGCAACATCCCTATCCCATACCCGCACTGGTTTGACGCTCTGTCAAAGTACATCGTCCAAAACTCATCTTCGATATGCAAAATGGCCTCATCTGGGAATAAGTACTCAACTGCTTCACCTCCTCCCCTTCAACTGGGTGATCGGCTAAGAACTCTGCTGCCGCTCTCCCCTTCACTGACTTGCACGTCACATACTTCAGATCAAATTCAGAAAGCAGAAGCAACCAACGAGCTAGGCTACCCGTAAGTGTCGGTTTCTCGAAGAGATATTTGATGGGATCTAATCTTGAAACCAACATTACAGAGTGAGCTAACAGGTAGTGCCGCAGCTTCCTGGTAGCCCATACCAAGGCTAAGCAAGCCTTTTCCAACGGTGTGTAACGGGTTTCATACTCCAACATCTTCTTGCTCAGATAGTAGATAGCCCTCTCCACCTTGTCCTCAGACTCTTGTGCGAGCATGCAGCCCAGTGTGGTCTCAGTCACCAAAAGATACAAAATCAACTGCTTCCCCGGCTCAGGTAGTGACAGCACAGGTGGGTTCTGTAAGTATTCCTTGATTTGTTCAAAAGCAGCTTGGCATCGACCGTCCCATTGGAACTTCTTTCCTTTCTTCAGGAGTCCAAAAAGTGGTTCACAAGTCAAGCTTAATTTTGAGATAAACCGTCTTATGAATTGCACTTTACCCAGAAAGCCTCGCACCTTCTTTTCAGTCCTTGGTGGTGGCATTTCTAGGATGGCCTTGATTTTGGAAGGGTCGACTTCGATACCTCTCTGTGTAATCAGAAACCCCAGCATTTTCCCTACTGTAACACCGAACGTACACTTCTGAGGATTCAGCCGCAACCGGAATTCTCTGATCCTTTGAAAGAACTTTTGCAAGGCGGTGTAGTGGCCCTCTATTTCCTTGGACTTGACAATCATGTCGTCTACATGCACCTCAACCTCTTTGTGGATCATGTCGTGCAATATTGTGGTCGCAGCCCGTTGATATGTAGTTCCAGCGTTCTTCAGCCCAAATGGCATTACCCTGTTGCAATACGTCCCCCACGGGGTGGTGAATGCAGTCTTTTCTCGGTCTTCAGGTGCCATCACTATCTGGTTGTAGCCTAAAAAGCCATCCATGAACGAAAGCAAAGCATGCCCCGCTATGAAGTCCACTAACTCATCGATATGCGGCAAGGGGAAGTCGTCCTTCAGACTAGATCTGTTCAAGTCCCTAAAATCTACGCATACCTGGATCCTACCATCCTTCTTTGGCACCGGAATGATGTTGGCTAACCAAGTTGGGTATTCGGATACCAGCAGGAAACCTGCGTCAATTTGCTTGGTGACCTCTTCCTTAATCTTGAGAGCCCAGTCCGGGCGGATCCTTCTGAGTTTCTGTTTAACGGGTCGAGCCTCGGGGTCAAGAGGGATCTAGTGTAGTACAATCTCATGATCGATTCCAGGCATGTCTTCGTAGGACCACGCGAAAACATCTTTGAAGTCTTTTAATAAAGCGACTAAGCGCTCGCGTTCCTCCGAAGACAACGTGGACTCGATCTGGACCACCCACGGGTCCTCCTCAGCACCAATATTCACAGTAGTGATTTCATCCATTAAGGGTTTAACAAATCTTTCCTGCTGTTGTTCAACTAAGCGTTGCAAAACCGGAGAAATTTCTTTCTCGTCGTTTTCATCAAAATTTTGAAAGTCTGAGTTAATGCAATAAATCAAGGGCACAGAAAAGTACTCAGAAACCACAGCCACATCATCTTCATTAAGCACATCCAAATCGTCCGATTCTTCGGTTACAACAGACTCAAAAGAGAAAGAAAAAGACGACCTGGACAAGACTGTGGTATTCGGGTTGTCACCCCCAGGAATACCGAACTCAGACTCAGTCAAGCTGGAACCTGATTCCAACTCAACAAATTCGGTGGAATCAGATTCTGGCTCACTACCTGACCCGGTGCTGCTTAACAAAAATCCCTCTTCATACTGCCAAATGAGAGAGGGTGGGATGGTAGGCCCGTAGCGATTTCATTCCTGATCACACATACCGAGAAGTTATCCCCCAAGCACTTCTATTCGATCGGAGGATCTGAAAGTAGACACGCCAGCGCTACCCCCATTTCACTTTCGGCGTCCTCAGACTCCACTTTCTTGCTCTGCTCAGCCTCAGCTAATAGGTCTGTCTGCTCTTCTGCAACGTCATCCCCAGATAACTGTAGGTCAAAGAAAATCTCAAACCCTGGCACACGACGTTTCTCTTCGTTTATCCACGGCTCCGGGAAGCCACAAAATGGAAAGTCCTCCCCCTCCTAGACAAAGCGTCCGTTTAGGGTACCCTGGATGGGTCGGTGCATTAACTCATATGGCTTCCCTGTCTTCTTTGCTCTGGCTCTCCCAGCCATCTCCTTTCCTTTCCTTATGCAATCCTCTTTGGTGGGCAGATAACCCAAACCAAAGGTATGTGGGTTGTGTGGTACTTCGTCCAACGCTGCAATGCCCTTCCGGCCGCTCTTTCCCAATCCCATCCTGGGGATGTGTTGAAGCTTGTTCATGAGGTATACTGATTGAGCACTGACATACACCCCCTCATTAATAGCCAAAATATTCTGCACAACCTGGGCCTCGGCCAGAGTGAAACCGGATAAGAATACATCCTCCATACCGTGCTCAATTTCCAGGACTGGTGTAGACACCTCCGGCGGTGGATGGATCGATGAATTCCCAAAAACAATGGCTACTCCCCTCCCATGGGGGTATTTCACCATCTGATGTAAGGTGGACGAAACTGCCTTCACCTGGTGCAGCCACGGCCGTCCTAAGAGTAGATTGAAGGTTGCGGGAACTTCTAAGACGTGAAAGTCTACCTCATTCTGTCCCGGCCCAACCTTAGTCTGAATTTTTACTGTCCCCATTACTTCTCTGCTCGTGTTATCATATGCCCGAATCACCTGGGCTGTCGGCACAAAGTTCGCGGTCTTTAAACTGATTGCATATGCAGTTCTTGCCGGGCACACATTGATGGCGGACCCTGTGTTAACAAGCACCACGGGTATCCATTTGTTTCTACACTCCACAGAGATGTAGAGTGGCTTGTTATGGTTCGCACCCTCAGGTGGCAGTTCTTTGTCGAAGAAAGTCAACATCGGGATAGCTCCTCCCAGAAAAACTAAGCCCACCAACTGTTCAGGCGTGGTGTCTATTAAGAGCTTGGCCTTGTCCATGGCCGATAAGACAGCTTGTCGATGCACTCGGGATGCCATAAACACTCCCCAGATGGAGATGTCTGCTTGTATCTTTTTCAACTGTTTCAGTATAGCCTCTTCTTCGAGATGTTTCTCTTTTTGTTTCTCGGCCTCCGTATCCTTCCCAGACGCCTCTGGTTGATCTAGGTGCGGGGGCTTGAAGTACCGCCCGCTTCTAGTCATATAGTTGACTTCACCAATGTACCAGGTATCGTCTAGCTAGTTACTCCCCCAATCTTCATCCGTGTGGGCAAGACATAAATCATCATCTTTCCACCACATTCTGTCGATGGCCAACAGACACCTGTCCGGCTCCGGTACAATTGTACTCGCAGTACTTTTCGTCCACATGCTCGCAGCATTCTCTATCCTCATGCACACGGTACTTTCGGTCCCCACGGGGGCCTTGGCTTTTCTGATTCTCTCAAACTCCTCGATTCCTTTTTGCTCCAACTGCGTCAGTACAGCGGGCTGCTCTATAATTCCTGTATTCAAAATGCCCAGATCCTGAGCAAAATTCTTAGCGCCGGCGCTCTCCGGCGATGCATTCTGATCTCCGGCCCTTCCGGCCACAACTGATGTTTTTGCCCCTGGGCCCCATTCTAACTAAGTCTCGTCGACAACATCTGGTAGGTCATCAAGCCACCCTGTTACCTCTGCTGACTCCTCAAAATCTGACCAGTTGACTATCATGCCCTCTGGATCTTGTTCATTGAAAAATTGGAGGTTTGCAAAGTCCCCTTCCACAGCTTCCAAGTCATCTATCCTCTGATTAGATTCATCCCCCTGTATTACACAAAGCTCTGCCCCTACCGGCAATTCCACATTTGGCCCAACCTGGCCTATTGATAGAATGTAGTCACTCGGACTGTATACCTCCTTAGCAAAACTCCTAGATTCCTCAGATTCTGACTCAACAATCCCATTCTTCCCTGAAATCTCCCATGTTCTGTCTTCGACAGTCACCACCATTGGTTCAGGTTGGGTTCTGGAGATGTCCAACATGCACAAGTCAGTGCAGTCAGGAAGGAGCACCTCCAGCTTGGCTAGGTGGGACAGGGTGATATATATGCTAGGATCGTAAGATACGACCCCAGTCTGGATAAAGTTGATACATTTAGGGGGTGGAGCTTGGTTGTGCGGTGGGAGAGGGTTTGTTGTGACATTGGGTTTTTCGGGAGGCACAATCACCTGCTTGTCAATGAGATCTTGATGACGTAATCTAAAACATTGGTCAGTGTCGTGACCATGTTGTTGGTGATATGCGCAGTATTTTGTTGGGTTATGAGAGGGAGGAAGTGGATTTGGCAATGGCCTCGGCTCCAGGGGCTTTAAGTGCCCTTTTCTGGTTAATACCCCCAGAGCCTTGGACAGGGGCATATATAATGGGGTGAAGATTCTCTGGCCTCGAGGTTGGTACTTGGTGGTTTGTGCGTTGCTTCCAGACGCGCCGAAGAAAGGTGTAGCTGCCATGGGTCTTGGAAGGGGAATGGTGGTGACCATGCTTACTTCTGAAGCTCTAGCATTTGCGGCATTGCTGGTGCCTGTATTGTTGTTGCGGTTGAAGGTTCTTCTGGGTTGCTCTCTGTCATTATCAATCAAGCCCTGCTTCAAGGCATCCTTAATCTGTACTCCCATCTCATGCAAATCTGAAAAGGTAAGGAAAGGGAGCACGATCATTTTCTGCATTAGCTTAGGCTGGAGATTACGCACAATCATCCGGATTTGATCTTTATCAGTAGGCCTTAGGGTCATCATTGAGGCTTTCGCCCTCCACCTGGCTACGAACTCCGAAAATCTCTCCTTAGGCTCCTTCCTTGTTGTCTCAAGATCACGGGTTGTAATCTTGATTTACGTATTATAGGAATACTGTGCAATGAAAGCCTCGGCCATCTCATCCCAGTTTCGCTTATCATCTTCTAATTTTGCGTACCAGATAGCGGCCACACCCGACAGGGTCCGGCCGAACAATGAAAGCTTCTGCGGTCTAGTGAGGCCCATCGGCCGTAGTACATCTGAGAACAACCGGAGATGCACCATGGGATCCCCAGATCCGTCAAAGCGGTCGATTTGCGACATTTTGAATCTATCTAGCAGCGTCACAGCCACGTCGGTATACCCGTCCTCAATGTCTGGGATGGACTTTACCCCTTGGGATTTCTTGAACAACTTCTCAAGCTTGCTCAATTTCAATGCTGTAGGGTCGACCTTGAACTCGAAGGGAGAGTCCGGCAGATTGGTAGGTGTTTTGGATAACTGGAGTAAGATTAGGGGCGGAGCCGGCCCTATCGGAATGTCCGTACCCTTCTGGACATTTGGTGTTTCCTCGGGTGTCTGAACCCCTGGTGATGGAGGAGCTTGATGCGAAGCAGATGCTCCGTTTTGCTGTTACAACCTGGTGATTAGCTCGACCTGCTGGGCCATGATCGCAGCCTGCTGCTTGGCAAATTCCACTTGGCGGACGGCGTCCTGCTGCATAAGTTTCATACTTTCTTGGAGTTGACGCATCATTGCCTCTATCCCTGACGTGTTCTGCTGATCCATTTGACCGACTGGTATATCTATCTCTATGGCAACAATTGAGACCTCAGCCCGACTGTCCACTGATGGGGTAAACCACTGCTCTGGCAACCTCTGCTCAGATACACTGTGTTTTCTTGGCCTCCGTTTGATAATCGAGGGTAGAGAGTGGAACACTGGTTGTCCGTCGACCAAATCCTCAGAGTGCTTGGGGAATATCTGCTTAGTCTGAAGCAATTGTGGTAAACTACCTAGCAAAAAAAAATAAAGCAATAGTAAGAAAATAAACAACCAGACAAACGGATGGCATAACAGCTTAAAATAAACACACAGCACACAGTTGGGCATCACAACACACAGTCGATAAGCTGAAAATACTGTTCTCAAACACTGATCATTATCCCCAAATTACTGCCCCCAAAAACTGAATCTGATACCCGCAGATAACTGATTCACAAAATATTGAACTGGTGCCCGCAGGCCTGATGCCCAAACTTGCAAACTGAAACATGCATTCCTGTAGAGACGCACTCTAAAAGCACATAACAAGCAAGTGAGAGCCAAAACACCCCTATGTTGGGGTAGGGTTTCCCTGTCCTATTTTGTCAGGAGCTAGGGTTTCACTACGCACGCAGCGGTTTCAAACAACCTATAAACGGGTAAGCAACCTGTCCTAGTTTGGAATGGTCACTATGGATCCGAATATGCACTAGGTCGAATGGTCAAAGAGGGTGCCCCGGTAAAACCGAG
>NW_021026790.1:459449-536121 GCF_004153795.1 Camellia sinensis
ATTAGGCAGCCCTAAATGGTCCTAAAACAGTGGCCAAAATGCCCAAAAATAAAGGCTAAACATGCATGCACACATACACATGTTAAGGCCCAAACGGCTCACTGGGTAATTTTTTTTTATTTTTTTTTATGATATGTTATATTGTCTCTAAGCCCCGTACTTTATATTTAATGGTTTTGTTTATAGAGGCTGTAGGTAACCTATGGTTACTGGCCGGTCATGAAGCTAAACCTATAGGGGCGGGTTTGGATTGTGATAATAGGTCTCTGCTACGTCTGATGCACTGTCTGAGTCGAAGAGGCTCCCTGATTGGCCCTCGAGGCCTGTGATGATCGTGCAAGCTGGTGGCTCAATATTTGCCTCAAACCAGATGCACTAGGTGTGCCACCCAACTGAGCACAAAACCTCTTCAAGTGCCCTGCCTGTCCACACTGAAAACAAGTGAGCGGCTGCTCTCTCCCTTGACTCTGGTTCTGAGAACGAGCCACAGAAGAAACAAACAGCTACCCTCCTCCTATTTGCAGGCAAGTTGCAGACTTGTGGCCTAACTGGCCACACTTAAAGCAGGTGAAATCTCCTTGACCACTTCTACCAGAACGTGAACTCGGTATTGGAAAAGTGGACCTCGACTGACCTCCCTGGGACTGCTGCGGGGTGGAACCCCTCTGTCTCTTACTGTGCTTCTAAACCTCCTGATTCCTTTTGGAGCCCCTCATCCACTCATCCTCCATCTGAATCACGGTCTCAAGATGACCCGCCGACTTTACAAGTTGCACGTAATCTCTAATCATTGAGCCAACTACCTTGAAGAGAAGCCCTTTCCTTAACCTTTTCTCAAACTCTATACAACGGAGCTCCTCTGTCACCACTAACTCTGGCGCAAATCTAAAGAAGCTAGTAAAGACTGTATCAAACTTGGCTACAAGCATGCTGAAGTGCTTGAGCTTTAAAAATTGCTCTTTTAACTTCTTCCTTCTGTGGGTGGTAAAAACTTATCCTAGAAGGCATTAACAAAAGCTTCCCAAGTCACCCCAATACGACCCCTCACGAACTTCCACCATTGACCCGTGTTGCCCTTCAACTGAAAGGTTGCCAAGGTCATCCTCGAACTGTCGTCTTCGATGCCAAGCATCTCAAACATCTTCACCATCTGCTTGAGCCACTCATTAGCCTTCAGTGGCTCCTCCAGATCTCCCACAAACTCATTTGGATTCGACAGAAATAATTCTCTCTTTGGAAAAGATAGCCCTATCTCTGTAACATAGACCTAGACTTGATTCTCAACTCTGAGAATGTCCATAGATTCTCGCAATGCTCCTTCCATTTGACGGGCTAAGGCGCCCATGGCTTGCTGACCCATTGGCTCGCCATGTTTGCATGGCTAACCCCCTCCTCTTGTGTCAGAATCTCATCTTGAATCTACACTTCTTGCCATGTAAAAATGTCAAGCCTACCACCACTAGGTCCGTTGGCAATACTAATAAAGGTAACACAAATTTTAGCATATTCACAATGCACCATAACTAATTCACATATGTCCTAATATAGTGGACTACACAATAATTCAGTCCACGTAAGCACTGAATCACGTATTCACAAACGAATTTTTTTTCCCAAATAATGACCATTCTGCGACTTTGCCAGAGTTCCTATTAGGATTAACAGTGATTGAGTGTTCTTCTAACGGGACTTCTAGGAATTTGTAGACACAACCAATATCTTAGAAACTAAGTTCCATACTCACTTAAACACCCCCAAAATATAACAACAGATAAACCCATAAGGTATAACAGATAAGCAGAAAACTAATATGGTTTAGTCTTTCATTAATTCTCTGGAAAACATTACAAAAGGTGCCACATGCATTATACATTCATAAACCCTAAATTCTGAATCTATAGCATGTGACACATAGCACTATATAGAAATGAAAGGAAATATAGACAAGTTCATGCCTCTAAAATATGATGTATAATGAGCCCAAAATATGAACACACCTCAGTATATGCATGTAATGAACCTCAAAACTCAAAGTTAAGCATGGGTATTGAACTACAAGCATGGAAAACTGCGAAAACCGGACCATGAGACACAAAAAAAGAGCTAGGGCAGTCCAAAATGAGCACAATATCAGTTTAAGGCAAAATCAAGGGTCAACAAAGCATGCAAAGAAAGCTAGAGAACCATGAGTTACACTACAACTATATGGAGCATATGAAGGCTCACCAAACCAGCCAAAAACAGAAGTATGCCATGCTAAAATATGCCTAAATAACCACTGAAACTCAGTCAATGCATGCAAGAATGATGGGCTCCTTTGAAAGGCCAATAAGGGGGTTGTTCTACACATGCATGATGGACACACACAATGGCAAAGCCACCTCTAGACAGAGGTTCTGAGGGTCCTAAAACCCACTAAAAGAGCCTGAAATGGGTCTAGGAAACATGCAAATAAAGGTCCCCTTGAAAGGCCTTAAGGAGGATTGCTCCACACATGTATGATAGACATAAAATATGGCCAAAAGGGCTTCGGACAGAGCTAAGGCAGACCTCAAAACTCACATAATAGGGCCTGAAACAACACTTCAAAGCATGCAAAATGGGGGTCCTTTGGAAGGCTAAAAAATCTAGTAAAGAGAATGAGGGGTGAAGGGGTCACCCCTCTATGATTTTGAAGTTCAAAGACACATCTAAGCCACTAAAAATCTGCTGGATTTCAGTGGCTAAAAGGCCAAACCAAGGCCAATGCAATGCTCACATGCATAGCTCAAAACATGAGAAAATAAAGCATGAAAGGGGGTAGATGACCCCCAACAGGGAAATGACCTTAAGAAAACAGGTTTATAAGCTCAAAATAAAACTTTTTTCAGTTTATGTTGAAACCCAAAAATGCTTGCAAATAGGGCTAAGATATGAAGCAAAATAATACAAAAAAAAGGAGAAATAGAGGCTTACCCTTGTAGAGCCGACCCTCAGCAACTTCTGGACCAAGGTAATGAGCCTTCAACCTCTGCAAATCAGTTCCAAGGTGCTTGGATGGATGGTGGAGGTGTTGTGCTAGGAGGTGTAGTGTAATGGGTGCAAGAATAATGGGGTTTGGAGCTTGAAGAAGAGAGCTATGGAGGGAGAAGTGTATAAGCCTCAGCCAAAAAAATTTGAACCCTAGCAATGGAAGAGAGCCCTTCCCTTTTTATAGAGGAGAAGGTCTAAAGCTTCTCCAAGAAGCTTAAAACCAAGCTTAAACGTCCTCCATACACGAGGATGCATTCTGAGGCTTCCAGCTGGCACAGCTGGCTTCTACTCAATGAGACAAAAAAGTAGAAAGCTGGCCGACCAGTCTAGGTGGTCGGCCGACCACTCCCCCTGGTCGGCCGACCAGGGGTCAAAAGAGTCAAGAAGAAAAGGTGGTTGGCCTACCCATATTGGTGGTCTCCCAGGTGAATGCAATATAGTGGTGGTATGGGAGACCAGAAAATATGGCTCAAAAGTAAGGGAGACCAACGGGTCAAAAGGGTCAAGCACCAAAGGTGGTCGGCCATACCAGATAGGTGGCCTCCCAGATGAATGCAACACAATGGTGGTATGAGAGACCAGAAATTATGGTCCAAAAGTGAGGGAGACCAGTTTCCCGACAAGAAAACTGGCTAGAGGAGAGAGAAAAGTGGTCTCCAAGGAGAAAGCTAGTTTCCAAGGGGAAAAGATGGTCTCCCACCCTTGTACCACCTTTCTAACAATGAAAATAGGGTCCATGCCAAAATTGAACCCTAACCGATGCAAAACGAGGGTTTGAGGGTCAAAACGTACAGCTGGGGGCCCCGAAAACTGACTGTTAAGTGCCGGAAGTGGCGTGCGACCCCGAAGGTGGTCTCCCGGGCCACAGTGTCCCTTTAGGGAGAGGAAAAAAGGTGTGTGCCGAAAATCGGAGCAAATGGAGGTAGTTAAGCGGTCCCGAACCGAGGCACACGGCCGACGGCTTCGAAAGATCAGAAATTGGTCTCCAAACGGGAAAAATGGCCTACGACCACGAAACGTAGCCTACGGCCACTGAGAGATGGTTTACAAGACCTCTCTCTCCCTTTGGGATGAGAAAACGGAGGAAACAGGACCTGGTTCGCAAACCGAGGCAAAGCACAAAAGAGCCCCGAAGTCTGGAGGCAAGGCTCTCAGCCGAGACTCCGCAACCTCAAAACGAGCACAATATGCATCATCACTGAGCGCTCAATCGGTGACGTCTGAGTCTTAAGGTCGGTCAAAAATGGGATGTCTACACACAACTTTGAAGAAACTGTCTGCTTCAAAATCTGACCAGGATTTGGCTTCTCTTAGATCTCCACATTTTCCAAAATTCTTTTGGTTTTCCTATATTTCATGAGTATTTTTACAGTGTATATGGGATATGGGATGACTATTCACATATTAATATTATATAATAGCATCAGTGTGTATTTTGGCACCAAAATATATATATATATATATATATAATATGTAAAAGCATCTTTTTTTCAAATATAAAAATCATAGAGGTAGATTTTTTTCATTCGTTGCAAAAATATAAATAAAATACCAATTTAGTACTTTGACATAGCCTCCGATTGATTTGTGAATATTTTTTTTTGTGGTTAATATTAGAACATGATTTGTGGATATGTTATTTTGTAATTAATGGTGATTGGATATTAAATTGAATGGGAAAGTGAATTAATGTTACATTTCTTATTTGAATAGGAGTTATTATTTCATATTAGTGTTATTTTTTCAATTTTAATGCAGGTATTTTTTTAGTTCAATCACATAAAATTAGCACAATTTAAATAATAAAAAAAAGAAAAAGATATGACGGCATTTCCGAAAACGCAGCTATAACGGTTTGATTTTTAAAATAAAAAAAGATATGACGGCGTTAAAAAACGTCGCTAAAACCATAGTGACCTCAAAGTACCATTAGGGTAGGACATTTGGCGGCGTTTTTAAAAATGCCGCCTATACTAATATACCGACTTTTTTAAACGTCACAAAGCTATAGCGACAGCCGCATTATCGGCGTTTGGTACAATACGTCACAAAAAGAATTAGCGAGCGTTTTTTAAACGCCGCTAAATGTAAATTTTCCAGCAGTGACATACTTGTATAATAGTGGATATATAATTCGACATATATATCTTCTATCTATCTATACTACTAATAAATAGAACAACTTAGTTAGCCTCCTGAAGCCATCCTTCACTTTAGTGCCAAGCCTCTATTTTGTCATCAAAAAAAAAAAAAAAATTATATATTTTGTCATAAAAAAAAAATTAAAATAAAATAACATTAGAGAAATAATAGGCATAAGACTCAAACTATGAACAAATAATATAATGAAGAAAATTCTTACCACTTAAATCATACACAATATATATGATAAATATTTTATTTTATTTTTACTTATTTAAATTGCATACGTATTGCTTGTGTCAACAATTAGTATATTATATAAGTGCATGTATATTCAATAGTGGACACAAAAATTATGCAAAGTAAGAACTAAAGCAAAATTATATAGATTTTAGAGGATTTGAAAAAGATTATATAGATTTTGGAAACCAAAATACTAATTTATTTTGTAAATACTCAAAATTACATGAAAGTAACAAAATTTTCAAGGGTTTGGGGTAGCTAAAATACTTATTTCTTTTATAATTTCTAAAAATTACATTAAAATAGTGAAAATTTTAGCAAAAGTAAAATTATTTATATTCTAGTGGAGTTGAAGTAAAATTACACAAAATTTGAAGGGACGAAAATTGCAAAGTTCTTTTATAAATATTCAAAATTACATGGTAGAAGTGTACTTTCCAAAAGTTAGGGGGCCATGTATATTAACGAGACTACAGAAGATGTGAATAAAGATGAAGGTTACATATTGTGAAAGAGATTGTTCTAAAGTCTCATCTGGACACTGAGGTAGTGAGAGTCAGATCCCTAAAAAGAGGATGATGGTAGGTGAAAGAATTACAAATCGCGTTGATGGTGGCTCTGATTAGGCGACGACGATGGCTTCAACAACCATGGTTGGTGGCTCTTATTTGTATAATATACGACACTAATTTGCGTAATATTATATATATATATATATATATATATAACACAAACTACTTTTACATAATATTTTGAGTAAATTATACTTTGTCCACTTTGAGTGTGCTTGTTTAGACGAACTAGATAAGGAGGGATAATAATCCACCGCACTGTTAGTCCTGGGATACATTGGCCCCGGACTATTTGGCTAGACTGGAATTCTATTCTATGTTTGTTTAGTCATTGGATTAGATGTATGAATTGAATTATTATATTGAACCCTATGTTTGTTTAAGATATTATGGAGAAAGATAAATGCTCAAAAGACTATTTTATCCTTTTGAATTATTTACTAAATAAAGTCTTAAGGTCGGTCAAAAATGGGATGTCTACACACAACTTTGAAGAAACTGTCTGCTTCAAAATCTGACCAGGATTTGGCTTCTCTTAGATCTCCACATTTTCCAAAATTCTTTTGGTTTTCCTATATTTCATGAGTATTTTTACAGTGTATATGGGATATGGGATGACTATTCACATATTAATATTATATAATAGCATTAGTGTGTACTTTGGCACTGTGGGGATGTATTTTCTGAATATCAACACGTGGCAAGGTGACACCGATGTGTCAACCGAAGTGCCACGTGTCCAAGTTGTGACGCCGAGGTTATCTCGTCAAGGCTGAGGTTATCTCCGAAGATATCGGAATTCGAGATAAGCGGATAAGGGACAAGAGTCCTAAAGAAAAGAGAAGACTTTGCTAAGATAAGGATAAAGCTCTTAGGGAGTTTATCTTTATCTCTTAGAGAGTCCAAGGTGAGCACTGAGCCAAAGTCCATTGAAGTTGGGCTTCTACAGGGATTAGGTCAGTGCTGGCTCTAAAAGCAGGGCACCCTTGTAGGTCTAAGATATATGTGATATATTGTGAATAAAAAGTTCTTTGCTTGTGAGTTAAGCACAATTAGCTATCTGTGAGAGATATTTGATTACTGACTTAATCATCAGAGTGCCCCCGGGTGGACGAACCACCGCCGGATTCTTATCTTTCTGCGGCAGGTTATTCGGGCTTAATCTATTCTGTCGGTGCTCTCAGGCTGAGTTCCTCATTTTATAGCTATCTCGGCTGGGGAATTGTGTTTTGTGCTCGGTGTCTGGTCACTCAAGCAACAACTCCTTCGCTCGAGTGAGCCTCGCATATATCAGTTCGCTGCAGCTCATTTTTACTTCACTTTTTGTTATCTTTTCACTCAAAAACTCTAAATCGGCTCCTTACAGTTTACATAAATGTAATAGATCTTACTATAAATTTCAATCATAATAATAAAAAGTATCACATAATATATATTCTATATAAAAATTACTCATACATTAGAATTTCAATTTAGTGACCATCACACTACTAAACTCAACCTTCATTTACTAGGGTCTGATCTGAAGTGGTTGTGGTGAAGGAGAGTTTGGATGTGATGCATAATAAAATGCATTAACTACCTTTACCGTTGACAGTTAACATGCGGTCCCCTCGCTTTCATTATGAAAATGGGACTCTTCTAATAAATATATATATTTTTTTTAATAAAAAATTTATGCATAAAATAATCAGTATCGATAAATTTTTTATTTAAGTTTACTTGTACATATAATCATTAAAATTATAAATTAAAATTTACTTTCATATATTAAGATAGGAAGAAATCAGTACAATGACTCAAAAACATAAAAAACTGGTTTTGTTGCTTTATAGTTTAGCAAACACTTCAAGCCACAAATCACAATCCACGAATTATCTCATATAGCAAAGAAATTATAAAAAAATAATTTAATGGAACAAAATTAAGGCAAAAAAATTAGGAAAAAATTATTCAATTAAAATTGATAAAGACCTAGGTAAAAAAAAAATTGGGCAAAATTATTTATTCCACTAAAATCTAATAGATAAAGAAGGTAAAAAACAAATTAGGGCAAATTTATTATTCCACTAACTGATAAAGAAAGAATGTAAAAAAATAAAATAAAAATTAGGGCAACTTTATTTAATAAAATCTAATAGTGAGAGAGAGGAGTTACTATGAGGGAGAGAGTGTGTGTGTGAGAGAGAGAGAGAGAGTCGCTGACTCTGCGTCTTTTGCTTTATGCTTGCCTTGTTTCCTTCTTCATCACCACTTTGTGTTCGCGAGAGAGAGAGAGAGAGAGAGAGATTGAAAGCACAGAGTTGAATGAAGGCACTGACTGAGCTATGCAATTTGTATGCATTGTTTCTGTTCTTCTGGGTTGGGCCCAAACATTTAATTTATTTATTTATTTTTTATATATTTTCATTTTTATAAATATGGATCAACACAAATAAATAAATATGGGCTAAACATACATAGGCCCAATAAAATATTTTGGGCCTTTCAAATTAATCCTAAA
The DNA here is from genome assembly GCF_004153795.1 of Camellia sinensis. Lineage (NCBI taxonomy): Eukaryota > Viridiplantae > Streptophyta > Magnoliopsida > Ericales > Theaceae > Camellia > Camellia sinensis. Next base: position 467,922 of record NW_021026790.1, read on the forward strand.
AAAAATAAAAAATAAATAAAAATTGGGTCTATAACATTTGTTTAAATTTAGGGGCTCTATTTTTGGGCCAAGATTGTGGGGCCTAAGGCACAGGCCTTACTGGCCTTAGGCCAGGGCCGGCCCTGTCCATATTTAAGAACTCTTCCAAATTTTCAATAATTTTAATGATGTATTCATCTATTTGATAAAGGCTCTAAGAAATGGCCCTTAGTTAAGTCTCAAATTGATAAAGTTCGAAAGTTTATAATTTCTTTACGTTCCAAAAATAAAATATGTCAAATCTCACGTGATTAAGGCCTCATTTCGCAGCATTATTTTTTAGCTTAAAAGCTAAAAAGTCACAAAAAAAATTAAAAAGCCAACAACTTATACTAAAAAGTTAAAAATTCTCTTTTTTTTTTACTTTTTGCACATCTTTTCGTAAAAGACTAAAAAGTCATCACAAACATACTAGTATTTTTATCTCATATTTTAGTTAAAAAGTTATTAAAATAGCCTGTTCTCAAAAGAGGCCTAAATAGAAAAGAAAAAAAATTATTTTTACTTATTTATTTTTTAGAACACCACTACCAGAAGACTCGTGTGTTAAAAATTTTCAAATAAAATAAAATACCTTCTTTTTTTGGCTTAGAAGGGTGGTTGGGATTTCGCCTTGGGTACATATATACTCTCCCTATGTAGCATATATCATATTATAATGGAGCCTAACCCTTTGGGTGACCTCAAGGGGAATAAGTAACAGAACTTGAAATTGTTGGTCCACCTCTCGAGGTTCAAACTTATGATTTCACAAATGAGAATCATACATCTTAATCAATTTGGACAACTCAATTGACAAAATTAAAAAATCTCTTCTTTTTTTAAAAAAAATAAATAAATATATATATATATATATAAATTATATCTTATTGCCATTTCAGAAAATTAAAAACCAAATTTGTATTTGTGGGGGAGAATGTCTAACTCAGAAAAACAAATTGTTGTTGAAAATTCTTTTAAAATTTATTATTTCGTACATGTTGAAAGAAGGTTAGAACAATTTCAATAGACATGTTTAGTTTTAAAAATTATCGATTATTATAATTGAGGCAATAAATAAAATTTTATTTCATTTACAATTAAATCAAATAAAAATAAAATTTTATTCAAGTCCTTATACGAGGAACTTCATTACAAAATTGACAAAGTTGTCTTTTTGGCTAGCATTTTCCTTCCCACTACAACCATCATCCCTTCCTCCATGTTTTCCATACTACTATACACAAAATGGGAATAAATAAATAAATAAATAAGTCTTATCTTTTGGAATCTTGTTTTTATTTTTTTTTGGCAAGTTTGAACACATGAAAAATACTTGAATATATATAAGTGTTTTACACAAGCCTAAAAATAAGATTAAGTTCCTGCTGTTCAATTGAAATACAATTTTCGTAAAAAATTAAATGAATTAGCAACACTAAATGCCTTCATACAAGATTTTGCCGAAGTCCTCAACATGATTTTTAATTAAATGAATTAGCAACACTAACTGCCTTCATAAAAGATTTTGCCTAAGTCCTCAAAATGATTTTTCCATTTCTTGCTATAGTCAGGTCTTGTGTTTGTAGAACTTTTTTCTAAGTTAAAAATTGATAATCATAAAGCAAAAATTAAAAGTACTATTTTTCCAACTTCTAAATAATCAGTTTTTTTTTTTTTTTTGTAAGCTTATTTAAGCTATTTTTATCTAATAAATTATAAGTAAAAGTTGTATTAAACATTCTGACACGGGTTCTCAAATTAAAATAAACAATAATCATCTCTAAGAAACTATAACAAACAGTTGTTAAGTGTCAGTTTGGCAATTTCGCTTTTTTAGTAGTTTTTTAAACTTTTTGATTTTTTTTATGAAGGGAAATAAGTTAATGTGGAATGAGTTTTTTAGTTGAATAGATAATTGTAAGAGAAAAAATGATTGAATGATATATATGATATGGCATTTTAACTTTTTAAAATTTTTTTCCTTTTTTTGTGGCTTTATAAAAAAAATTTAACTAAAAAATCACAAATCAAATGAGCTCTAAGTAAAATGTGACTTTTTAAAGAGTAATTATATGGTCTTTCGAAAATTCCAATGTGATAGTGCGACCATTCAATTGGTAGAAGTTGTGTACTTACATTATTACATAGCCCCAAAAAATAACAACAATATGAGAAAATGATAAAACATGATTAGTTAGGCACACAAATGCATAATCTTTCCGAAACACAGGTAAGTTTAGGAATTAACTAAAATAATCAAAAAGTCAACTCTTCTTTCTACTTTTTTTACACGTTTTTCATATAAAGCTAAACAATTAATTAAAATAAAGGGGTTTTTATGAGTTGGTCCCAATAATTGAATCTATTACCCATTAGGTCTTAAGTTGCTATCTCATGCACCAGGAAGTCCTATTATACTTTTTTATCTCGATTTTGCCCCTACTGTTGTACTACCAGAACCATTGATGAATTAGTGGTGTTGGTGAAGTAGCCCCAAAAAATAACAACAATATGAGAAAATGATAAAAACATGATTAGTTAGGCACACAAATGCATAATCTTTCCGAAACACAGGTAAGTTTGGGAATTAGCTAAAATAATCAAAAAGTCAACTCTTCTTTCTACTTTTTTACACGTTTTTCATATAAAGCTAAACAATTAATTAAAATAAAGGGGTTTTTATGAGTTGGTCCCAATAATTGAATCTATTACCCATTAGGTCTTAAGTTGCTATCTCAAGCACCAGGAAGTCCTATTATACTTTTTTATCTCGATTTTGCCCCTACTGTTGTACTACCAGAACCATTGATGAATTAGTGGTGTTGGTGAACATGAGAACTACCTCTGTGGCCCTTGGATTTGAGAGAGATGATGTTAGATCTGAGAGAGATCAAAAAAATCGACATGAATGGAGATGGGGTGTGTCGACATTGACGAGCTCCAAAGCCATTGATGAATTCGTTGGTGTCAGTGAACATGAGAACTGTCTTTATAGCCCTTGGATTTGAGAGAGATGATATTAGATCTGAGAGAGATCAAGAAAATCGACATGAAATACAGATGGGTGTGTCGACATTGACGAGTTCGGAACTATGTATTGTTTAAACTAGTAATAAATTTGTTTAAACCAGTGATAAACCAATGATAAATTTGTTCAAACCAGTGATAAATTTATCACTGATGAATTTGTTAAAAGATTTACAAATAATAGACTTGATTTGAGAGAGTGGGGGGGCATTTCAACAAATTTGTCACTAAATTAAGTAACAAGTTTATCATTCATAAATTAAGTAAAAAATTTATCACAGAATTAAGTAACAAATTTATCAAATCAGCTACATGTCTGTAGAAGATCAACAACACCTTTCAATGCACTAATTGGACACTTTGCATCCCAAACTGGTGATGGAGGAAGATGGTGACAACGACGATGTCGAAGATGGTAGATTGATGATGGAGGGTTACGGTGTTGAAACTAGTAGATGAATGATGGGGGAGGAGCAATGGTGATGGCAACGAATGAGAAGGAGATGATGGTTTGTGATGGAGGAAGAGGACGAGGAGAAGGAGGAAATGGTGTGCCAATAACAGAAATAAGAGAGAGAGAGAGAGAGAGAGAGAGAGAGAGAGAGAGAGATAGAGATAGGGATGTGTTTGAGTTTAGAGTAAAATCACTCAACTAAATGTAAGGGGTAAAAATGGAAGATGGACTAAATTATTTTGGGTCAAAACTTCCTAGGAATTAAGTCCGGTCCAAAGGACCGACTCGTAAATCCCTCGTAAAATAACTAGTTCTCAAGACAACCTTAATTTCTGCTTTTGATGTCTTTTATAAGTTGATAATAGAACACTAACAGCTGTACGATATTTTACAAACATACGTCATAAGGTCATTTGTTAATAAATTTCAAATAACCCTATATAACTTATAAAAATGAATAAATAAAGACTAAAAGAATTGATATTTTGTGATCTATTTATATATATATATATATAATTCACTACAAGAAAAGTGGGCTTAAAAGACAGAAGCATTTGTGACGACACACTTGCCATCTCAAAAAGTGACTTTTTGCAACGGCACAACTTGCTGTCACGAAAAAGGTGAGTTTTTGCGACGGCACAATTTGCTGTCGCTAAAAGGTGATTTTTTGAGATGGCATAATTGCTGTCGCTGAAAAATAGAGTATTTGCGACAGCAGAAAATGCTGTCGCGAGAGTATTTTTGACGACACCAACTGCCGTCACAAAAAAAAAAAAAAAGAAAAAAGAAAGTGAGTTTTTTGCGACTGCAATAGGTATCGTTGCAAAAAAAAAGTAAAAAAAAAAATATTGTGACTTTGAGACGGCTTCATATATATACAGTCACAAAAAAAATTTAAAAAAATGACATTGTCTTACTCTTTTGATATAACATGCCTCTTTTCACCAATTATTTCATCTTTATCTTTCTCCGTCTCTCTCTCTGTCACTCTCTCTCTTTTCTCTTTCTCTCTCTTACTCATTCCTCTCCTCTCTCTGTCTCTCTGTCTGTCTCTCTCTCTCTGTGTCTCTCGCTCGTCTATCTTCTCTCTATCTCTCTCATTTCTCTTCTCTCTCTATCTCTCTTGGTCATCTCTCTTGCTCTATATCTCTCTTGCTTATCTCTCTTCTCTCTATCTCTCTTACTTATCTCCCTTCTCTCTATCTCTCTCATTTTGCTTCTCTCTCTGTCTCTCTCGCTCATATTTCTTCTCTCTATCTATCACACCCTAAATTTTGGACAATTAAATATTAAATTAGGACTAAATACTAATCAATATTCTATCATCCAAATCCTAGGGGTGAAACAAAAAAACTGAACGCCAACCAAACCATCCACCATAATCTCATAACTAACCAATACCTCAACATTAAAGTAACAATGCATAGTCAAAATAACTTAAATAATGTACGGTTACAAACCATGCCAAATTATCTCAATACTAAAGTTATAAAAAAAAGAATAAAGATTGGGACCCCCTTTCCTCCACCCCCTTTTGACCCCCTTTCTTTTTTGATTGGTCACTTTTTCTTTTTGTTTTTCTTTTTTTTCTCCTCCTCCAATCACCACCCGCCACGCGTGTGTGGGGGTGGTGGGGGTTGAAGTTTGAGGGGGTCTGAATCACTACTGTAAAAAAAAATAATAAATACATAAACTAATATCAACCCTAAGCTCAAGAAAACAAAAGAAGTCCAAACGACAAGTTCAACACTATAGTAATTCCACGTCACCACCGTAGCCTCAACTAACCCTGCAAAGGAAGCTCGGCTGCGCTCAAACAGAACGCACCCGAGTTGCCAAGAGACAAAACAGGTCAATATACAAGTATACTGGTATGAGTACAAGATTTAACACCCACATGTCCACCAGACAACAAACAAAAATACATTTAACTCTTGTTATAGGGCAAAACAAGTAGTTCCAATCGCATCGAGACGAATGGGCAGTTTCCTGAGATATGGTGGCATTTAGTTTCTTGCTGGTACACAACAAAATATAAATTGAGTATAAAATAAACAAAATAGAAATAAAAATATGGTGGGCGACTGTAATAGGTGCCGTTACAAAAAAAAAAAGAAAAAAAAAATATTGTGACTTTGAGACGGCTTCATATATATACAGTCACAAAAAAAATTTAAAAAAATGACATTGTCTTACTCTTTTGATATAACATGCCTCTTTTCACCAATTATTTCATCTTTATCTTTCTCCGTCTCTCTCTCTGTCACTCTCTCTCTTTTCTCTTTCTCTCTCTTACTCATTCCTCTCCTCTCTCTGTCTCTCTGTCTGTCTCTCTCTCTCTGTGTCTCTCGCTCGTCTATCTTCTCTCTATCACTCTCATTTATCTTCTCTCTCTATCTCTCTTGGTCATCTCTCTTGCTCTATATCTCTCTTGCTTATCTCTCTTCTCTCTATCTCTCTTACTTATCTCCCTTCTCTCTATCTCTCTCATTTTGCTTCTCTCTCTGTCTCTCTCGCTCATATTTCTTCTCTCTATCTATCACACCCTAAATTTTGGACAATTAAATATTAAATTAGGACTAAATACTAATCAATATTCTATCATCCAAATCCTAGGGGTGAAACAAAAAAACTGAACGCCAACCAAACCATCCACCATAATCTCATAACTAACCAATACCTCAACATTAAAGTAACAATGCATAGTCAAAATAACTTAAATAATGTACAGTTACAAACCATGCCAAATTATCTCAATACTAAAGTTATAAAAAAAAGAATAAAGATTGGGACCCCCTTTCCCCCACTCCCTTTTGACCCCCTTTCTTTTTTGATTGGTCACTTTTTCTTTTTGTTTTTCTTTTTTTTCTCCTCCTCCAATCACCACCCGCCACGCGTGTGTGGGGGTGGTGGGGGTTGAAGTTTGAGGGGGTCTGAATCACTACTGTAAAAAAAAATAATAAATACATAAACTAATATCAACCCTAAGCTCAAGAAAACAAAAGAAGTCCAAACGACAAGTTCAACACTATAGTAATTCCACGTCACCACCGTAGCCTCAACTAACCCTGCAAAGGAAGCTCGGCTGCGCTCAAACAGAACGCACCCGAGTTGCCAAGAGACAAAACAGGTCAATATACAAGTATACTGGTATGAGTACAAGATTTAACACCCACATGTCCACCAGACAACAAACAAAAATACATTTAACTCTTGTTATAGGGCAAAACAAGTAGTTCCAATCGCATCGAGACGAATGGGCAGTTTCCTGAGATATGGTGGCATTTAGTTTCTTGCTGGTACACAACAAAATATAAATTGAGTATAAAATAAACAAAATAGAAATAAAAATATGGTGGGTCAGCCCTACATAAAAAAAATTAGTAAGACCCACCATCCTGCAAAAAAAAAAAGTTAGTATAATTTAATCATAAGTAACTTGTTGAAGAAGTATAAAAATACACCGTTTCATGCTTAAATAATTCGAATTGACCAAAACTTAAAAACAAAAGTTGTACAGAATCAAATTTCCTAAAAGGTAGCGCGGACGAATTTAGTAGAAATTGAACAAGTTGAGAGAAAAACTTAATAGAAAATCCTAAATGAAATTCGATCAAAAAATCTGAAACTAAAAACGAAAAGAAACTGTTGTAAGATAAAATTTTTTTGAAAAAGTTCAAAACACAAACCAATAAAAATGAACTCGTTTCGTGAGTTAAAACAGCATCTAAAGCCTGCATTGCCAAAATGAATTAAAACTACTATAATCAAGATCATCCGATTATAAATTCTAATCGATCTTTTTAATAAAAAGTTAAAGCACAAAAGTTGTCTAGAATCACGTATACATGCCTCTGCTCAAATTTCATAATTTATCGAGGTCGTTTACTATTTTTCAACCTGTACAAATCAATACAATACACACTATAACAATAAACTCATAATTAAATTCTTTGTCCCTTAACTCCACCACTTCGGCCTACACATATATCTCATGTACCTCCCGTATACCTAACACCGCTCTAAAGCCAAACTTGCACGGGGATATCATCCCTAGTTTGACCCACACTCCCCGGATGGTTAGCATATACGTACGCGCGTAAATTAAAGCACTCGTCTACTCATGAGAACGAGGCAACAATATACATATATAAAACATCTCACTCATGATAACATACATAAAAATGCCAAGCCTAAGGCATTCAAATAAATCTCATAATCCTCACTTTTTTTATACACTCTTTCTCACCGTCACTCAAATAAAACAACAATCCATGGAGTCATGGTGGAGTATAAGAAATTTATCTATGGGTTCCTAATTAATTTTAATTTCAAATAACCATGAATGTGATTACAACCATAAAATAAATCTATATATGGCATACACAACTAATCAAAATAATTAAAATCAATCAATCAACTAAAAATCCTAAACCTTACATACACAACTAAACAAAATAATTAAAATCGATCAATCATCTACATTCAAATATGAAATCAATTCAACATCAAATAAATATAAATAAATAAATAAAAACAAAGGATTAAATATAAATCAAGGGAAATGAGTTTTGTACTCACAATATTTTTTTGAAGATTAAAGAAATATTTAGAAGATTAATAAAACCACCAAAACAAAACCCCAACTCTTTTCTTCCTCTCTTTCCCGCCGGTCCCCTCTCTCTCGGCTGCATCTCTATTTTGTGATTAATCTCTCTCTCTCTCTCTCTCCCCTGTGGCTGCTGCCTCTGCTTTTGTTTTCTCATTTCCTTTCTTTAGATTATAACCTAATTACTTACTATATAACAACCTAATTGTGATTATATTATATAATACAAATACAATATAAATACAACCTAAATAAGTATGATATATATTTTATGTTATTAAATAACTACAACATATATAAATATATTTTATAAAATCAAAACATGTAGCACCCTTTTTTTTTTTGTATATATGAATATATAAATATAAATATTTTGATTAATTATATACAATTAAATACCACATTAAATTAATTAAATATCACATTAAATTAACTAAACAACACATTAAATTCTCATGTAATCACGCAATTAATGAAGTCCAAAAATAAAATAAGGCAATAATAATAGATAATGACTTACGAAAAATCAGGGTCGCTACACTATCTCTCTCTGTCTCTCTATTTTTCTATGTCTCTCTTTCGTTTATCTCTTTTCGCTCTCTTTCTCTATCTCTTTGTCTATCTCTCGCTCATCTCTTTCTCTATATCTCTATCTTTGTCTCTCTCTCTCTCTCTCTCCCTATTGTGTTCGCCTTGCTCACTCTCACTCTCACTCTCACTCTCTCCCATCCCTCTTCTCTATTTACCGAGCTCCCCTCGATTTATCGATCCACTACAAGAAAATGCACTTTTAGCGACCACTTTGTCTCTTTCTCTCTCTTGCTCATCACTATTTCTGTCTCTTTCTCTCTCTATCTCTCTTCTCTATCTGTCTCTTACTCATCTCTCTCTCTCTCTCACCACCTATCTCTTTTACTACCTTTACCACTACTACAAATGCTATTCCACTACCACCACTACTGCCACTGTTGCCACTCCACCTCTACGACTACCATTCAGTGTGTTTGGTTTAAGTTTTCTGGATTAAGTTTTTTAAAAACTAAGTTTTTTGATTTCGTATTCTTTTGTTTTTAGTGAATATTTTTTAAATTTTATACATCTTTTTTACTTTTTTAGATACACCTTAGTTAGATGTATCTAAAAAGTAAAAATTTTGCAAAAAAATATTTTAAAAATTAATAAATACATAAAAATATAAAAAAAATGTACTAAATTCTTATTTTTTTTATATTTTTGGTATTTAGTGAATTTTTAAAAGATTTTTTTTACAATTTTTTTACTTTTTAGGTGTATTTATGTTACGTGTGTCTAAAAAGTAAAAAAAAAATCTTAAAATATTTAAAAAATTCAGTAAAAACAAAAAAACACGAAAAATAAGAAAGTAAAATTTTCTGAAAAGTGTTTTCTGAAAAATGAAAACAAGCAAGCTGATTACTACCACCATCGTCACCACTCTACTACCACCACCACCACTCCTGCCACTACTACTACCATTACCTCTCCTCCACCACCGCCACTCCATCTCTTTTACCACTACCACAACTTTACCACTAATCTCCTTCGCCATCACCACCATCACCCCCATCATCACCTCTTATCCACCACCTTCACCACTACTACCGTTCTCTCTCCTCTACCACTAAAAATTAGTTATTAGTTCCTGATTTTTAGTAACCAAAAAAAATGGACCACAGAAAAACATTTTTCATTGATCAGAAAAAATTAACTTTATTTTGACTGAAAATATTTTTCATTAAAATATTACCCCTACTTCTACCAAATAAAAAAAATTCATTAAAATAAAAATGAAACAAATAAATTTTCAACTTTAGTAACTAAAAAAAAATGAAAAAAAAAATTCATTAACTACCCAAAAAAAAATTATTTAAACAAAAAATAAATAAAACGACCGCCAATACCCTTTTCTTCTTTTCTTCTTTTTGTTTTCGTTTTCCGCTCTTTCTAATTCTCCTGGTTTCTTTCCCCCCTTTTGCTTTTCACGATCTCAAATCCCTACCTAATCCCTTAAACAAAAAAATCCCCAATTTCAAAAATCCCCAAAATACAATACTAAGAGAGAGAGAGTTGATCGGAGATTCAAAAATGGCAACCTATCACTTCGTGTACAAAGACGTGGAAGGAGCTTCGACTCAATGGGACGATATTCAGAGAAAATTGGGAAACCTCCCTTCGAAGCCCCCTGCATTCAAGCCCCCATCCTTCACGCCTGCCGAGGATGAAGCCTCTAAACACAAAGACAAAGCTTGAACCGATGGTAGGACCGAAGAACAACTCCAAGATCTCGAGGACGATCCCGATCTCGACGACGATCGCTTCCTTCACGAGTACAGGTATCATTTTCCATCTTCTGATTCTCCTATGTGTTTGGTTTCCCAAGAATCCGAAGGATACGCAAAAATAAACCCAGTTGTTTTCACTCATACAGTTTCTTTCTTTGATTTTTTTTTTAAATTTAAATTTACATATTTATTTTTTGGTTGTTAGGCCCTGGGTTTTTGATTGATGATTCAGACCTCTTTTTTTAGATGGTTGTATTGTTGTAGATGATTTTGATTCATATGATAAATTTGAGGAGTATAATGAAGAATTTGTTGTAGATGATTTTTAGATGGTTGTATTGTTGTAGATGATTTTGATTCAGATTCAAATGATAAATTTTGATTGATGATTTTGATTCAGATGGTTGTTAGGCCCTGGGTTAGGCGCTGTGTTTTTGATTGATGATTCAGACCTTTTTTTTTAAAATTAGATTTACATATTTATTTTTGAGGAGTATAAATTTGAGGAGTAAATTAAGAATTTCAAATCCAAAAAGCTTAGAGCATCTCCAATCCTTAACTAAGTTTTTCATCTAATTTAATTCTAAATTTGAGTAAAAAACTTGATTTGATATCAACTATTTCAATCCTTAATCAAATTTTAGTGACTAAATAGACGAAAGTGATAGCTTAGGGATGAAATAGAAAAAATGGTGATAGTTTAGGGACGAGAGTGAAATTAACCTTCTTTTTTCCCTTCCCTTCTTTAACATGATAGATAGAGTTTAAATCAATTTGATTGTTACAATAATTAAGTTTCCTTAATTTTGAAAGATGGACTGTCGAATTTGAAATTTAATTAGATATATTCGGTCTTTGTGAGAACCATTTGAATCAAGTAATGTCCCAAATACTAGTTGCAACTGAAAAATTCGAAAGCTTTTCTTTGTGGCGATGATGCCAAAATATCAAGTTGGCTTAGTTGTGTTGTCTTTATCTTGATCATGGTCCTTAGAGGCCTGTCCGCATCTATGTGCTCAGAAAGAATAAAGGATTCATTGATTAAGGGGGGAGCCTCTGCCTTTACTCACCAAATACCCCTTGATTCCTAGTGGTTTGACTTTCCTTAGTTGTGCTTAGATTCTCTTGTCAGAAGTCCAACTTTCAAATCACTACTAGGATTGAATCTAGTGTTTGTCGAACTCCAAGAGTGACACACGCACTTTTATCATGGGATCTATGCTTTTCACATAATGCATCACTTTCTTTCATGAGGAATTTTCTACAGACTGTGCACATTGTGTTTACTAGTAATTGTGCTTCTTGGATAATCTTGTGTGTTTTAAGGTATAAATCTGAAATTCCTTGCTTGCTCCACCATATTATTTTTGTTCAGTGTTTGTGGTTGCTTTTAGTAAGAGGGAGTTTGGTTAATCTTGACTTGGCTTGGTTTATGATCTTGCTTTTATTGTTTGAGTTGTTTTTCATGAGTCTTAGTTTTCATCTGTTCATGTTTTCCATCTCATGTTTCAAGATAATCGTGTCATATGTCTATTGCTTTTTCATATACTCTTGTGGGACTAATAGTTGTTTTGGAGATTATGGCACTAATAACTGTTTTACAGATCATGACCTTGAGGAAGAAGTTAGCTTTTGTTGGCTGTTATGGGTTGGGGTGTTTAGGATTTTATTTGTTAAGTGTGTTTTGTCACGGCATTGCCAAAGGGGGAGATTGTTAGGTTTTATTCTTGGCAACCCCGTTTGACAAAACTCCTTTCAGTTGTATTTGTTTTTGCACCTTTTATTTCAGTGAGGCTATGAGTTTGTTAGATGCGAATCCAACCCGAATCGTGCCTTTGTCAATTTTCATGGATCAAAACCGAGGTTGTAACAGGATCTAGTTTTCTAGATTTTCCAATTTTGGTCGTCCCGCTCGAGCGGGAAAAGTGATGCTCGAGCGGGGATTGCAAGTTCACAGCATCTCTGTTTCGCCTAAAAAAGTACTGGATGGTGTGATTATCCGCTCGAGCGTGGAAACTTCCGCTCGAGCGTGAAGCCTATATGAATCACACAATTTTGAAGCCTCCGCTCGAGCGGGAATTACCACGCTCAAGCGGACCGCGCGAACACAATTTCTTGGATTTCTATAAAGAATTAGTTTTCTTTAAGAACTAGGATTGCTTTGGTTTTCTATAAGTAGTTGGGTTTCTCCCAAAACTTGGACAACTTCTCCAGATCTTCTTTTTGGGTTCTAAGGTTTATATCTGGGGATATTTTGCTAGTTTTCTTTGATTGTTTCATTGAGTATTCAACTCATGGTTTAAGAAGCATACATCAAAGGTCTGTTTGTTCATTCTACACAAAAGAGAAAGTTGTTCTTCGGTGGATTCTGAAGAATTCGAGCCTGAAGCTTTGGTTGATTCCGGAATGGCTCATCGTCAAGACAATTCCGAGGTGAAGACGGGGTTGGAAGAGACACATCGAGGTTAGTTCAATTCGGGCGTGGATTCGCTAGGTAATTGAGAGTATACCTGTGTAATTCCTTTATATCTTCTTAGTGGATTGTTTTGTGGCCGTTGCCCGTGGTTTTTTTATCACAATTGGAGGTGTCCAATTGTGATTTTTCCACGTAAAATCGTTGTGTCGATTTGTCTTGATTGTTTGATTGGGATTGTTATATGTTGCTTAAAATTGATACATAATCACAAATCAGCATCTAGGGGATTTCTAGATTTTTTCATGCTCTTTAAATTGTAACATGTTTTGATTCTCTTAAAGCTTAACAATGATTCTGTTACTTAAAATTAGTTTTTTTATGGTTGATTGTGTTAATTTTTTCCCCTGAGAAAATTACTTTTGTTGAACTTTTTGTTTTTAAAATTCACATGTTTGATTTTCACAAGTCTGCTATGTTTGGTTGTTCAACTACTATTTAATTTTGTGTCTTTATGGATATCTTTTCTATACTATTTCACCCTCTTAATGTTGCTTTTATCTTATCCTGGATATGAGTAAGTTTGAATGTTGTCAGGTTTTGTACTAATTTTCTTGCAATATTAATCATACTTAATTTGCACTATGGTTTATTTTATTGGTTACGAAAAGTCATGTTTGAGGTGGTAGTATGAGAGAACCAGTGGAAGGTAGTCAGCTGCTTTGACTAAGAAGTTTTGCCTGACAGCTTGGGGATTTTCATATGGACACTGGTTCTCATGTGGGTATGTTAGTTTCTGAAGATGTTAATAGGTCTGATGACTTGAAGCAGCTTTATCCAGCGCCATCACAATGTACTTGTTATGTCCTGGAAGATGTTTCTCTCAGTGAGCTTGGGAACAGTCTGACTAAATTTCTACATATGTAAGATGATAAAAAATTGGCATCATGCTCTGGTAAGAAAGCATCCCCTGCTGTGTCTGCAAATTGGAAGATGACATAAATGCTGCAGTATTGGAGCAAAATGGCCATGAATCTGTTAATCCTACATGCCCTCAATCCATATCCTTGCCTGTAAGTTTGTACTATATTTGTTTTCATTTTATGTTTTTTTTTTTTTCCCTTCATATTATTACCAAGTCATGATGCTTGGATTCCTATCATGTGAGTTTGATGATGGATCAATTCAAGACATAATCAATTGTCTTAAAAGTTGCTCGTATCATTTGCAAGTACTTGGGTAGTAGTTAAGAACCTAGTTCCTCAAGAAACACTTAGAATTCGAGGTGTTGACTCCCCAAAATCAACCAACGGCGTTGGATTAGCACGAAACTTGGCACACACGACCGCTTAGGAGCGAGAGACTTGTGGGAGAAGACGGGACTTGAATCGGGTTCCCAGTTTGGGAGTTAGAGCTGGATTTCACTCTAAACAAACTAGTTTTTTAAAAAACTTAGAATTCGAGGTGTTAGCGCACCAAAATCACCAAACGGCGTCGGAGTAGCACGAAACTTGGCACACACGACCGCCTAGGCACAAGAGACTGTGAAAGAAGATGGGACTCAAATCGGGTTCCCGGTTTGGGAGTTAGAGTCAGATTTTACTCTTAAAAAACAAACTAGTTTCTTAAGAAACTTAGAATTTGAGGTGTTAACGCACTAAAATCACCAAACGACGTCGAAATAGCACGAAACTTGGCCCACACGACCGCCTAGGCACGAGAGACTTATGGGAGAAGACGGGACTCGAATCGGATTCCTGGTTTGGGAGTTAGAGTCGGATTTCACTCTAGACAAACTAGTTTCTTAAAAAACATAGAATTGGAGGTGTTAATGCACCAAAATCACCAAACGCCGTCGGAGTAGTACGAAACTTGGCACACACGATTGCCTAGGCACGAAAGACTTATGGGAGAAGACGCACTCGAATCGGGTTCCCAGTTTGGGAGTTAGGGCTGGATTTCACTCTAGGCAAACTAGTTTCTTAAGAAATTTAAAATTCGAGGTGTTAACGCCCCAAAATCACCAAATGACGTCGGAGTAGCACAAAACTTAGCACATACGACCGCTTAGGCACAAGAGACTTGTGGGAGAAGACGGGACTTGAATCGGATTTCCGATTTGGGAGTTAGAGTCGGATTTCACTCTAGACAAACTAGTTTCTTAAGAAACTTAGAATTTGAGGTCTTAATGCCCCAAAATTACCAAACGGCATCGAAGTAGCACGAAACTTGGCATACAGGACCGGCTATGCACGAGAGACTTGTGGGAGAAGACGGGACTTGAATTGGGTTTCCGGTTTGGGAGTTTGAGTTAGATTTCGGTCTAGACAAAATTATTTACTTAATTATCTTTGTAATTGTAAAGTAATTAAAATTTTATGTTTTTTTGTAATTAACATATTAACAGATAATTATATTGTCATTAATTATATTTATTTTTTGTTTTCAGATATTTCTCAAGTAGGAGTTTGTTTCTTGTGGATTGGATGTCTGTGAAGAATGTGATCAACTTTTGTTTTTGTTACCCACGGAGAATGATGAGCAAAACTTGTAATTTTGGTTTATGTTATTTTGAATTATGAGAAACATTATGTATTTAAACATTATATATGTATTATGGAATATTATGTAGTGGGGTAATTTTGTTGATGTGTAGTTATGAATGAAAGAATATTTTTATTATGGAGAAATTGTTTTTTCTATACTGAAATTTTTATATTATTATGCAATTATTGGTTTCTCTTTCAATTGTTTTTCATTTAATACAGATAATTTTAATATTTTTAATAATTAATTTGTAGTTTTTTTTTTTTTTTTGCGACGACACCACACCGTCGCAAAAAATATTAGAACCATTGGTGACAGTGGGCATGCCGTTGCAAAAAAACGAAACTATTCGTGACGGCATTTTTTGTCGACTCAAATAAAACTTTTAGCAATGGTAAAAAGGTGTCGTCGCAAAAGGTCTGACATATGTGACAGTAAGTTGCCATCACAAAAGGTAACAATTGCCGTCGAAAAAAAAGGTTTTTGCAACGCTCTCTATTGTGACCTCCCTTTGCCGTCGCTAAAAGTTATTTGCCGTCGCTAAATTTTTTTTGAAATGGCATTAAGAGTATTAGCGACGGCACCGTGCTGTCGCAAAAAACTGAGTTTTTTGTAGCGATTCTTTTATAAAATGCCTTCTCTTTTTCCTTTTTTTTGGGCCTAGAAGGGTAGTTGGGGTCTCGCCTTAGGTACATGTACTCTATCTGCCTAGCATATATCATATAATTATGGAGCCTAACCCTTTGGGTGGCCTCAAGGGGAAATAAGTAATAGAACTTCAAATTGTTTGTCCACCTCTTGAGGTTTAAATTTATGATTTTTCAAATGAGAATCGTAGACCTTAGTCAATTTAGACAACTCAATTGATAAAATTAAATATCTCTTATTTTTTAAGAAGTATAAAAAAATAATAAAAAAATTATATCTTATTGTAATTGCAGAAAATTAAAAATCAAATTTGTATGTGGGGGAGAATGTCTAACTCAGAAAAACATTTTGATGTTGAAATTTCTTTTACAATTTGTTGTGTCTTACATGTGGTAGGTGTGCTATTTCATCAATTGAAAATAGGTTAGAACAATTTTAATAGACATTTCTTATTTAATTTTAAAAATTATCAAATATTATAATTGAATTTACGATTAAATCAAATAAAAATATAATTTTATTTCTAGTCTTTATACGGGGAACTTCATTACAAAATGAACTAAGTTCTCCTTTTGGCTAGTATTTCCCTTCACACTACAACCATCATCGCTCCTCCATGTTTTTCATACCGCTGTCCACAAAATGGATTTTTAAAAAAATATCTTTTCTTTTGGAAACTTGTTTTACTTTTTTTTTTTTTTTTGGGCAAATTTGAACACATGAAAAATACTTGAATATACATAAGTGTTTTACACCAACATGAAAATAAGATTAATTTCTTGTTGTTGAACTAAAATACAATTTTCGCAAAAGTTAAATGAATTAGCAACACTAAATGCCTTCCACACAAGATTTTGCCTATGTCGTCAAAATGATTTTGCCATTTCTTGCTATGATGAAGTACTGTTTGGTAGAACTTTTTTTAAGTTAAAAGATGATAATCTGAAAGTAGAAACTAAACCACCACTTTCCCAACTTCTAAATCATCAACTTTTTTTAAGCTTATTTAAGCTATTGTTGTTTAATAAGTTATAAATAGAAGCTATACCAAACAATCTAGTACAAACCCTCAAATTAAAATTAGTTATAATTATCTCTTAGAAACTGTAACAAATAGTGCCTAAGTGTCGGTTTGGCAATATCTATTTTTCAATAGTTTTTTAACTTGTTTGACTTTTTTATGAAGTGAAATAAGTTAAGATGGATTGAGTTTTTTAGTTGAATGAAAAAAAAAATTAAAAAAAAAAATGATTGATTGATATATATAATATGGCATGTTGACTTTTTAGATTTTTTTAGTTTTTTTGTGGCTTTATAAAAAAATTTTACTAAAAAATCACAAACCATATGAGGTCTAATTATCTTATCTAGTCTTCCAAGAATTTCAAGGTGATGTTGTGCCCATTCAATAACAAGAAGTTGTGTACTTACATTATTACATCCCCAAAAAATAACAACAATATGAGAATGATAAAATATGATTAGTTATGCACACAAATACATAATCTTTCCAAAACACAGGTAAGTTTGAGAATTATCTAAAATAACTAAAACGTCAACCATTCTCACTACTTTCTACACATTCTTCATATAAAATTAAAAATTCAATTAAATAACTAATTCTCAAAATAATCTTAATTTCTACTTTTTATGTCTCCTGTGAGTTGATAATAGAACATTAACAATTATGAGATATTTTACATGCACACGTCATAAGGTCATCTGCTAATAAATTTCAAATAACTATATATATGTTATAAAAATTCGTAAATAAAGACAAAGAATTTATATTTTGTGATCTATTTTTGTATATAATTCTTCTATAAAATGATGTATTTTTTTGTGAGCTTCGTTCTTTTCAATCAAAACGCTCATAATTATCTAAAATAACTAAAACGTCAACCATTCTCACTACTTTCTACACATTCTTCATATAAAATTAAAAATTCAATTAAATAACTAATTCTCAAAATAATCTTAATTTCTACTTTTTATGTCTCCTGTGAGTTGATAATAGAACATTAACAATTATGAGATATTTTACATGCACACGTCATAAGGTCATCTGCTAATAAATTTCTAATAACTATATATAAGTTATAAAAATTCGTAAATAAAGACAAAGAATTTATATTTTGTGATCTATTTTTGTATATAATTCTTCTATAAAATGATGTGATTTTTTTGTGAGCTTTGTTCTTTTCAATCAAAACGCTCATAATTAGGACTCGTTTGAAAATAGGCTATTTTAATTTTTAAATTTTTTAGTTAAAATATGAGGTGAAAAAATTAGTATGTTTGGGTTGATCTTTTGGTTTTTTACAAAAAAAAATGTGCAAAAAGTAGAGAGAAAATAAAATCTGATTTTTTTTGTATAGTTTGTTGGATTTTTTATAATTTTAATAACTTTTTAACTTTTAAATTAAAATATAATTTTGTCAAACAAGGCCTTATTTTCATAACTAAAATGCTTGGGACCCCAAAGTAAGGGACTCCCATAACCCCTTAAAATGATGTGAACCAATCATGTTTTTTTTTATTTTTTTATTTTTTCCGGATCAATCACAAGTGAATGAGGATGGTGGGGTTATGTTTTTTGGCGTCTGTAGTCATAATTATCATTGACTTCGACACATTATTCTAAATGCATTTTATATAATATGAACTTTACACTTACCAATCATTTTCCATTTAATGTTTCTTTATGATGGCCCGTTACTTCTGTCTTTGTGGGCCTAAATTAATTTCCTGGTAGTTGGTTTGTTAAGCCACTTTCATTAGGACCCATTACTTTTGTCTTTTTGGCCATTCACAATTCCTTAGCCCTTGAACTGCATGTATGTGTTAGGATTTAGAAGTTTAATGTACAAGTTTTATAGGTTAATTTTTTAAAATTTTCTTAAGAGAAAGATGAATTTGGTCTTGCCATGTTACCTACGTAGGGTTGGTTTGGGATTATTTTATTTTTATTTTTATTTTTTTTTTGGGGGGGGTTGGTTAAAATATGAGATGAAATAAATTGAAATGTTTGAGAATAACTTTTTAATTTTTTTTTTTTTTAAATTGCAAAGTGAAGCAAATGAAAATAAATCTTTGAGTTTTTGTATGATGTTAATTTTGATTTTTTTTCTCCCACTTTTCTAATAACTTCTTTTTTTTTTTTTTTTTTTTGACTAAAACCATTTCATCCCAAACGGACCCTTAATCACAATAATTTGTCTTCCAGTAAAACTAAGGACACCCTCTTTGATTTTAAATATATTATTAGTTCTCAATCAAGTATAAACCAATACTTATGAAAAAGTGGTCGAAACATATCAGATAATACAATATTATCAACCACTATTTAAAATCTAAAATAGCGTGCATTAAATCCACTATTGTTAGTCATGATCTGTTTAATTATCTCCAAATAAACTATTTTTTGGCTCAATAAAGTTAAAACTAAATAAGTTGCTTAGTTTGGTTGAAAAAGAATTGGTAACAGTTTTTAGAATCTTATTTCATGCTAACAAAGTTTCCCAACACTGTAAGGTAATATGATAATTTTTCAATACAAGTAAGAACTTGAAAAGATTCTCAAAATTTTCTCAATGATAAAAATGAAGAATAAAAAATTAGCAATTACTAAGGCATCAATTTTTTTAGATTCTAAAAAAAATAAAAAATAACAAAAAAGTTACAATAAGACATAGTTTTAATCTCTAAAGTATTCATTTTGTTTTTCCATTTTTAGTCTCTTAAGTTTCAGTTTTTTCATTTTTATTCTCCAAATTGTCAATTTAGTCTTAGATTTAACGTCCGTCTAAATTTATAATAAAAATATGAATAAAAACTAGTTTTGGTCTCATAAAATTTGTGTTTATTGTCATTTTAGTGCCTCAAGTTTTATATTTTGTCATTTTGATCCTCAAAGTTGTCAATTTGAACCAATTTGATCCTAACTCAAATTAACAACTTTGATAACCAAAATTATAAAATTTAGAAATTGGGAGACTGAAATGGTAAGAAATGCATACTTTTAGGATCAAAATTGTCTTTTACCCAAGGATAAAATATTTTTCCTACTATTAATGTAAACAAACGTTAGAGATAGGACCAAAATGATAACATTGAAATTTAAGTGACTAAAATAACAAATAACACATACTTTAAATATTGAAATTGTTTTTTATCCAAAAAAATATGTTCAAAAAAACTCTAACCAAACATTCCATTAGTTGAAATATGAATGACTGACAATGGACTTATTTAGTACGACATACTATGTAATAAAAATTGATAATTAAAAAATAAAAGTCGAAAGCGCCCTTCCCCCAACTTTCTGATAATTATTTTATTTGAGCTATTTCTGTCTAATAAGTTTTAAGCAAAAATTATACCAAACAATCTGACACAGACTTGCAAAATAAAATAAATTACAGCCAACTCAGATAAGTTATACTAAATAACCCCAATATACTTCAGTCAATGCAGATGATAGCAACACTAATTGATATTTCTCCCATTCTATTATGGCCCAATTTCGTTTATGAATGTTTTTTTTGGGTGAATAAACTGTTCTTTTATTATTTATTATTTTTTGTTTATGAATGTTGCTCTGTTTCCTTGTAGTATCATAACATTTCTCCTTCAGCTTCCGGCATTAAACATACGAGGCAATTAAAAAAAATAAAAAATGATTCACAAGTTTGCATATTGATTATCTAAAATGGCAACTGAGAGGATCATCTCTTGCCCAATTTGGCAACAACCTAATGAAATGATTCAATTATAAATACCTCCCAAAATGGTATTATATAGTCCCATAATACCATATATCATTATTTTTATACGAACTGCAAAACGCACTATGTGAGTCGTCCTTTATCTCCTAACTACTCAATAAAGATGGGTTAAAATTGTCCCACCCATAAAGATTTATACACATGAACAATATTAGATAGTATTCTAGAAAATCACCACTTTGGCCTTACCAGTAGACATCATTTCCATTACAGTTCAAGCATCAAAATCAACAAAAACATCAGGAATTACCCCTAAAAGAAGTCCTATTGTCCCTTTAACTAGATCGCCAGACAAGCAAAACTTAAGATTCCACACAAAAATGATTTATGATGGTATGTTTTTCAACTTCCATAATTCCATAAAATGAGGCAAATTAAAAATATATATCCTAGAGAATTAATACATGTACTATGGACATCTAACAATGTAAAGAAATCTAGAATAAATCATGATTTATCCGATCAGTAAATCACACCACAGTCTAAACCCTTTAAAAACTATCATTTGCCTTCCCATAGAGAAAGCATCAATCTTCAAATCTCAAAATATAGAGAGCATCTCCAAACAATCATGAACACGAAAAATATTCTATCAGTGTAGGCATCGATAAATCTTCTTCTTCATCATCGTTTTCATAAATTAGCTTCAATTTAAAGTAGGATACCCTGTGATTACGACTAGGAGCCGAATTGCTGCTAAACTGCAATACAGAAGCCAAAAAAGTGTCAAGAAACGGTTACAAGTCCTTGTTTATATAGATTCATATATAAGCAGTTGAAGAGAATCAATCATAAATGTTAGATATTTTAATGGAATAATTTTAAGTTATTACTAGTGTGTTTCATGACTGCATCAATGATCTGTCTTGCACGTCACAACTATTGTTAAGTTAACCTAATAATTTTTTCAATCAAGTCCAAATCCAATTGGCTACATGTAAAATGTGATATCTGTTGTTGAAGAAGCTGCAAGCAGTGAAGCAATCCGATGGGTTTAATTTTTCTTTTATCAAGAAGGTTTGGAGCATCATTAAAAAGGATGTTATGGTCTTTGATTTAGGAATTTTACAAGAATGATAGAACTGTAAAGCGCCTTAATGCTACATTCATTGCCTTAATTCCTAAGGTTGAAAGAGATTCATGCTTTGAGGAGTCCAATCCCATTTAGTATATATGGTAGGATTTTTTCGCAAAATATTACCCAAGATGTTATCAATCAAATTAAAGAAGGTACTTTTAGAAGTTATTAGTGAACCACAAGCTGCCTTTGTGGGATAGTGTTTAAAACTGATTTTAAAAAAGGCATATGATTGTGTTAATTAGCCTTTTTTTCTTATTGGATATGCTTGACAAGTGTCTTGTGTGTGTCTATGGGTACTAGGGTTGTGTGACTTGAGAAAAGATTGACATACCTAGGCAATCAAAAGTAAAGAACCAATAATCAATCATGGGGAATTTTTTTTTTTATAAAAAAAATCGCTAAATATGTTTGTCATTCAATGGATTAGGGACATTTCTAATTCCGAAAAAGAGGAATTACAGCTGAAAAATGTGTCACCTGTTTTACCATAATGCTAAGGAGGTCATCATCTGGGAAACTGCCCTTTTCGGATTGAGTCAATTGGTTCTTCTTTTACTTTGAGATTAGCTAAATTTCTTCCTTCATGTTGCCATGAAATCGGAAAACAACAGAATCATGAGCCCTATAAAACTCAAAATTGTTCACTCGGTGCATATATATGTAGCTGACTTAATATCCATACCAAGTAAAAGAATAATAAAAAAAAGGCAAAAGCAGTGTCTACTGAAACTCCATCAATAAAAAATTTATTAAAGGAAGAAACCCTTTTGTTTTAAGTGGACATACAGTGAAATCTGCTCTCAAATTGAAGTGTAATAATTGATATAACATTCTCATTTTATGGTCTGAAAGCTTGAAATTCTGTCAAGTTATAGAATTATTTCAATTTTGGTTTCATTGATATAGGAGCCGAAAAAGAAAAAATTAGCAAAATACTAAAAACCAAACAGAATTCAATGATATTGGGGAACAAAAATAAAAAGAAATATAGCAAACAGAAAGATAAAGGGAGGATAACTAACATGGAAGCAGCATGGCAACAGAATCAGGTTAAGAAATTGGATTCAATTGATTTGAAGCGGCTCCAAGCATTTGAAAAGGATGAATATGGCCCAAAGCCAACAGGCATACTGCTTGGACCAGATTGCCCTGTGTTAAAGCTAGGAAGCTGAGAAGACATCTTCACATTGTCATCAAACATCTTTGCTTTCGAATTAATAGAGTGAAACCTCATCCCATTCAATTCATGATGGGGAGATGGATTTGCCGCAAAAAATGGAGATGGAGGGACACTTCCAAGCGCGGTTGGGCACTTTTGATCTGCTACTACTTTGGGAGGCAGTTGGTTTTGTTGGAAGAGTTTTGCATTTGATGTAGAAGCACCAAATGTTTGAAGTCGGCTACCAAATGAGGTGATCCCAGTACTCATGTATTGTTCTGCAAATCTATTGTGATGATTGATGGTGTTTAGGCCTTGATTAACACAAGATGTGGTGATTGTATCAGATAGAAGCCCATTTGTTCTGTTTGAATTGATATTGTTCTCTCTTTCTTGGCTCATTTTAGCTTTTGTGTTCTCCTTCCTTAAGGCATTTCTGCACCTCTGCAATCAAGAAAAAGGAGTATCAAAAAACAAACAGTTAAAGAATCACAGTTTAGTTTCACTTGCATTACATATCTGACTAGTCCATGATGCAGGATATAGAAAACAGAGGACTCAGCCTAGAATGCCATCTTGGAAGCTTGATGGAAAGACCAAACTCACGTAAAGGTGGCTAGCAACACTTCTTAGAGAGATCACTGGTTCATTCATGATTTGGAGTATCTTCTTTGGAACTGCTTCAAACTAGCAAAATCATTTTAAAAAAAAGAAAAGAAAAATCACAAGCAACCTAATAAGATGTCCACAATTAATTCATAAATTCTACAATTCGAAATTAATAATTTATGTAACTATTGTAGTTATGTTACGCACACTCTGTATACATTTAAAATTAGGAATCACATGTATACATTGAAAATTCAAAGAAAAAAGTCTAAGAATCATATTCTATAAGTACTCTCTACATAAATTTTCATATCCTCAAGAATTATGAACTTGTTCAAATAATAAACCAAACCCAATTTGTGATCTCCAAGCATATAAGTCTATATATATAATGGGATTGAGAATAGAAACCTTTATAACGACACTTGTTGAGAAGAGCAGCGACAAGTTTGAGGCAGACAACGTTGTCATCAACCACAAGAACTCTCAAACCCTCCGGAAAGTTGGCATTCACTCTGCTTTGCGGTGGTGCCGCCTGGTTCAGACTGACATGAACATCAATCTTTGACATAATGAAATCACTTTTATTATTATTATTCGAAGAAATAGAATATCTTCAGCAAGATATATGCAATTTGCAAAGTGGGTTTTGTTTTGGTTTTCTCTTAGGATATCACTAGAATTTTCTCGGGAAAATCAAGCAGGAAAATGGCTCCATGAAAAAGTTTATGAAGAGGGAAAGAAATATAGGAGAAGCAAATCTAAGAGGGATCACTATGATTGGGGAGAGGATGTCCAAGTAACGGTCCAAGTAACGGACAAACTAAAATGGGAAAATATTGAAGTGGAGTTTCCTGGTAATACAAGTAATAAACTTGAGCTTCACTCTTCTACGGATTGGTTCCGAAGCAAACAAAACCGGATCCAATAACCCTTTGAATTTTATTTTATTTATTTATTTATTTATTCATTTTTTTTTGGGGGGGGACAAATTACTCCAGTGTGTCTTCTAAATTTATTTGCATCAATTTTGATCTTAAAATTTTCATATAATGTCAATCTAATCTGATTGATAATGTTATTTTAGAAATTGAACTAAAATCGATGATCAAAATAGCTATTTACTATTCTTACAATAATTGAGAGGTTATTAGTATCTAATTTAAAATAATCTATTTCCTTTTGAATTGAATATTTTATCATTGATTTTTGTCAAAATTCTTAACAAATATTATCAATTCAATTAAATTAAGACTATGAAAAATTAAAAAGTAAAATTGATACAATTACAACCGCAAAAACTAAATTGACATTAAAAATTGATTAAAATTTCAATACATCAATTACTTCATTACAAATGTTGGCGTCTAAGCCCTGGGCAGAGGTGGGCGCCACATATAGCACCGTGGTGTCAATTGAGCTCATTTACACTTAAAATGTTACTAACTCTATAATAGGGTTAATTACAGCTAGCGTCTTCAATTATTAAATCAAATCAAATCAAAACTTAAATTTCATTCACCTTTAAAACGTTACTAACTCTTTGCAGCCAGCGTCTTTAATTATTAAATCAATTCAAATCTAAACTTAGATTTTATTAAATGAGATCAGTTATATGAATCTTTCTTATTTACTTGACTCAATCAACAGTTATTTAGTTAGTCAAATTACGGAGATTCATATATCTATTTATTATATGTCAATCTAGCCGTACCCCTTTTCATAACATTTCTATCTATCGTCACTGTATCATATCTCTTCACTACTGCCTCTGTAGATCGTTGTATATAACCAAATCATCTCAATATATTATCTCTCAACTTATCTTCTATCGATGCTACTATGGCTGGGCATAGGGTTATCCGATCCGCAAAAACTGCTAAACCCGAACTGCCCGCACCTATTTGAGCGGTTTTCCAAAATTGTTAGGGTCGGATGCAGGTTAGGATTTTCCTATTTTGCGAGTCACAGGTGGGTCGCTTGTTTTACCTGCACCTGTACTTACCCACCCGCATCTTTATACATTTTTTTTTTAAAATCTAGACCGTTAGATTTTTTTGCAAGTTTTGTACAAGAGAAAGATAAAATTGGTGGAATTTTTTTTTTTAATCTTAGAATTCTTCTCAGCATTTGAGTTCTCTGTTATCTTTGTACAAAACTTCAAGGTTTGTTTCACAAATTATTTTCTTTGTTTTCTAAACCACAAAACAGGAGTATAAAACCTTTATTTATTTATTTTTTCTCTTTCTCCTGAAGAAAATTCTTAGAAACAGTACTGAGATTTTCTATGAAGATTGAAGATTAAAGATTAAATAAATTATATAATTTTCATTTTCTATGGAGTTTGCGAGTTTGCAAATGTTTTTATTTTATTTTATTTTATGGGTTTGGATAAAGTTCGACAACAATTTATTTTGGTTCCTATAGACACCCCATTTTTGATCATCCTCACGACTTGGACGTCATCGTTTCAACACTCGATGATCATCCATGCTCGTGTTCGTTTTGAGTTCCCGAAGGTCTCGGCTGCGCGCCTTGCCTTAGGATCTCTCAACTTGTCTGTTTTGTGCTTGGTTATGGACCAAGGACTTGTGGTTTTGCTTCTGAGGGAAGAGGGTGGCTTGTTGGCCATCCCTACAACCCATCGGCTAAGGCATTGTGCCATCGACCTTGTTTTCTTGCCATCGGCCATAAGTGGTGGCCGATCGGCACTCTTTTTGGTCGATCGGCCATATTTCTTGGCCAAGACCTTTCCATCTGCTTTTGTAGATATTTTTGTGCCAGCTGTGACAGCTGGTGAGCACAATTCTCATCCTCCATGCACGTGTATGGAGGGATTGAATCAAGACTCAAGCTTGTTCAACAAGCTTGAGAATTGATTTTCTATAAGAAGGGAGACCCCTCTCCCTTTCTAGAGGTTCTAAAAAGTTGATATACAAAACATATATCACTCTCTCTCTATATTTTACCTCTCTCTCTACATTTGCTCTTATTTGTGCTCAAAAGTGTAAATTCTTCATACTATTGCACACAAACACCTACTAGAACACCATCCTTTTGTTGCTGAGGTACTTAGGAGCTGGTGTTAGAGTTTTTGGTTTGGGTTAAACTCAGAAAAGCTGCTGGAGTTGTGTTCTTGAAGGTGTTCTTCAAGGGTGAGTCAACTAGCCCTTAAACCTTTGTTTTGGCTTAAGCTTTTGGACATATTTGCATGCTGATTTAAGCTTAACTTTCTAGGGTAAAAAGTTCTGATTTTTCATACTTGTAATGTTTGTTTAAGGTTACTTTTGTGTTGGGGGTAGTCTACCCCCTCTTAGGCCTTGTTTGGCCTTGTTCTTGTGCCTTCCTTTTAAGCCATTGGGACCACCTTATTTTGGCCTTCTCACCACTGAAATCCAGAGGATTTTCAGTGATGGAAAGGTGGTTTTGAGGTCCCAAATAGGAGAGGGTCATCCCCTCTTCTTGTGTCTTGTATGCTTGTATTGGTAGCTCATAAAAGCAACATGTTTGTTAAGCTTGTTTTGGCTCCATTTCAGCAAGTATTTCATATTATTTTGCCATGCTATACCTTTGTCTAAGGTTGGTTTAATAGCCTCTTGCATGCACCATGCACTTGTAGTGCAATCCTCTTTATTGCTTTAACATGCATCTTGTGTTTGGATTATCATTCTTGCATGTTTTGGCTCAACTCAAAGAAGCTTTCTCTCATGTTTTACCATGCTTGAGCTTTGATGTTGTTTTAGTCATGCATGCATTGCTTTGTATAGCCACAGTGCATTCTAGCTTGTTAGCTTTGAGTGTACAAGTCACTAGCATGCATTGCTTAGACCATTTTCATGATTTGGCATCATTTCATATGTGATTTCAGTCCATATAGTGTGGTCATGCACTCACATTTGTCACCTTTTCCATGCATTGGGAGGTTTTTGTTTTAAGCCCTGAACATGAGCCATTACGCATGTCTTATTGTTTAAACTTTTGGGATGCCATCTCAGTGGGTTTTTGGGCTTATTTTGACATGCCATAACTCTGATTTTTATTGGTTAAGTCATGACATGCTTGGTCTTGATAGGTGTAGTGTAATACCCCTTACTGGCCTTACATGCATCTTGCCTTATGCTCTTCATGTTGGCTTGTTTTAGCTTTGGTCCATGCATGTTTTAGACTCATTTTGGCATGATCTAGGACTGTTTTGGTTGTCCTTGGCCCTTTGGGGTTTGATTCATGTGGCCTTGGTACAAGCTCCTTGGCTAGCGTTGAGCTTTGAACCTCCTAGCATGCTATGCTTGTATTATGTGCATACTTTGGCATCATTCCTCACATGATTTCAGAGCTTATTTCATCACCATACTCACATACTTGTCACTTCTTCATCATGATTGAGGATTGTGCATTGTTGCCTAGCTTATGGACCAATATGTGTGCATACATGTTTTTCCTTTTGGTACCTTAGTCTTGGTGTTATTAGCCACTGATTTGGACATGTTTGAGGTCTGTCCATTTTAGTTTAAGTTCATTTCGCATGTTGTTGCATGTTTGTCATTTTGCATGTTGTTGCATGCTTGCCACATTGCATGTTGATTGCATGCTTGTTGGTTGCATTGCATTTTGCATGCTTGGTACATTGCATAGTTTGCATGCCATTAGCTTTGTTAAGTTGTGCATGCATTGCATTGTGTTTGGTTTAGGTGTTAAACCAAACACGAGGAACGAGGGACGTTTCGTAGTTGAAGTGATGAAACGTGCCTCAATTCTCAGTCATCGACCCTCTTGATCATGCATGATAGAGGCTAAAGCATTTATGTATTTGTGTGCATTCATTTGATATTGATTTGTGCAACTCGGCCTCTTTGGCCATCGTGCATCGAAATGCGTGATTGATGGCTCGAGAGTCGAGCACTACACTCCTTTGAGCTTTAAACATGATAAGGAGTGTAGTTGCACAACATTTTCTTGCAAATACATTGTCGTTCCTCTGTTTGTGCTCTGTTGTAGCAAAAGGAGCAGTTTGCAGGAAGAGATGGCCGATCGGCTATCTGGTGTGCCGATCGGCTATAAGTATTTGGCCAATAGCTTCAAAACTGGTCGATGACCCTCATCTCTTGGCCGATGGCCTTACCTCTTGGTCGATGACCTCTCAGCATATCCCTGAGGTGGATCAGAAGTGTTTCAAAAGTTGGCACAGTTTTCAGCAGTCTAAAACAGTGCAAACAGAGGCAACATGAACATGAGGCATGGCAACGAATTTTTGAGCAAAGCCGACCGAGCATGCATCATTCATCATTCCAAGATAAGGCTGTGGCAGCTTGTTTTAGCTTCTTTCTTTTCTTACTTAGTTCGTTTTGTAACTTAATTAATTTGCTTAATTAGTTAAGGTTTTTGTAATAATTAATTAGCGTAGTGTAGCGTAGCTAGCTAGTTGATTTATTTGGACCCTCCGTCGAGAGGGCCAACTGTTGTAATAAGTGTGCGTGAGTGTGTGAATGTCTTCCAACCCCACGTCTTTCTCCTTTTTACTTAACTGCTTACGATGGTTAGTTTTAGGTCATATTTCAATTAGCATACTTATGCTAGCATGTTTGCATACATTCATCCGTATTGCATGCACCAGGCTCGGCGCATCATACTAACCGCATTGTGTTTCAATTCCGATTTGAATACATGTCATCAAGTTGCATTTCATATTCCATCTTAGAATAGCCGAGCCTATTTTAGTTGCATTTCACATGTGTTGCATTAGGCATCTTAACATAGCTAGGATCATGCATTGATTACTAACTAGCTATTATTTTGGCTCGGAGTACACTGTAAGTGTTTATGCTTTAGCATCTTGTATGAGTGTAAGTGTTGCCATGTTTAGCATGCTTGCCTTGAGGCTAACTGCTTAAATGTTTAACTGCATGAATGCCTGTGGATGAAGGTTAGATTGCTTGAATTGGAACAATTCATCGAAATGCGAGTTTTAAACCTACTTGATGTGCCAAAATCATGTTTTCTAAGCCCACTCGAAGGTGGCAAATCCACGTCTTAGCCTACTTGCGAGTAGCACCTTCAAATCATTTTCAAACAAACAAACATGTAATGTTTTGTTCCAATTTAGCGATCTAGTCTATACTTGTATGTTGTGTGCATCACATAGTAAGGTTAGCTAATGAACCAGAATAAGAACACATGTGTTTTCAAAAACAAAATATCATGTTAGTAAAGGCCGATCTTTGATCGGGCAAGCGGGGGTGCTCATTGCATGACCTTCCCCTCTCGTACCCAAGTTCCCGAGTGGAGGCAACTTTGGTGATGACAGACACGTGGCCTTAGGCACGAGTCAGGGTTTCCTAAATTTCCCAAAAATAAAACATTTAGGTGGCGACTCTGTATCTAGAAAAACAGTCCAGGTTTGGCACTTCTTTATTAAAATCAGTTTTTCAAAACGATTTGCTGGATTTGGACTCTTTGGTGATTTATCAATCTTGCATTGCACTTTGCTAGATTAGATTCAAAACCGTGGCATTGAGTCCGAACTGTAGTAGCTAATGATTTCGCGCCTTCGCGCGCGGAGCCGGGACGTTCGGGCACATCTACAGTTCCTAACTAGTTATTATTATTGCATTTTGGTTTTTGGATGAATGTAAAAGTTAATGAAGAATTACTTTTAAGTAAGTTTAGGATTTTGAATAATTTTAATTTAATTGTGTTGTTGGGTACTAGATAGTGAATGAATTTTTAAAGGAAAAAAATTCAATCTGCAAATTGCCCGCAACTGCTTGTACGTCAGGGAACCTTATCTGCACAAACCGCAACCTGCACTGCGGGCGGTTGTGAATTCAATCTTTCCCAAACAGCAGACATGCAGGCGAGTCTAAACTGCAAACCAAACCGTCAAAAAACAATTTGATAGCACCCATAGGTGCCACTCCTACCCATTTATGAATATACTCATTTTTAATTCTGTCTTTTCTAGTCTTGCCATACATCCACCTTAACATCTTCATCTTAGCAACACTTATCTTGTCTACATGTTGTTTCTTAGTTGTCCAATATTCCGTCTCGTACAACATTGTTGGTCTAATATCCATTCCATAGAACTTTCATTTTAGTCTAGTGGGTACTTGTTTATTACACAGTACTCCAGACACACTCCTCCATTTAAGCCACATTGCCTTAATTCTATAGATCACATACACCCCAATCTCCCTAACCATTGTGATAATCGATCTTAAATAACAAAAATATTCACGCTTAAGTAGTTATTGGTTCTCAATCTTCACTTCTCATCTACTTCCATTGTTATTGTTACTAAAATTACACTTTATGTACTCTGTCTTAGTTCTCTTTATCCTAAATCCTTTAGATTCAAATGTTTCTCTCAAAGTCTCCAACTTAGTGTTAACTGCTTCTCTAATCTCATACATTAACACAATATCATATACAAAAAGCATACACTATGGCACATCATTTTGAATATTTCTCGTTAACTCATCCACAACTAAAAGCAAAAAGATAAGAACTTAAAGTTGATCCTTGGTGTAACCCCACAATAATTGAAGATTCACTTGTCTCTTCAACATACGATCTAATAGTGGTCATCACACATTCATACATGTCTCAATCACATCAATGTACCATTTTGCCATCCCTTTCTTCTTTAACACCCACAACATTATATCTCGAGGCACTCTCATATGTTTTCTCAAGATCGATAAAAACTAAATGAATATCTCTTTTATTTTCTCTATACTTTTATATTACTCTCATCAAAAGATAGGTCACTTCCATTATTGACCTACCCTACATAAATCCAAACTGATTCTCTAACACCTCTGTTATATCTCGCAATCAACATTTCATCACTCTCTCCCACACTTTCATTATATGACACGTCAGCTTAATTCCTCTATAGTTATTGCAATTCTGGACATCTCACTTATTCTTATAGATTGTCACTAAAATACTCTTCCTACACTACTCTAGCGTTTTCCTCGCCAACAAAATCTTGTTAAATAACCTAGTCAACCAAGCAACCCCCTTTTAACAAGCATTTCTAAACTTCGATAGGAATATCATTAGGTCCTAAAGCTTTATTTGATTTCATCTTCTTAAGTGCAATCTCCACTTCAAAGTTCCTAATCCTGTAATAGAACTTGTAGTCTTGGTTTTTTTTTTTTTATTACTGACTAGTTCATTCCCTTTTGGCCTTCCTCCATGTTC
Source organism: Camellia sinensis (assembly GCF_004153795.1). Taxonomy (NCBI): domain Eukaryota; kingdom Viridiplantae; phylum Streptophyta; class Magnoliopsida; order Ericales; family Theaceae; genus Camellia; species Camellia sinensis. The sequence goes on from NW_021026790.1 coordinate 499,785, forward strand.
CCCTTTTAATAACTTCTCAACATAGTTCTTTCAACTCTCTTTAATCTTTTTATCTTTCACTAACATCGTAGAGTCCTCACTCTTGATGCACTTAACCTGATTAAAATCTCTTGTTTTCCTCTCTCTTATCTTAGGAAGTTTGTATATCATATTCTCTCTATCCTTGCTATCTAGTCTGGTCCATAGGTCATTATAGGCTTTCAACTGAGCCTCTCTCACTACTTTGTTAACCACCTTATTAACCAATCTGTAGCTCTTAACGTTGTTCTCAGTTCTATGCTTTTGCCACCTTTTACAGCAATTTTTTATATTTTTTCATTTTTTTTTATCTTTACTACTGCTTAAACCCCATCCCTCCACCACCAAGTTTCCTTAGAGTTGTGTCCCTTTCCTTTCGACTCTTCAAGGACTTCCCTTGAGATTCTCCTTATATAATTGGTCATCGAGTTCCACATAGTATTACCATTATCTTTTAAGTTCCAAGTACCTTCTATATCCGTTCTATTCTTAAATATTTCTAGTTTATCCCCTTTTAGGTCTCACCATCTCGTCTTACGATGCCCACTATCCTTCTTAGCTTGGTATTACCCTTTGAGACATCAGGCTCTCTTCAAGAATCACCTTACAGTCATTGCATTTTAGACGGTCCACTTTTCTTATAAGAAAGTAATCTATTTGGCTCCTAATTAACACATTCTTAAAGGTTATCAAATGCTCTTATCTCTTCTTATACAATGAATTGGCTACCACCAAGTCACAAACTAATGAAAAATCTAAAATACACCCTTTCATAACCTAGTTTATCGATTCCTACATGGCCGTTGAAATCTCCACCGATAACTAGATTCTCTCCTACGGGTATATCTTGTAATACCTCATCCATTTGGTCCAGAAAGTCTCTATTAATCTAATCATCCAATCCTACTTGGGGACGTATACACTAATAACGATCACTATATTATCTCCAATAACTAATTTAACTAACATAATCCTATTATCTTTCCTAATGACCGCAACTACATGTTGTACAAGACCCTTGGAAACTACATTTTGTACAAGACCCTTGACAACTACTATTCCTACCTCATTCTTGTATCTATCATTGCCACTATAATATTGTTTAAAACTGTTATCCTTTATTTCCCTAACTTTCTTACCCGTCCACTGAGTTTCTTATACCCAAGCTATACTAACTCTCCACCTAATCATGATATCTACCAATTTCATAGTCTTACGAATTAAAGTTCCTACATTCCATGTGGATTCTCTAAACCTATAGTTTTGGAGTAGTATCTTTATCTGCACTCGTCCAGAAAAAATGCGACAACCTTTGCTCATTTTTCACTGTACCCAAGCGTCAATGAGGCGCCCCTTACTCATTTTTCGAAACACTCGAAGCAACGCGTCATTTAAGGGGAATGACCTAACATTTAATCGATTCAAAGTAGGATTCATTTTCATAAGGGATCCGAGGAACTTTTTTTATGTATTGATTGTCGATTACCTAAAACACAACCTCCTTCTTTACCCAAGCATGGGACTGACAGTGTTGTTAGACAGTGTTGTTAAACAGTCTTGACGGATTTAAGAGTCCTCAATTATTTGTAAATATTAATTTTCCTTTATCTATAAACCCTTATGTTTTAACTCTTTAAAATTTGAAAATATATTACTTTCATTCTCTTTAGACCACATTCAAAAGAGGTATATTTCTATGATTTTTAAAATTGAGAGAGTTAATTCATACGCATTTATAAATAAAAAGATAAAATGATTCTCACTAACAATTGATGGAATTATGGTATAATTAACCTTTCTAATATTTGCTTCTGTTAAAAATAAATTGATCAAAATTTGCAACCATTGTTTAAAATATTGGTCCTAGTGAATCAATTGAAAAGAAAGTGTGCATTGGTTCAATAAGGGAAAGGCAATGGAGAATTGCATCACTCAAGTAGTTTTATATCACAAATTTATATCCTTTTTTTTTTAATTTCAATTAATTCAATTTGAATTCATCGTACATTTTATGAAGGCTGATTGTTGATTTAATTGAATTTTTAATGTATTTTAATACGTACACAACACTACTTTAATTAAATTTTTTTTTCTCAATGACAACTGTCCATTAGATATTTGTTGACTTATTGTTTTAATATAAATAAATAATTACATAATTTTTCTTGGGATTAAAAGTTATGTGTCATATGCGAGTTAAGACATTTATGGAGTTAATTATAATAAATGTCGTAAGTAAAAAAATTTGAAAATAACCAAATAACATATAAGGTATAAATAAATACATTTTGAATCAAAATCAAAATAATTATCATAACTAATATCATAACGAGTCATAACTAAGACCACAATATATGTAATTAAGTCATAATAACTAATATCATAATATATCATAATTAAAAATTACTAACATCATAAGTAAAGGCCTATAATATATGCCCGGAAAGGAGGAGTGTATTACGGAATTTTTATTTCTCGCAAGTATTCATATTTTTTTGAGTATGGCTATACAAACAAAATTTGTATACATAAAACTCATACAGAATGATATCTCATTTATAGTTACTCATCAAAACACCCATCATTTTGGTATATAATTGCAAAAATATCATTACCATATCATTTTTATCTTAAATTTTATATGAAAATTATGTATATATATCATTTTTCTTTTTTTTTTTCAGTTCAACTAACAACATAATTGACAGTGTTGATACAAACACCCGATCCAAATCCAACTTGTGCTCTTGCTATTCCAATTATTAAGCAACAAAATATGTAACGTTGTCGACGATAATTGTAAAACTATATATTTTTCTTTCTTTCTTTTTTAATTAGAAAAATGTCAATATATGAAGATTTTTTTTTAGGGAATTTATTAAAAAGTCCTGATTTGGGAATTGTTGCACCAGTTGGTTCCACGTTCCAAATGTTTGATTGCCAAGTACTTTGCAGTGGTAAATTGTCACCAAGAAGTCCTTTTTCAAATGTAGCTAGATATTGGTTGGATGGATATGTCCTCATTAGTTTATTTGTAGAGAGTTTCTGTGGTTTTGGAACGTGCCATCACACAATTTTGGCGAGGGGCATATTCTGTTTCTAAAGATTGCAGAGGAGAGGGGAAGGAAGAGGGTTTTGCATCACTTCTGTGCGCGAAGTGGACGAGGGTTTTCACAGGCGACGTTAATAGTGTCGGTTGTATTCAGGTATGCCACATTTTTAATAGTTCATCACGTTTGTTGCACCATGGGTGAACACTGGTCGTATACACGTTTACTTCACACCGGAATCAATCTCTTTTTTTAAATGTCAATGGTGAATATTTTGGGAAATCTGAGTTCTAGTAGTGTCACACCAACATGTCAATGAGGGTGTTGCCATGTGTGGTCGTACGGACAATGAGGGTGTTGCCATGTGTGGTCGTACGGACAATGAGGGTGTTCATTGTCCATACGTTTGCATTCATTACTATTTACACACCATTGTTTGATTGGGACATGATCTCAATCTGTGTATCACACATCTAACACAATAAACTAATGCTTCCATCAATTTTATAACGAACGCTGTTAAAATATGCTTACTGTTACGGGCATGCATTATCCAACACATACATGGTCGTATTTGTTAACAATTTCATGTTTACTCTCACAAATGGAATCCTTTTTCATGCTTATGTGCTATTACCACTCCATCAATGTTGCATACGAATTGCAATCGCCATACAGTTTCACAAACCTTTTCGATTTTGTGTGTACCAAATACAATGGGCTACTACCGAGGGAAGTAGAGTTGTTTTACAAGATTCCGGGTTACAACAATTTTGCTCTACAGAACAACGTGGATATGCGGAGCATGGTGTGTCTGGCCCATTCGTTCCATGTGTAGATGGTTGACGTGATCATTAAACAACATCATGGGGAAAAGAACAGTCCTTGTGGTGATGAACAGTTCAACATGAGGGCAAGGTCTTCGGACAAGACAAGCGCACGGACCAATTTGGATTTCGATGATGAGGATGACTTGCTGCCAGCTTTTTGCGCACACAATGAGAAGGTGTTCCTTTCAGCATTTTGAAGGTGGAGCTTCAGAGTTCCATAACATATTATGTAAATTTGCTGTCGAATGTGGGTTCCAGTTTAAATTCAAGAAAAATGACTCCATTTGTATAATAGTTGTTTGCGGATGCACGAAACTAATGGGTGTACATGGTTTTTTCATGGTCGAAAATTAGAGGCGAACGGGTTTTTCTACCTGCGCAAGTGCAGCGCAGAACATATTTGTGGTGTCTCCGTTCTTACTTCGAAAAGCCTGCTTGTTGGGTCGGAATTAGTTATGGACATTATTGCCGACCGGGTGGGTGACATGCAACTCACACGCCCCACTGAAGTTATCCTTGATTTGTAACAAGATTACGGTTTGGACATTACTTACCGTGTCACGTGGTTTGGAGTCGAAAAAGCTAGGTGTGATCTCTTTGATGCCCATTCAAGTTCGTTTGATTAGTTATGGTGGTACAGTGACGCTATCATGGAACACAACCCCGGAAGCTACATTAACATGGAGTATGATGACCACACCCATAGGTTCATCTGATACTTCATATCATTCAAAGCTTGCATCGACGGGTTCAAACATTATCGTCCCTTGCTGTTTTTGGATGCCACATTCCTCAAGGGTCGATTCAAAGGATTCTTGCTCGCCGCCACTACGAAAGACGGCAACCAAGGTCAGTCCATCTTGCTGCCCAATTACCAATAAACCATTAACCTTGTAACTAAACAAGTTGCCCACAAACTCACGCCATTTCTCCCACACAGACCCCAACACATGTCACTTATACCCCATCCTCAACACTAAATGATCAACACGCACTTTATGTTTGGCAGGTTTATTTCCACTTGCATATGCAGTGGTTGACTCCGAAAATACCATGAACTGGGCATGGTTCCTCCAACATCTTGCGTAGGTGGTCAACGTGGCCAGACCACTCACGTTCATTTCAAACCATAATACGGGTTTATTTGAAGCGACGCCAACCGTATTCCCTAATGTGGAACATGCTTTTTGCCTCTAGCATTTGCAACGGAACTTGAAGGACAGGTTACATTATTCCAATAGCATGCATCGTGCTGGTCTGATAAGCAAACTACGCCATTGCGCATACGCACCAACCGTCGACGCATTCAATCAGAAGCTTAAACAATTCCACAAATCAGGACGTGTGGTTGCAACCCAATTTCTTGAAATTGTGCACCTACAACATTGGGCAAATGCATTCTTCCGGTACGCATCTTTGGCTTTACCAATAAATCTCTTCACCCAACTCATGTTCACACACCCACTACCCCATAACAACACACACCTAACTACTACTTGACATTGTCATCTACAGTGGCAGACGCTATGGAGAAATGTGCTTCATCACCGCTGAGTCATTCAACTCATGGATACACAAGGCATGCAATCTCCTAATTACCTACATGATTGACAGCATCAGAGCCAAAATAATGCGACAAATATCAAAACATTGCATGGCAACCCAAATATGGACTGGTGCTATCTGTCTGAAAATGGAATCCCGTTTGGCAAAAGCTTTCAACAAAGGCAGATCTTGGAAAGTTAGTCAGTCAAATGCAGACGTATATGAAGTCCATTCATTTCCATCGGTCACTGTTAACATCAAAAGGCGTGCATGTTCGTGCTTCCAGTGGCAACTCAACGAGTTCCCCTAGGCGTATGCTATGGTCGCCATTTGAAAAAGTGGTAGGGATCTTAATCACTTGGTCGAACTGTTTTTCCATGTGTATGAATACCATGCGACTTATGCACCAGCCATTTACCTAATACCTACTGTGGAACAACCACCATTCAACCCAAATGAGTACATCATCAAGCCCCCTACTGTGAACCACCCACCAGGCAGGCCAAAGAAGAAGCGGTTCCTATCAAAGGGGAAGCACGTCCAACAAATCCATTGTGGACGTTGTTGTCACACCCTAAACCAGGTATGACCGGCCATGGCCTACAGGGCCTTAGCCCAAGGCAAACGTAAGCTTAACCACTAATCCATAATCACATTGAACAACTATACAAAAGTCCAATAATAAATAACCAAACACAATCCAGTGACATGCCACAAGTATAAACGGCAAAACCAACCATAATCAATATCACCGAAACTTATGGGATATAAACAGTACACATATTAAATAATCCTAAATGAACCTCAATAAAAATGAAAAGAAATACGCACAAACTTGACATAACAATCTAAAACAAAATAAATGAATGTCCTAGAGGTCCATGCAATTGAGTCCCCACTACACCATGAGTCCACTCTAAGTCCTTCTAACACCTGGAAATGATAAACAACTATGTCAGCTGATAGCTCAGTGAGTAGCAACATGGATAGTATATACAGTTTTGAAAACAGGGATCAATTCCAAAATAAGATATATCACAAAAACTAGATTGGCATATACTTTTGATAAAGATAATCTGTTTCAAAAAGAAGATTCTACTGTTCAACAGTTAAAATACTTACATCTCTCAAGAACAAGATAAATGACATTTTTTACTTAAAACAGATTACAACATGAACACCAATAATTTTCTGGGTACCAAGAATAACAAGTAACATGCCACACAGTTTTTGAGGTAATAAGCTCGTTGGATCCAATATCGAAGCAAGAGTCATCCTCGGGGAGGCAACCGGCCTTTTCCCTAAGACGATCCAATTGAAGGTCACCTAGCCCAACCCAGGTCTTTTCCTTACAATTGTTGAGCACTAGAGTCATTATGGCCCAACCCGAATCTTTTCCCTAGTGGCTAGAGTCATCATGGCCCAACCCGGATCTTTTTTATATTAATTTTCTTTTTTTGACTTCATATTATAAACTTGTTGTAATCTAACTAGAAGTGGGTAATTGAGTCACCTACATATTTCCTATTTATTCTTTTTTCAGTGTTGCAACAAAACAAATTTTGCTAAGCCTAGTTGGCCGGTCGGCTAATTATTTCGTCGGCCGGCTAACTTCTTTTAGATAGAACAAAGCAGTCTTCCTGCATTGCACATAATTGTTTCCGGCGATCCTTAAGACCTAGATCTTTTGTTTTATTTTCATTTGAGAGATTTGTGAGGTTTGTATTTTGTTGTAATATTTTCTTCTTCTCCTCCCTTATTCAGATATGTAATTATTCAAGTGTTGTAATAATCTCCCTCTCCGCTTCTTTCTATCCCATTCTTTTACTTGCTTTTCTTATTTGTACATAAACATCATATTTTGCTTTTTGTCATATTCATGCTTTGCATCCATGTTTCATGCATCTTGATTCCATTAAATTTGCATTTATGGATTTAATCAATTCTTATGTGATTATGTGCACTACATCATGTTCTTGAGATGATTCACATGTCATATATTAGAATTTGAATCTTTAGTTACATTTCATGAGTGAATTGCATTAGGATTTTGTATATAAGATCATGCATATTTTATTAACTTTGTTTTGTAGTTATTCGCGGGACGTCAATAAATATGTAAGTTTTTATGATTTAGCATCCCACTTGTGTGTTTTCCTTACTATGTTTGGCATTCTACCATGAGGCCATTTTCTTATTCGATATAACTCTATGAATGCTGATGGATGGATGTTGTGTCGCTTAATTTGGAATGATGTTGATTTTCATGTTTGTAAACTCAATTTCTTTGAGTTGTACATCTTCAAAATTGTTTCAAAATACATGAAATCAAATTATTCCAAAATGAATGACATAGTCTATGCTTGTTTGCTACACATAGTAAATTTTAGGTTTTAGTAAATAAATTGGAGTATGAACATATAAAGTAAATAAAACTCATATCATGGTTTAGTAGATGCCGATCTTTTAATTGGGTGAGCGGAGGTGCTCAATTAATAACCTTCCTTGCTCATACATAAGGTTCTGAACCAAGATATCTTTGGTTACGATGAACAGTGGCCTTGGCACGAGTCACAGGTTTCCTAATTTTCCAAAATATTAGGTGGTGACTCTGAGATCTAGTAATGCAATCCATTTCTGGCATAGGTTTTGCGATAAAATGGATTTTCTATAAAAGTTGTCAAATTTGGACTCTCATCCATGTTTCACATTGCACTTATGAGATTAAATCAAAGAAATCGAGAGTCCGAACTATTTTATACGCACAGGTAGCCCCTAGGCGATGTTACAGTTTCTGGAAACTCTGTTGGGGATATTATGAAACCTTGATTCGAACTTCATGATATGACTTTTATTTTCAATTATATGTTTATTTCATTGCATGCATTGGTGCACTTAAAGTTCCTATGTTGCCCAAGTCCTAGTTGTAACACAATGAAACTTTTTTGTGACACTATACCATCTTCGCGTTACTTTTGAGAATTGTGTTAATACCTCTTAAAAATCTGTCAAAAAGGTTGCTATCTAAGGTTATCGGACTTAGAAGAGAGGTTATATTGACTCTTTTGACTTCCTAGGATCTTACTCGATTATTAACCAAAAGGCTCTTTAGTGACGTCACCTTGACTTCAACCCCTAGAGTAGAGCCGACTTTGCACATATAGTGAGCTATAGTACTTTCCAAAATTAGGACAGAATGCTATCCCATTCTAGGGTGTATGATACCCACTTGTTTGGCTAGTAAAACACTAGATCATTTCAAAGCTAGGATAGGATGACCATACCCCCCATAAGAGTGTTTGTTCTCTTTCCTACTATGTGCAATGTATAGGATCTATATGGGGATTCTCAAATTGTAGATAAGTGGTTCAAACATTTTAGTTTGTGGGGTTAAGTTCAGTTTTTCAGCATGATTTAGCAGTAATTAGTTAAGCTAGAATGATACTGAAAGTTTGATGGGGGGTTCCGTTTTATTTTGGTAAGGTAGTCTGGCACTGTAGCTTCAGAACGGTCTAATATCCCCCAAGTTCTATTGACTCGCGTTGGTAGACTCTATAAGACTACAGATTTGGTTCAAGGATATCCAGTGTTAGTTTCTTTACCGCCAGTTACAAGAAGAAGAAGCATCAAATCCTCACCAACAGTCCAAAGTACCCCTCATTCACCAACCAAATTATCCCCACTAAATTCACCAGAACCAGTGATGGCGTAAGTTCCAGAAAATATGGTAGACATGTTTTTGGCTCTTTAGCGAAGCATGGATGCCATTGCCAATACGGTTGCCACTCACGATGATGCTCTCGTTGAATTACAATGCCTATCTGGGATGTCTACTACTAAACTACCTCCGGTGACTTATCCAATTCCAAATGAGGAACTTCTTGAACCCAACTTACCAAAAGACTTAAGGGTTCTCGCGCAACCGTCGGGAGGACCTTTTCTCTTTCCACAACTAACGAGAGGACTTTTTTCCATAGACATGAATGAGTTCGATCCGACTACACTACAACTAGCCAAGCTAGAAAAGATGTTCAAAAGGTTGCAAGGAATCAACTCTATCCCAGAAATCAAAGATAGGTATACAAAAACAACCGTGAAATTGTCTGAACGATTTAAGATGCTAAATATTGACAAATATCTTGAAGCCTATGGGTTTAACCCGTTCTCAAAAGCTATCTCTATTCGGGCGAACTTTGTCAAGAATGGCCGCCATTTGGTATGCAAAGCTAGAAGACTCAGTAAAACAGAGTTGAGAAGAATTAGCTGAAGCTTCCATCATCCAATATGCATACAACATATCGAAGTGACCAGCCAGGAGTTGAAAGTAACCCATCAAGAACCAAATGAAAGTTTTATAGCCTTCATTACTTGATAAAGAGCCAAGGCGACAATGATGACTAATAGACCACCTAAGAAAGACTAAATTTGTATGGTGGTAAGAAATTTTCATGGTAAGATGTTGCAAAAGATAATAGTCCTTCCACTATTCACCTTCAAAGAGCTACACGAAATGGAGGTCTAGATAGAGGATACAATCAAGCAAGGAATCATTGTCGATGACAAAGAACCTGCACAAAAAACTTTTGGTCATAGTTCTAATGCTACTACTATCTCCATACACTATCACCCACTTTCAACCCAAGCATATACATCACACCCACTTATTTACCTAAACATGAGGTACATATTCCTGAAAGCATTGATTTGTGCATGATGGATCACCTCCAACTCAACCAAATCCCAAGAGTTTAATGGTGGTGGAAATGGAGCCCAGAAAAATAAACAATTGAAGTGACTATGACCAAAATCATAAAAATGTCAGAGAAAGGATATGATCCCACCAAATACATTGTACCTATCGATTATCCAAAGCCTAACATTGTGTTACCTAAGTTATTTGCTATTAATGCCATCTGAGAGGATACACAACATCATATGGGGATGATTCATTCAGTGCCAAATAATTGTCTGTTAATAAATGAAAGAGGGTGTTATAAGGATAATGATCTGAACTTTGTTTATACTGACGAAGATTGGAGAACCAACGTTCCTGATAATACCAGGTATTCTAAGGAAATTGATCATATAACTAGGAGCGAGCATTACTTCAAGCCCCTACACCTAGACTAATGTGAACTATCTAGAAAAGATACCGAGAAAGAAAAGGAGAAAGAAAAAAAGGTGCAAGAAGACTTGGTTCTTGAATAGTTGAAAAAGATCCAGGCAAACATTTTTATTTTGGGGCTTCTCATGGCATCTAGGGAACATCGTCAGGCAATGTTAGTTGTTTTAAGCAAAGCTAAATTGTCTATTGACACTTCTCCATAACAACTTGCGGCATTGATTACCTTGAAGGAAATAATCCCCGCAATGACCTTTGTCGACAAAGAATAACCACTAGAGGGACTAGGACACAATAAGCCTTTATATGTGTCACTGGAATGTCAAAAGAAATGGCTCGTAATTATTTTGGTTGATACCAGGTCAGCTATCAATGTTTGTCCTTCAAGCACTGCCTATGCCATAGGGCTAAAACTGTTGGATTTCACACTCACTACTCACTACTCACTTGATTCAAGGTTATGATAATACAAGTTGGGAGGTCATGGAAACAATCAAAGTGTAGATAATAATGGGCCTGTCCGAGCACAAAGCCAAATTTCATGTCAAGGATGTGCCCGCAACAATTAGTTTGCTGTTAGGAAGGCTGTGGCTCCACCAAATGAAAGCAGTATCCTCCATAATGCATCAACTGTTAAAATATCCATATGAAGAAAGAATTGCCACTGTTTTTGAAAATTCATCCATTCATCCTCTTTTAAAAGTCACAATGTCGTTGTTAGAATTACAACATGGAGAGGATGATGTGTTCCTCTCAGGCTTTACATTGGCAGAAGCCCAGCTAGTTCAGACGATCATGGTAGAGGATGAAGGGGTGTACGTCAGCGCCTAGTCAATCTACTTCATGAGTAAACTAGGTCACATTCCTGGGATGGGATTAGGAAAAAGTGGCAAGAAAGATATTGCTATAACCAGTGAAGTACCCCACAACTTCCATGCATTCAGGCTAGTGTATGCGCATGCAGAAGATGACTAGAAAAGGAAAAGCGAAGAGATCAATGAGAGGATCAAGGCAAAGAGAACTAGGTGATAGTTTGAATTGGTCGATAAGCCAATTCATGGAACCTTGAATGGACGCATTGTCCGTAAAGGAGAGGATTTCTCCTTTTGTGGGTTTCCCAAACCATGAATTGACCAAATGGAAAAGAAGAGATACCCCCAGTTTGAGATCTTCTTCGATCATTAGCTCTCTAACAAGGACGAGGAATGGGTGGATCCTAGTATTAATGATGGGAAAGAAAGAGAAATTGGCTCATAAAGTAGTGTAGAGGAAGTCCTGGGTCTAACACTAGCTGATTTACTAAAATAGTCTGATGCTAATGCTGTACCAATGAACTTGGGGGATATGACCATTTCTGTGATCGGGGAAGGATCATCTATTGATTGCTCAAGCTTCATCATGGATGCAGTGAATGGCTCACAAGCAAATTGGCATTTTGAAAAAAGTTTTATTGAGAGTTTTGAATTAGTTATTGAATTTGAGTCCGATGGGCTTCTGGGGTTGGAGTTCGATTCGAGTTTGTTTAGGATGTCAAAGTTTTCTTTTTCTTTGTCTTTTTCTTTCCTTTTGAGTCTGTTGCAATTGTTGAGCCCAAGGTTCTGAATGAAGATGTTGTGATTTCCGCTTACTACTTTGTGCTTACAGTTCATAGCATTTTCAAAATTTTGATGAAAATGAAGAGAGAGAAATTTCTCGAGTTTTGAAAATTTTAATCAACTAAGAGGAAGAAAGGCGTGTAAAGCCATTAATAGATGAAATTATTTCTGTAAATGTCGGTGTTGAGAAAGATCCTCATTTAGTCCAGATTGGTTCCACTTTATCTTCAGAGGAATGCAAGCAATTAGTTGCCTTATTAAAAGAATTCAAAGATATTTTTTGCATAGCCCTACGAAGATATGCCTGGAATCAATCTTGAGATTGTCCAACATAGGAGTCCTCTTAATCCTGAGGCCCGACCCGTCAAATAGAATATTCGCAAAATTCGTCCAGCTTGGGCATTGAAAATCAAATAAGAGGTTACTAAACAAATCAATGTCGAGGTCTTGCTTGTACTATAGTATCCGACTTGGTTAGCCAAAATTGTCCCAATCTTGAAGAAAGATAGTGGAATCAGGGTTTGCGTTGACTTCCCGAATTTGAACAAGGCTAGTTCGAATGATGACTTTCCATTACCACATATTGATGAATTAGTAAACTTCACTACAAGTCATGCCTTACTGTCATTCATGGATGGTTTTTTGGGGTATAACCAGATCTTTATGGCTTCAGAGGACAAAGAAAAGACTACATTTACCACGCCATGGGGGACATATAGTTACAGGGTCATGCCATTTGGTTTGAAGAATGGTGGGGCCACTTATCAGAGAGTCGTTACCACACTTTTGCATGACATGATCCACAAGGAAGTTGAGGTGTATGCAGACGACATGATTGTCAAGTCTAGAGATTGGAAAGGCCATTACACTGCATTGAAGAAATTCTTTGAGAGAATTAGGGAATACAAGCTGAGGCTGGATCACAAAAATGTACCTTTGAGGCAACTTCAGGCAAGAGGTTGGGATTTCTGATCACATAGTGGGGAATTGAAGTTGATCCATCTGAAATTAAGACCATCTTAGAAATGCCGACACCAATGACTGAAAAAGAGGTGCAGGGCTTTTTAGGAAAAGTGCAATTCATAAGGAGGTTTATTTCTCAATTAACCTTGACCTGTGATCCATTATTTGGTCTTTTAAAGAAATGAAAGAAGTTCCAATGGGATGATCGATGTCAGTTCGCCATCGAGCAAGTTAAGTAGTATTTGTAGAATCCATCTGTGTTATCGCCACCTGAGCTAAGAAAATCGCTAATTCTGTACTTATCAGTGACCAAATCAACCATAAGATGTACGCTTGCACAAGAGTCAGATGAGAAAGTGGAGAAAGTCATTACTACTTAAGTAAAAAGATGCTTGAATATAAGACCCACTATACTCCTTTCGAAAAAGTTTGATTAGTTTTGGTTTGAGCCACCAGGAAGTTGAGACACTACCTATTAGTTCACTCGGTAATTCTGGTTTCAAAATTGGACCCCATCAAATATCTCTTTGAGAAACTAGCACTTATCGGTAGGCTAGCTCGTTGGTTGCTTTTGCTTTTCGAATTCGACCTCTAGCAAGTCTATCAAAGGAAGGGTCGTAATAGAATTTTTGGCTGATCATCCGATTGAAGGAGAAGAATATATGGAGTATTCATTCCCAGATGAGGAGGTCATGTAGATGGAAGAAGACACTTGGAATTTGTATTTTGATGGAGCGTCCAATTAATTCGGCTATGGGATAGGCTTGTTGCTCATAGCGCCAAATGATTCACATATCCCTTTAGCTTTCAAACTCCGATTCATGGTATCCAGCAACCAAGCAGAGTATGAGGCGTGCATTGCTGCACTGGAAGCAGTCCTAGAATTAGGGGCAATAAGGTTGGATGTGATCGGGGATTCAAACTTGGTCGTCTCTCAAGCCAATGGAGATTCGAAGGTTAAAGAGGAGAAAATGAAAATCTATCATCAGATCTTGGACAAGTTGATCACAAGGTTCGAAAGATTGACATTTACACACCTGGTGAGAGAGAACAATTGATTTACTGATGCATTGGCAACCCTGGTGTGATACCCCTGTTCCGTATTATGTTAATTCAACATCCTTATGCATATGATTATGTGTTTGATATGATTTTGAGTGCCATTTGTATGAATATATGTGGTTTTGAATTTCTATCTGTTCACCGTAGGGATATCTGTTTGATTATCTGCTTCGGAAATTAAATTGAGGGCCTTATCGGCCACAGAAATCGAAATTGACTGCGCCATTGTGATCAGCGTAATTTTTAGAGCCTGCGATGAAATTTGATTGAAAATTGATTCGGATCAGATTAATTGGATTAATTTAAAGAATTAGTGCTCAATTATTTTATAATAAAATAATGTAATTGAGAGGGAACCTTTAAAGGGCCATTTTACACCCTCACTTTGCTCCTTTGAGCTTATCATCCGAAATTATGCTCTAGAGAGAGAAGGGAGCCGAAATTAGTGAGGAAAGGAGCTCAAGGAAGAGTTTTGGCTAGGGAACTTGATAGCTTTGAAGCTATATTCAAGAATTGTTGTTGATTGGAAAAATTGAGCCTCTAGGTAATCATTTGATCTTGAATTCATAAGTTTGAATTCGTGATTTTGTAAGTTCAAGGTTTGTTTGTGATCAAGGGCATAATTTGAGTTGAATTTATTGAATTAGGAGTTTATATGAGCATGCATGTGCATGATTGCTATAGTGTTGCATATTCATGCAAGAGCCATGTTGAACAAGAGGAATTGGGCATCAAATCTCACATGCATGCATTGTTTTTATAAGTTCCACGATCATAAGCCATATTTGTACCATTTGAACTTGAATTGGAAGCCAAAACTTACATGCATGTTTGATTATTGAAGATATGAAGCTCATATGGGGTTTGAAAGCATAAACCATGACTATACAAGAATGTTGATTGATTTTGGAGAATTGAACCATGATTTTGAGGAATTAGCTTCATATTGTTTGTGTACTCTTGAAATATAATGTGTTTATATGTTCTTGGGACTGAAATCATGAGTTGAGACCTTTGAACATCAAAATTGAACTCCAAGAACAGTTCTAGAATTTCCAGAAAGTTTGATGTCCGCTCGAGCGGGGAAACTGCCACTCGAGTGTGAATTTCGTGCTCCCATCACTTTTTGCAGACATGGTGTCCGCTCGAGCGGGGAAGTTCACGCTCGAGCAGGGAACCATGTAGAGAGGCCTTCCGCTCAAGCGCCAGAATACACGCTCGAGCGTAAATTCGACATAGCCAGTACTTTTGCAGGCCTCTTGGGTCCGCTCGAGCGGGGACCCTGTTTTCTGAAATTTTGTTTATGCATTCTATGTTTCATTTTCCGTTCTCTTTCACTTGTAAGCACTCTTAGGCATGCATTGAGCATTGTAATTGAGTTAAAGAGATAAGAATGAAGCCTAAAGAGGAAAATGTTAATTTATAATGGATTGAATTGTTTATGACCCTTTTGTGTTCATGGAATGTGTAGGGTCGAGCTCTAGGGCAAACCAACCAACCGATCACTGTGAGTAATATCTGATATCTGAAATATGTTGTTGTCCAAATTGCTTACTTCTATGTAAGTTTTATAAGTTCATTGATTCGTTTGGTGGACAATGGTTGTTATAATAAATGATTGGACCGAAGGCCGATTGACATGAATGATTGGGCCGAAAGCCGATTGACACAAATGGTTGGGCCAAAGGCCGTTTTGACACAAATGAAAGTTTGACATGCATGAATGGGCTAGAGGCCAGTTTGACATGCATGAATGGGCCAGAGGCCAGTTTGACGTGCATGCATGGGCCAGAGGCTAGTTTGACATGCATGAATGGGCCAGAGGCCAGTTTGACGTGCATGAATGGGCTAGAGGCCAGTTTGATATGAAAGTTTGAAAGGCCTAAAGGCCAGTTTGATATGGAAGTTTGAAAAGGCCAAAGGCCAGTTTGACACTAATGAATTGGGCCCAAGGCCATATGATGTGTTTGGAACCGCAGTTACTTAACTTACATATGTCTATGTATGTACGTATTAGTAGAAATATAAATTGGGCCCAAGGCCATTTGATGTATATTGTTCCAATGTATATTCTTTATTTGATATTATTCACTGAGTTTTCGCTCACGCTCATTCATGTGCTTGTAGGTGAGCCAAGAGAAGTCCAAACCCAACCCCAGTGAAGTCTGTATGGAACAACTAAGGTTTTGAAGAGTCAGCCCTTGCGTCTTACGCATGAGACACGTCTTCGCCCTTCTGCCATTTTGTGTTATTTTGTCATGTTGGCGAGGACTTTGGTGTACGTCTGTATATAGCTTTGTTTTGGCTGACTTAGATTTGAATGATCCTGTCTGTATAGAACTTTATGTTACTATACTTTCTGTTGTGAGTTATTAACATCTGTAAATGTGGAATGTTATGATGTGCATATAAGCACGGCTCTATGGACAAAGTTTTAAATTTGCTTCAGATTTGGCCCCTTTACTCTGATGAGTTTTGTCTTATTTGGTTTGAGGCCGTAGGTAATCTCGTGATTACTGGCCGGTTATGGCCTTAACCTATAGGGGCGGGTTCGGGTCGTGACACCTAGCCTCAATGATAGATATACTAGTCGGGGTTGAGATGCACCCAATCTGATAGAACCATGATATATGCCCACATATGAAATGGTAGCTGTAACAGAAGAAGTTCAAGATGAAAACCCCTAGTACTTTGATATTTGAAACTTTTTGGAAAACGGTACATACTTGCAAGGGGCAAATGCCAAAGACAAAAGAGGAATATGACATTTGGCCGTTCAGTTCATCATCTGCGGAAACAAGTTATACAAAAGAGGGCATCTAGGAATACACAAGTTGTGTGTAGAAGAGGAAGAGGCGAAGCACATCATGGAAGCCATCCATGGAGGAGAATGTGGAGCGCACATGAATGGTGTAATGCTGACTAGAAAGATTCTTAGACAAGGATACTATTGGTTAACTATGGAAAGTGATTGTATTAGTTTTGTTTGGCGATGCAACAAGTGTTAGATTCATGCTAATCATATGAATATCCCGCCATCAAAACACTACAATATGACTTGCGATGCACCAAGTGTCAGATTCATGCTAACTGTATGAATATCCCGCCATCAAAACACTACAATATAACTTCACCATGGACTTATATCACATTCAGGGGTATCAACGCAGGATTACCTGAGCATTCAATAAGAAAGTTATATCCAGAAATTTGAAAGAAGGGGATCTAGTGCTGAAAGATAACCAAGCTCCAATAAACAATCCTAGGGGCAAGTTTAAACCCAATTGGACGAGTCCCTACAGCATAAAGTCTATCTGGTCAGGAGGAGTAGTTGTAACGTGCCCGAGGGGTACTTGAGCGTGTTAAATAGTTCAGACACTCGATTTCTTTGATCTAGACTCACGAGTGTAATGTGAAACATCAATGAGTCCAAATTTGGCAAAGTTTATAGAAATTCATTTTATAGCAAAAATCTTTGCCAAAAATGGACTACTTTACCAGATCTTAGAGTTGCCACCTAATATTTTGGGAAAATTAGGAAACCCATGACTCTTGCCAAGGCCACTATTCAACGTAACCAAGGATGCTTGGCTCGAAACCTTACGTATGAGTGGGGAAAGGTCATTACTGAGCACCCCCGCTCACCTGATCAAAAAATTGGCATCTACTAAGCCATGATATAAATTTTATTTGCTTTATATGTTTATATTCTGATTATTTAATAAATGCTAAAATTACTATATGAAGCAAACAAGTATAGACTGTGTCATTTGTTTGGGAACAATTTTATTTCATATAGTTTGAAAGTGTTTTGAATAGCATTCAAAACACAAAAAATTAAGTTTTATAAACATAAAATCAATTTTATTCCAAATTGAACTACACAACCTTCATTCACTGGCATGTATAGAGTTATATCAAATAAGTAAATAGCCACATGGTAAGATGCCAACATAGTAAGAAAAACATACACAAGCAAGATGCTAAAGCACAAAAACTTACATATTTTATAGACATCCCGCAAATAATTACAAAACAAGGTTAGTAAACAAATGCATAATCCTATATACAAGATCCTAATGCAATTCACTCATGAAATGCAACTGAAGATTCGGCATCTACTATATGACATGTGAATTATCTCAAAACATGAGATAGTGCACAAAATCATGTAATAATCAATAAAAGCACGAAGATGCAAATTTAGCTGGATCTAGGCATGAATCATGTATGTAAAAGCATGGATATGCATGGCATACAAAATATATATATATATGTGTGTGTGTGTGTGTGTGTGTGTGTGTGTACAGTTAGGGAAAACAATTAAAGAATGAAATAGATCAGAAGTGGGGATGGAGAATTATTATAACACTTTAAATATTACAAATCTGATGGAGATGAATAACTATTACAACACAATATAAAAAATCCTCACAAACACTCAGAATAAAATAAACATAACAAAATAACAGCTTCAAGTGCCTCAAAGACCATCGGAGGTTGATCTTCTCAACATCGGAAGGCTACACGATTTTGCCTAAAGGTCGCGGACACGGTGGTTTACTTTTAGGTGGCTACCTGGCCAACAAACGGGCTGGGTAGCTCAATAGGCTCGGCCAAACTCTGTTTTCTTAGATTTCCACAATAAAAACAAAACTAAAAAAAATATATATAGGAGTCTCAACTCACCACTTTCAATTAGATTACAACAATATATAATATAATAAGAAATCAAAGCAAAAGAGCAAAATAAGTAAGAGATGCAAGAAAATGAAATAAATTGAAAATTCACCTTTTCAAGAATGGATGAACTTCATGATTTCCAAACTTCTTTTGGATCACCCTCGAGTGTATGAATTATGTTTTCAATCCTCAATTTGAAAGCTTGGAATTCTTGCTTGAATGATGGCTTCGAGGTGTATGTGGTGAGGGACAAGGTTGAAAACAAAGGCCATAAGGTGACAAAGATCAAGGACTTTGTTAAAGAGGGCAACTCTATTAACAATGAAAGATGACTAGATACACAGTATACAAGACTCAATGGAGCAGGTGAGAGAAGACAAGGATGATCGGGTGACAACGATGATTGCATTGGATGCCTTTGTTTTGGGAAGAGACAAATTCTCTTTTGACAATGGAGGCCAATAGAGGACAACGGAGGGTGAGTAGGTATACATCTCGTGTGTGAATATGTCAGAAATATCTGAAATGGCATGTCCCACATACATTAGACAAGAATTGTGTTGAAACTGCCTTGTTTCTAGAAAATTGGCTGGCCGGCCAAAAACTTGGCAAGTTGGCCAATTTCTTGGCTGGCCGACCGGCCAAAATGTTGGTTGTGGCTTGACTATTTTGCACAAAACAGGATTTTTCAACATAATTATCATTCTTTGCTCCTATTTCCACACTGTTCTTTGCTCAATTTCCTGAGAAAATTTTTTATTTTGAAGCTTAAAAATGAGCCTCGGAGCACTAAGGAAATACTCGGAACAAAACGAGAAAATAAAGTTTCGAAAGAAAGTTTTGAACAGGACTTAAGCACTTGGCCAAAACCGACTTGGGGTTAGGAATGAAGCACAAATTCTATCTTTCTTAGTGAGGACGTTGTAAGAAACACATTCTTATTTTCATCATTGGATAATTAAAAGAAAGTTGCCAAGTCTTAGAGTCGATCAAAATGGGGTGTCTACAGCATTCATTCTCATGGATTTAGATGGTTTGGAGTTCTCATAGCCAATCAACATGGACAAATTAAAGAAGTACTATTCTTGATAGGCTCGCTAGACCGAAAACCCGAAAGAGCAACCCAGACAATAGTTAGAGCATATATATATAAATAAAAATAAAAATAAAAAATTGATGAAAAAATGAAAACATTAAAAAAAAAAAAAAAAAAAATGCAAAAGTTAGAGCATGAAAAATTAGAAATAAAGAAAACAGAGCTCGCAAGGTCGAAAATGCGAAAGAGCGACTTTAGCAAAAGTTAGAGCACAAAATGAGAGTGTTAAAACCCGAGTGAACCTTAGCCTTGAACTACGTAAGGCCCGATTCCTGTCTTTGGGATAGGTAGACAGCTTCATTTTGAAGTTTGACCCTAACCATTTTTAACTCACTCATCTCGTCCATGCTTGATTGGTGTATCTTTATTCGACTTGGTTGTCCTATCCATGTTTGATTGGCTCATCTCCATTTGATTCAGTTGTCCTATTCCTTCTTCATGACGGGTTCCGTTGCAAGACAGATTCAGTGGTAATATAGTATATCCTGCTCGGGTTATCTAATTTGAGTTTGTGCATTTCAAGGGTTGATTTCAAGTTGAGCGGGTAATGGCCATTTGTGAAAATAGATTTTGAAGACTTTTAATGAAGTTGACTGATTTTCTCAAAAATTATTCCATTTTTACAAAACTTAGACCATTCTTTGGACCAAAAAGGGAAATTTGCAGTGCTCATAGCTTGACTTATATGATTTCAAAATACAGGGTGGAACAAGCATGCTAATTTAACTCTCGTGCTAATCAAAATCAGTTCAGCAAAGAACCAAGAAGAAAAAGTCAAAACAAAGAACTAGGGGCATAGTCAAGTTAGGACTTTTATCCTTTCCCTCCACTCTCGAAATTCTTCGTCACCAAGGTTGTCATGACCCAAACCCGCCCCCATAGGTTAAGAACATAACCGGCCAGTAATCACGAGATTACTTACGGTCTCAAACCAAATAAAACATAACGCATCAGAGTAAAGGGGCCAAACGGAAGCAAATTCAAACTTTTGTCCATAGATTTGTGCTTATATGGCACATCATAACAAACCATACATATACATGTTAATAACTCACATCAAAATATGTACTAACACAAAGCTCTGTACATACAGGATCATTCAAGTCTAGGTCAGCCAATCAAAATTATATACAATCATAATCCAAAGTCCTCGCCAACGTGACAAAATGTAATAAAATAGCAAAAGGGCGAAGACGAGTCTCGTGCATGAGACGTATGGGCTGACTCTTCAAAACCTTGGTTGTTCCATAAAAACTTCACTGAGGCTGGGTTTGGACCTCTCTTGGCTCACCTACAAACACATGAATGAGCGTGAGCGAAAACCCAGTGAATAATATCAAATAAAGAAGTTACTCAAACGATATTTAGAACAACGTGCTTCAAACGGCCTTGGGCCCAATTCGTATTTCTATCTAGCATATATATATAAATATAGGTCAAGTGACTGCGGTTCCAAACACATCATACGGCCTCGGGCCCAATTCATTCGTGTCATACATGTCATACGGCCTTTGACCCATTCATTCGTATCATTCATGTCAAACGGCCTTTGGCCCATTCATTCTTCCATTCATGTCAAACTAGCCTTTGGCCCATTCATTCTTTCATTCATGTCAAACTGGCCTTGAGCCCAATCATTCTTTCCTTCATGTCAAACTGGCCTTTAGCCCATTCATTCTTTCATTCATGTCAAACTGGCATTTGGCCCATTCATTCGGGTCATATGGCCTCTAGCCCATTCATTCATATCAGACTATTATTCGAGTCAGACTATCATTCATGTCAGACAGCCTCCGGCCCACTCATTTATAGCAAACGGCCTTAGGCCCAACCATACGGCATAGCAACCATTTGTCCACAATTCAACTCAACAAACTCATAAGACTTATAGAGAAATAAGCAGTTGAACAAACAACATATCTCAAAATATCTTCATTAAGATATTACTCACAGTGATCGGTTGGATGATTTGCCCTGGAGCTCGACCCTACACATTCCATGAACGCAATGGGTCACAAACAATCCAATTCGTTCTTAATTCACATATTCCTCTTTAGGCTTCTTTCTTATTCTTTTAATTCATTCATAATGCTCAATGCATGCCTAAGAGTACTTAGAAGTGAAAGAGAACGGAAAATGAAACACAGAACATTTTTACAAAATTTTTGAAACAGAGGTCCCCGCTCGAGCGTGGACTTTCCCGCTCGAGTGGACCCATTAGGTCTGCAAAAGTACTGGTTGCCTCATTTTTATGCTCAAGCGTTAACTCGGACGCTCGAGCTGAAGGTCATTCTACATAGCTCCCTGCTCGAGCGTGAACTTCCCCGCTCGAGTGGACATCATGTCTGCAAAATATTCTGGGAGCTCGTATTTTACGCTCGAGCGGTGGTTCCCCCGCTCAAGCGGACGTCAAGAATTCTGGGTTTTCCAGAACTTGTTCTTAAGCTCAAACTCGACCTCCAAAGGTTCAAAACTCATAATTTTGGTTCCAAAACATGCAAATACATTATATATCATGAGTATACAAGCAAGATGAGGTCAATTGCTCAAAATCATGGTCCAATTCTTCAAAATAAATCAACATTTCTTGGTATAATCAAGGCTCATGCACTCAAATCTCATATGAGCTCCATATCTCCAATAATCAAACATGCATGTCAATAATATGGTGCAAATGGTATTCATTCTCATGAAACTTAACTAAAACCATGCTTGCATGTATGATTCAACCCACAATCTTTCATAATTCACATATTACATGCTAGATTATGTAATTTCATAGGGATTCTCTACATGCATGCACACATGGACTTCAATCTCAACTTAATCAACTCAATTCATTATCTAACTCACCATTTAATCTTCAATTCACAAAATCACAATTCAAACTCATGAATTAAGGGTTGATTACTCACCTAAAGGCTCAAATCTTCCAATTTATGCTCAATTCTTGAGTGTAGCTTCAAGATCACTAAGTTCCTTCCAAATTCTTCAAGATTGGCCTTTCTCTCTCTCTAATTTCGGTTCTCTCTCTCTAGAGAGCAGATTCAGATTCTTTGAGCTCAAAAGGAATGAGCTTAAGTGTTGCTGGGTTCATATATAGGCCCCTCTAATCACATTTCATTAATATTTAAATAATTGAGCACTAACCCATTAATTTAATCTAATTAATTTGATCCGAATCAATTTTCAATTAAATTTCACCGTAGGCTCTAAAAACTACGCCAATCACAATGGCGCAGTCAATTTCGGTTTCTGTGGCTGATAGGAACTTCAGTTTAAATTCCAAAGCAGATAATCAAACAGATATTCCTACGGTGAACAGATAGAAATTCAAAACCACATATTTTCATATAAATGGCACACAGAATCATATCAAACACATAATCACATTCATTATAAGGACCAATTAGCATAATACAGAACAGGGTTATCACAAAGGTTGCACTAACCTATGTTTTTTCAATCCTCTTTCAATTGGCCAGTCGTTTGGGCAGTCGTTCGACAATGGTTTTTGTTTTGAATTTTGTATTACGACGTCGCGCCCGCAATATTCTAAATTGTGCCTGTGATTGTTTTACTTGGTCACGCCTACGGTATTAATAACCGTTCCCGCGATGAAGTTTTGTGTCCTTTCCATTCCAGCAAGTGTCAATAGTTGTGTTTAGGTTGTTTTTGCTTTGTTTTTGTTTCATTGAGTTGTATTTTGTATTTTGGTCAGTTATAGGCTCATCATCCAATTTAGATGTCATTAAAATGTAACCATTCTCAATTTCAAAATTCGAAACAAAATGTTTTTCATGCACAAGTGTTGTCATTCATGCCATTTGGATTTGCAAAACAAACTCTTTTATTAACTTCATAGATCAACCGCAATCAAAGTTGTACAAAAGAAAGTTTAAGCTATAGGTTCCCAACTCTTAGAAGAAGAAAAAAAAGGCCAAAAAAAAAAAAAAAAAAGAAAGAAGACAAATAGAAAGTAAGCATTGTTCTCAATTTTTGGCGACCTGTGTTTCCGATAGCAAAGGCTGCAGGCAGACGTCCTTTTACAGATAGTTTCACCACCTCATTGCATCGTTACTCATGGGAAGCCCTTGAAAACTCTACCTCAGCATTTGTAGAGCTTCCGAAAGATATTACTCCCCGCTGGCCATCAGATGAAGAGCACCGAGAAGTTCCTAATCGGGGCACAGAGGTTGTCTATCATTTCATCTCTTTATTTTGTTTTTTCAATTTGCTAATCTCCTTTCGGGCATCTTGGTTCATAAGTTGATAGAGGGAGAATTGTGCATTTAACCGATGCACCTCGCTTGTCCTGCTTTATATTGGCGGGACAAATTAGAGACCGCAGTCATGGTCTCCCGACAAGATTTCAATGTGTAAGAGTTGGTATCGATGTCAAACTGCACTGTCATCATTTGCTCGACTGACATCGCAGGGAAACTGAAAACATAGGTAAGGGTAGGGGCACTCTATCGAGGCTTAAATGAGCTGGTATCAGCAATCTCTATCAAGGAATCATTAAGGCCTGGGAAAAAAGAAAGAGACATGTCAGAGGAGAATAATGCCAAAGAGAGTTTGCAAAGTAATGGCAAAGAGATGTTTTGTAGTTTTCTGGTTTGCCCCTCACTCGTAGACCATCCAACAAAAAAGGGCTTTTACGGCACGCAATGCACGTCGTAAAAGCCTTTCTACGACGTGCAGACGCACGTCATATTATGACCAGTCATGGAAAGTCAATTCACTTTCAACAACATACTTCGTATGCCGTTAAAAACTATTTAACGACAAATTTTATGCATCGTTGTTACTTTTTCTACGACATGTTATAGTACGCCATTAAAAACTATTTAATGGCAGATTTTATGCATCGTTACTTTTTCTACGACTACTTTTGCATATCGTTAATTGGTGAGACAAACAACACTAATTGCGGGCCGTAAAATAGATAATACGACTTACTCAGCCTGCCGTAGATAAATAGAACATACCACGACGTACATGGAATGTCATGGAATATTTCATATAATGACCTAATTTGCTTGCCGTAGAATGTGCATTATTTTATGTTTTTTTTAATTCAACAGGTTCTATTTTAACCTGTTTTGTATAATCTAACAAACATTACAAACAAGCTTCACAAAATATCAATCAACCATCAAAATATTATTTCAAGCATAAAAAATAAACTACATCCATAAATTATGAACATTCAAAAATTGTCAATACATTCCAAACATCCAAAAATTAACCAGAAGTTCAAAACAACCCAAAAAGACTATCCTTAAGTTCTAAATTCAACAAAAAAGTTAAAAACCATCCAAAATTGTATCATATACAAGTTTGTAAACAAAATCCAAAACTATTCAAAGATTATAGAAATCTATTCATCAAAGTCCTCAAAAACTAGCCATCACTATCATCATCGTCACTGCTACTATTGGGGTCATACTCATCATCTAAACCATCTGTTAGGCAAATGCACCTCACATGTTACAATTCTGAGAAATTTAAGTTAACAATAGTCAAGATTTCTAGCCAAGAAGATAAACAATATGAGATGTAAACGGATAGAAAGCACTTACCCCGACTATGTGAACTCCTACATAACAAAAGCAGTTTTCGTTACAAGTTGAGTGACAGGAATTGGTTCCTACACATTACCATCATCAGATCACATTGCCAGTTATAGTAGCTATAAAAGCTGTAATATTTTACAACAAAAATATACATATAGCATAAACTTGTGATTTCCCAAATGAATTGGCAGGGGTACTTCATGTATCCAAGGTCACATTGAGCAACATCTAAATAACATGAACCATTACTAACATATAATTGTCCATTTGAGAAACTACAAAAATGTGACCTTCAGGAAGAGCTACACACTAGTAAGAAGACAAAACTCACTGTACACGTGCACCACCTTCTTAGACCAACTTTTAACCAAACATTCTCATTCTTATCAAAAGTAATAAACAAAATCTTGGAATGAGAAGTAGAAAAGGAAATTCCTTTTTGAGAAGCCAATAAATAATATTATAAAAGCTAATTTGGCCTTCGTTAAACACTCAAATTTTGGTAGAAAAAATTAAAATGGAGGTTGAACCAAATATGTTGGTAATGGTCATTAAGAGCCTTTAATCCATCTAGAGAGACAAAGAAAGTTCCTAGATAGGGAAGAAAGCGGGTGAAAGATATTTCAAAATTCCGGAGATAAAATCATATTTTGATCAGTCATTTTGTCATTTTGATTTCACTTATCACCATATTGCAGTTCTCATGTCATACAGAGATCACTTATCACCTTTCTTTCTATATAATTCACGAATTTCATCACAAGAGTTGCAACAATCATCATCTGACAGCAAAATAGCAAGAATTGGGGAAAATCGATAAGCAGCAGAAACAGAAACTTCTTTCACTGTATGGGTTGAGTTTGCACAACATAATATAATGAATGTCAAAACCAGTGTACAAAAATAAATAATAAATTTAACGGTAATGCTTAATAACTAAACTAACAAGAGCA
This sequence comes from Camellia sinensis, assembly GCF_004153795.1. Classification (NCBI taxonomy): domain Eukaryota; kingdom Viridiplantae; phylum Streptophyta; class Magnoliopsida; order Ericales; family Theaceae; genus Camellia; species Camellia sinensis. The sequence goes on from NW_021026790.1 coordinate 526,281, forward strand.
ATTTACCTGGATATATAATAAACCCAAGACTTTTGTCATAACTTGAACCAAGGAGGTAAATGTTAAAATTATGGAAATTTTCCAGGCTCTATTGTTGTAAATATATATTTAGTTGTACCAAAGCCTGTGTCCTACATTTGACATGCCTATATCGTGTTGTATCTGTATCCTGTTTATATATCTGTGTTTCTTAATAATTATTCAAAATTGCTCCAAAGTAAGAAGATGTTTCTTCCAAATTAAATAGACACAGAAACGAACTGAATATGTCCAGCTCAATAATCCATGACTCTTATGAAAATTTCTTGTATAAGCTTCAGAATTAAATATTCAACTTAGCAATGACACACAAGGCCATAGAAAAACATACCACTTCCGCACCATAGCATGAACCACAATATGTCTCATTGTGTTCAAGCCTCCCACCATGTCTTTGTAAAGGCTTTTCAATCTGTGCCATTGATAAAAAAGTCAGAAGAGAAAGAAAATCTGAGAAAAAAACAGAACATAACCAAAAAAAAAAAAAAAAGAGCAGAAAAATTGCTCACGGGGCAAAAAAGGGAGAGGATTTCATTATAAAACATCAAATTATGAATGAGTTAGAGGCAGTCTGCTCCACAACAAAATCAACAAGGTTTGCAATAAACATATGGTCTCCACCAAAACATGCCCCCTTTCTACCATTAGAACCTATTATGAGTTTTGAAATGCCATTCGTGGTTAATGCTATATATAGGCATATAATGAGGGAATAGGTATTCCTCATGTGCCAAAGTCATCGTAACATGGTATCTAATGGGGAGCGGTGTGTCAAGGGTTCAATTTTCATCATTGTAAGTCCCCCCCTCCTCCCACTCTAAAAAACCATAAAAGGAAAAAAAAAATATGTATATATATATTCAATATACAGATGTAAACAATTGTTGGATTTCAAGAACAATCTTATTACTGACCTTGGGAGCACCAATACCATCCTGCCTTTCTTCTATTACATTACCATGTTTATCAAGTCTTTTCTTGACAATGTCGTGTTTCTGCAAGCAGGGATAAAATTAAATGTCACTCAATGTAAGTGGGAGGGTTTGGATCAGTTCAGGTTAAAATTGTGACGGAAATTTTTAACAGTCCTTCATTTGTGCCTTGCTAAATTCTTCTTACTCTTGCCATGCTTCCATATTTATTCTATTAGCATTATATTCTATATTACATTAATCTTGTAACTTCACAGAAGCATGGTGTACATATTACTATCAGTATCCAAATATTTAGCACTCAGGACAATGAAACCATTTTTTGTGCAAGACAACAGGACAAAAAGTGTCAGCATGGTGAAAGCTCTGATAGTGGAGAACCTGTACATTTATGGCATTTAATTTTGAAAAAAGAAGAAAGAATCGCGTGACAAGATTAAAGTGAATATTTCACGTAAAACATATGCAATATTTCTTTGCAGTACATACAACGTCTAGATGTTGCTCCCCGCTGATATCCATGGCATCAAGACTGAGTATAGAACATGGAAGGGCTGGAAAAGTGACATCAAACTGCACGTTCAAATAGAACACAGAAAATGTATCAATTATCCAAATAGAATGGAGAAAATGTACCAATCAGTTATGAGGACAATTAAGGTAAAACAAACAGTTAGGCACTTTCCACATAAATAAATATACGGTGAGGGTTGGACAAACACTTTCAATGGTAGGCAAAGTTTTTAAAAGCAAATGCATAACGCAAGGAGAAACATGTAGGATAATGATCAAACAGGTGAAGACAAAGTACAACAATGTAAATAAACTCAAGCTAGATCAAATAGACTACATATTTCAAATAACCAACCAGCAAGTCCTGAAAGCAAAATAGAAGGACTTGCAGGAGAAAGGTTCCATGTGTGCTTAGAAAAGTCAGATTTCTTCAAATGGACAAATGCAGCACTTGTCAGTAACATCCTTGTCTTCTCACTGTCATCATGATAAAAAGACAGGATGTTAATTTTGAGGTAACATAAGAAGAGCATTTCCAGGAAAATATATATATATATATATATATATTCATTATTGTGATGTACAATAGTGAGACTATCTTCGATACAGCAATTCCTCAGTAACTTTATTTAAACACTGGTGCACTTTATTCTGATATTTTGATGCTCAATCATGATTTTGAAACAATAGTGTATTTTCAACCGTCACTTAAACCCTTACAAGTTACAACTCAAATTTACTCGACAAAGGACTAAGAAAAAGAGTATATGATGCTTATGTTAACTTGTATATTTGTTTTTGTGTATTTATACCTAAATAATTAATTTCTACAAGTGGCAGCTTTAAGTAAATGGTATGTGAGATAGAACAAGTCAACAAATTGATTGCGAATACCACTCACTTGGATTATCAGTTTAGATTGACCAATTTAAGTGGACATTCAAAAATGTACAATTAACGATTGCAACCAATCTCACAATTTTAGTGATATAAAAAGTATGTATATTTTCTTTCCCTTAATGATAATTAAACATCTATGCCTCAAAAAACTACAAATATTTAAAGAGTATGGCACAATATAGTAACTTCATTAGCAATGACAGACTCCTTTGAAGAAGGCTTGCTTAAGATTTATATAAAAAAATAAAAATAAAAATAAAAACTGTCCTACATCCCTTACAGGTTCATCTTCTTACTAAGACAAGGAAATGTAGAATTAAAAGGCACTTCTATCTCGAACCACACCAAAGTTTCTTGTAGGAAAACAAAGGAAGAACCTATTCAACAAACTTAGATATTTTTTAATCATAAAGTTATTCAAGTCAGCTACATATGGTTTTCAAAAAGAACATAAAAAATTGAAGGCCAGCCTAAAACCTTGCCAATAATATTAATGTCACCCCTTATTTTCTTTGAATTTATTTTCCATTATGTTAATGAATTAAGCAAATCCAAAAGCTCCTGAAAAAACACCCTATGGCTGCTCCCATCTAACTGTTATAAGCCTATGACAATTCTTTCATAGATTCTGTGTATTAGAAGAAAAGTTCCAAAATCTCTACTAAGGCCTCGTTTGGGAATAGGCTAATTTAGTAACTTTTTGACTATTTGGTTAAAATATGAGTTAAAAAAAACTAGTATGTTTGGGATGACTTTTTGGCTTTTTACGAAAAGATGTGCAAAAAGTAGAGAGAAAAGAGAATCTCTGACTTTTTGCCATGGGTTGTTGGCTTTTTGGCTAATTTAGTAACTTTTTGACTTTTTAGCTAAAATGGAGGGTTCCCAAACGAGACCTAAGAACCGAACTTAAAACTTAGGGACCCACCCATTTGCTCAAATACACTTACTAACCTTAAGTTGACCTTATCAACTGTGGTGCCAACAATAATTCTAAAATGTACATCAACATTATGAGTAACAATTCACGGTGAATATTGCATTGATAAGACTTAATTTTCCCAGAAGACATGTTCATTGCAACTCTATATTTATAATCATGTTATACGCTTTGGAGGAATGAAATGTTTATTCATGCTGCTATTTTACCATACCATGATAAATTTAACCATCAAGATCATTGTTTCATGGTTCAATAAGTTCAGTACTGGAAATAGAACCTGTTGGCCTGATATTAGGATGCTTACAATTGTCAGCCAAGCCATTAAAATAAATAACAGAATTTGAGACCTCACAAAATGATATGACCTCAAATTAACAGATAATGAACTATAGAAACCGAATAATGCTCTCCTAGTGACAAGTACTAAATTAGGAAAGCAAAATAAATATCTCCATTAAAATATAGGTAGAAGACAATGGTGAATCAGAAGTAGGTGAGAAAACCAAGCAGCTCGGAACCCAAAAACAGGAATGCATATGAAAGATAGAGAATTCCAAGTGTGATATAAGCATGCCCCTAAAATATCTCTAATAAATATCTCCACTATTATATGATGCTAACCATCCAGTTTCTGAAAAATATAAAAATAAATAAATCACAATATAAAACTGGATAGAAAAAGAACTCTGACAAATACAATAGTTACTATCCAATATAAAGCAACAAACTTCACAAAATAATACCAGAGTGGCACCACAACCCCAACTGAAATTCCCTGGAAGCCGAACCCAAGTAGTCCATCAAACTTTGCCACTACAAATAAAAGAGATCCTTCTTTTGTAGCCTCCATGAACACCTGAAAAATAAAGCATGTGTGACTATCACCGAAGGCAGAGAGTGGAAAACCAATTCCACATTAGAATTCAAAACAAAACAGGAACTCACTTGATCTTTGACCACAAGACTGCCGACTTTCACATTATCTTGACTAAGGAAGCCAGAAACTGATCAAGATCCATATGGCATGTTTGATTGGAAGGATTAAAGCATGGGATTGGGATTATTAATCCGTGGGCCCAATCATCCTATGTTTGTTTTGACATTTTGGTTTTTGATTATTAATCCAATGGATAATTAATCGAACAAATTTGTAGGATTATTAGTAATGGGGTAGAGATGGGATAGTTAATACCACACTAATTTGATAGGATTATTAATACTTCACTATTAGTGTTGTGAATCAAACAGGGCCATCATGTATTGCAATAGATTTTCCTGAATCACAAATCAACAAAAGCTATTTCAGCCTAAATATGATAATAATCTCTAAATGTCACATGCTTTTCTTATGTTAAACAATTTGAGTTGGGACTCAATAATGTCCAGGCCAAGCATTTATCAACATTACAAAAATCAAAGAAAATAGAATAAGAAATGTACCAATTTTGTGATATGATTTGGACTTGGAGTGCTTGTACTTAGGATGGAATAAGCAAGCAATCTGCACAAAAAAAATAAAAATAAAAATAAATAAATAAATTGATTTAATAGGTAATTATTTTAGCAACTAAAGAGCATGTCAAAACCAATAAACAGAGAGCCCCGACAGGATAGCTGAGCCTCATTTCAGAGAATTCCCTAGTTGAATGATGACCAAAAGGTAAGCTCAATGTACATTCAGTGCGCATGAAAAGCAAACAAACATTGGATAATTGAAAGAACAGGGACCCAGAATCCATAATCCAAACACACTCTCTGTGTCTTCCTTTCTTTCTTTAAAATTCACTGTGGATACATTGAACAGTACATGGGTCTTTAAAAGCAACAAAATGCAAAAAGAAGAGGAGAGAAGAGAAGAGAAGAGAAAAGATGAGATTGTACCGTGGATTGTTGTCGTCGCCGAACCAGGTTGAAGTCTCCAACGAGTGATTGAAATGTTGGAAGTAACATCAATGTCTCACATACCGCCATTACAAACAAGCAACACAGACAGAGCTAGAACCTAAGAGATCAACCAAACTATAACTACAAAAAAGGGAAAAAAAAAAGGGGGGGGGCTTTTTTTTTTTCCCGATCAAACTATAAGAGAATCAAATATCAAATTCTAAGGATCTACTGAGCCCCAAATCTATCACTATTTGTCAAATAAGTATCAAAATACTCAAATGAGAGTTCCAAAAATCCAAAACCCTAGAAAGCAAGAACATAAGGTTGTGAACGCTAAATATTCAGCAATCTGAGAAAGAATCAAACAAAAAGGCATTTTGACTAAACCACAGAGGAAACGGAGAACGAGAATGGCTTATTCAAGAGAGAAAATTAAGTGTATGAATCATTCAAGCAAAACCCTCAAAGAATCTAAAGTAAACTATGTGGAGAAAACCCCAAAAAAAAAAAAAAAAAAAAGAAAAGAGGGAGAAAAAATATGATAAACTCCAATCTAATGAAAGACGTATTCAAGCTTTACCTTCAATCGCAATGTGAGAGAGAGAGAGAGAGATTCGATCCTGCCGAAAGGAGGAGGAGAGTGTCTCTAGAATGAACCTGATTGAAGTGCCCAAAATCTGTCTTCGAACCCTCTCTCTTCTCCCTCTCTTCTCGACTTTGAACCGTCTCTAGAATGAACCAGATTGAAGTGTCTGTTTAGGGCGTGCTTGATTGGACGGACTGGAAAAGGGGATTAGAATCTATCGGACTTGAGTTTTGGGACTGTGAATCTCCGGACTATTTGGTCGGATTGGATATGTATCTTGTGTTTGTTTTTTCATGGGATTAGATGTCTGGATAGGACTATTTTCAGTGAATCCAACGTTTGGTTGGACGGACTGGATAGGATAAATGAACAAAAGACTATTTTACCCTTTTTCAATTGTTTACTATGTAATAGCAATATTAAACATATCTTTAATATTTTAATTATTTTTAGTAAACATTAAACATACTAATGGTTAAATTTTGTTTAAAGATATTTAAACATACTAATATTGATAAAAAAAATTTGACTGGTATAGATTATTTTTATTTAAACAAATAAAAATTTATTGTTGAAATTAAACATACTAATGGTTAAATGTTTAAATTTTTATTTAAACAATTAACATTGAAATTATTTTGATGTACAGATTATGTTTAAACAATTAACAAATGTTGATATAATTAACAATTAACAAATGTAGATGTAATCAAATGTTGACGTATTAAAACATAATTTAATAGATGTTAAATAAATATACATGTTGATGTACAGATGTTGAAATAATTTAATAAACATGTTGATGTACAAATATTTAAATGTTTAAATAAAACATAATTTAAATAAATGAAATTATTTATTGTTGAAATTAAACATTTAACATTGCAAGCCGTAAAAAAATCATTGTTACTATCATTCACGGCATACGCAATAGACACGCCGTGGTTGAAAATTTATTTATGACGTGCAAATAAAGCAAGTCGTGAAAGTGAGAAACTACGACGTGCATTTCTTGCATGTCGTTAATATGGTGCCGTAAAAAATCAGTTTTGTTATAGTAAATGAAGAAGATGAAGTAGAAGAAGAAGACAAAGGGTGAAGGTCGAGGCGATCGTTGAAGGATTTGGGTCAGTCCAACTGTTGTCGGTCAGGCATCGCGATTGTTGAAATCGCATGCCAGGCACAGCGCTCGAAGAAGACGGAAGACGAAAGAAGAAAAGAGAGATAAGAATAAGGAAAGGGAAGAGAGTATATTTTTATATGTATGTATACATATACATATATAATATATATGTATGGTTTGTGTATATATGATATGCGTATATATATACGCATATATATATAAATGTATATAGTTTGTATATATATGTGTCCGTATATATACGTATTTATATTCATCTGCATATGTTTATATTTTGTCTGTATATGTGTATGTATATATGTATATAGTTTGTATACGTATGTGATATATGTACATGTATGTATCTACATATGTATATATTTTGTTTGTATAGGTATATGTACATATTTTGTATATAGTTCATACATATATGTATGGTATGTCTATAGTCATAAACACACACACACACACACATATATATATATATGTATATGTATACTGATGTATGTTGTGTGTATATAATGGGGGTGTTTGTTTGTGCTTTTTTTAGCCACCGTATAACTTTTAGTTTTGGAAAAGCTATTTTGGATTGTTTGGTTAAACTTATTTCAAACAGCTTCTAATTCTAACAACTTATTTTAACTTCAAAAAGCTAATTCTGAGAAGCTGCTCACCCCTTACTTCTGATTATCAATTTCTGCTGTGAACATGTTAATTTACGGTTATACTCTTAGATTTTTTATTTTATTTTTTTTAAAAATAGAAAAAAAACCCAAATGGACTGTAGATTATTTTTTTTTTTTATGAGAAATGTAGACAAGTAGTAAATAACAAAAAATAAAAGTTAATTAAAAAAACTACTTCACAGCTTATTTAACAAACACTACTTAGCAACTTAAATCTATAATCCAATAGTTACACCAAGCAAATTAACAACTTCTGATTAAAGTCATAATCTATAATATATTAAGATCTAATCTACAATCTGTTTTAACAACTATACCAAACATGGCCAATGTCTATATAAAATGAAAAAAATGAAAAAAAAAATTAAAAATGATGGAAAATGCATCCATCGCACGATCGCACTGTTCATGTGCATCCATCGCACGATTGTACCGTTCTCGTGCATCCATCACATGATCACACCATTCTCGTGCATCCATCGCACGTTCACACTGTTCTCGTGCATCCATCACACGATTGCATCGTTCTTGTGTATATATCGTACGATCCAACCGCCCTCGTGGATCTATTGCACTACTTGTACGCCTATTGGTTACACTACCTTTCCTTATTTTGTGTAAAACGCGTTAGGATTTCAAGTTTACTCGGTTAAAACCTTCTCTCTCTCTGTATGAAATACAATTAGGCATGCCTGTTGGTTACACCACGCTTCCTCCTTTCGCGTGAAGCGCATTAGAAGTCCAAGATAACTCGGTTAAAACCTTTGTGGACGCGTCCTCGGGCTCTGTGCTCTTCTACAGTTCGGACTCGTTTTGTCACGGTTCTTAATCTGATCTTGCAAAGTGCAATGCAAGACTAATAAATCACCAAAGAGTCCAAATTCGGCAAATCGTTTTAGAAAACTGATTTTTAGAAAGAAGTGCCAAATATGGACTGCTTTGCCAGATACAGAGTCGCCACCTAAATATTTTTTATAGGGGAATTTAGGAAACCCTGACTTGTTTGCCTAAGGCCACGTGTCCGTCATTACCAAAGTTGCCTTGGCTCAGGAACTTGGATACGATTGGGGAAGGTCAGCTATGAGCACCCTCGCTCGCCCGATCAAAGATCGACCTCTACTAACCATGATATCTAGTTTTGAAAACATTATGCATTCTTAATCTGATTAATTAGCTAATCTTATTATGTGATGCGCACAACACAAAAGTATAGACTAGATTGCCTAATTTGGAACAAAGCATCGCATATCCGTTGTTTGGAAATGATTTGAGGTTTGCTACTCGCAAGTAGGCTAAAATACGGATTTCAATGAATTATTCCAATTCAAACAATTCAACCTTCACCCACAGGCATTCAGGCAGTAAATCAACTAAGCGATTAGCCTCATGGCAAGCATGCTTTCATGTTAACATTGACACTCATGCGAGATGCTAAAGCATAAACACTCACCTAGTACTCCAAGCTAAAACAAGGAACATGTTAGTAATCAAATGTATGATCTAAGTTCATGTTAAGATAGCTAATGCATCGCTGGCAAAATGCAGCTAGAATAGGCTCGGCTAATCTATGGATGGCATGTGAAATGCAACAGATAACATGTATTCAAGTTAGATTTGAAATACTATGCAATTAGTATGATGCACTTAGCCCGGTGCATGCAATACAAATGAATGGATACAAACATGCTATCATAAATGTGCTAATCAAAACATGTCCTAATACTAGCCACCAAAAGCAAGTAAGTAAAGGGGAGAAAGAAGTGGGAGTTGGAAGACATGCATCACACACACGCACACGCACGCTTGTTACACAATTCGCCCTCTCTCGGAGGGACCAAAAGAATAATACAAATTTAATTAACTAACAAGCTAATTAAATAGTTACAGACCACTTAACTAGTTAAGCAAATTAACTAAGCTAATAAAGCGGTAAAACAGCCTCGAGAAGAGGGTCCAATGCATGCATGCTCGGCTCCGCTAGGAAATCCACCACCATGCATAAGTTGCCTCTGTTTTCACTGTTTTATGCCTCTGAAAATTGCACAAATCCCAAGGAACACTCTATGAACACCGTAGGATGCCACCGGCCATGAGGAATGGTCACCGGCCATGGGAAAGTGGTCATCGACCATTGGTATAGCTCTCAGCCAAAGATATTTAGTCGGCCGACACTGAGAATGGTCAGTCGACCATATCTTCCTGCAGAATCCTGTTTTGACAGCAGCAGAGGGCAAACAA
>NW_021026790.1:539338-581392 GCF_004153795.1 Camellia sinensis
TACTCAAAGCCTACAAGCTAAAATGCAAGGTGGCTATACAAAGCAAGTCATGGATGACCCAAACAACCAAAATCAGACCTTAAGCATACCAAAACATGCATAAAAGCTTCACAAAGCTAAGCCAAAATCATGCTAGAAAGTCATGGTACATCATGATGCATATTAAGGCAAAATCATGGGATTACAAGACAAGTATACAAGGTATACATGGTATGTCTAAACCAACTCTGGATAGAGGTAAATCATGGTAAAACAACCACAAATACTAGCTAATACATGGTTAACATGAACTTAACAAAGGTGCTCACACATGAGGCAAAAATGACAAATATTGAAGACAACAAGGAGAGGGGATGACCCTCTCCTTCTTGGGACCTCAAAACACCATCCCCACCACTGAAATCCCTCTGGATTTCAGTGGTGAGAAGGCCAATACAAGGTGGTCCCGAAGCTCACAAAAAAGGCACAAAAATGAGGCCAAACAAGGCTTAAGAGGGGGTAAACAACCCCAAACAACAAAGTGATCTAAACAACTATTTTAAGCACTTAAAAACAAAACTTTTATCAGTTACAAGTTAAGCGTAAAAACAAATGCAAGATAGGTTAAAAGCTTGTGCAAAAATAAGGAATAAAGAGGGTAGGTTCTTACCCTTGAAGAACACTTCAAGAACAACAAGACCAGCACCTCCCTTGGGTCAAAACCATCTCAAAAACTTCAAGAACAACCCTTTGGCACCTCAGCAACCAAGGTATGGTGTAATAATATGTGTCTTAGTGCAAAACTAAGAACAAAACGCTTTTAGCACACACAAATCAAAAGGAGAGGGAGATATAGAGATAGATAAACATAGAATTCTCTAACCCTAATCTCAGACCTCTGGAACTTTTTGGAACCCTTGAGGAGGGAGGAGAAGCCCTCCTTTTATAGGAATTCCAATCTTGCAAAGCTTACAAAACAAGCTAAGCAAGAGGGAAATCCCTTCATACACGTGTATGGAATGGGGGCATTATGGATGCCAGCTATCACAGCTGGCATAAAATATCTGCCAAAAGCAGATGAACAGTGGTCAGCCAGCCAAAAATGACAAATTGACCAAAACAAGGGTCGGCCAACCATAAAGAGTGCCGACCGGCCATCACCAATGGCTGGTATCAACAAAACAGGGCCGGTGGTCTCAAGCCATGGCCGGTGAGATGTGGGGATGACCAACAAGTCATTCCCTGCCCTCAGAAGCAAAGCAACAAGTGTTTGGTGCAAAACCAAACACAAAACAAGCAAATCGAGAGATCCTAAGGCAAGGCGCGTAGCCGAGACCTCCGAGAACTCAAAACGAACACGAACACGAACATGGATGATCACCGAGTGTTCAAACGGTGATGTCCATGTCTTAAGGACAGTCAAAAATGGAGTGTCTACAACCTTCTCCCTCTCTGTATGAACTACGGTTAGGTACACTTGTTGGTTACACTATTTTTCTCCTATTGCGTGAAATAAGTTAGGATTTCAAGTTTACCCAGTTAAAACCTTCCCCCTCTCCGTATGAAATATGGTTAGATATGCCTATTGGTTACACCGTTTTTCCTCCTATCGTGTGAAACGCATTAGGATTTCAAGTTTACTCGGTTAAAACCTCCTCCTCTCCGTATGAAATTCGATAAGGTATGCTTGTTGGTTACACCATCTTTCCTTTCAAGAGAAATTTGTTCAGAGTTGACATGCTTTCTCCTTTTTATGTGAGACGCGGTTGGACCTGTTTTGATTAAGCTTGAGGTTTGTTTTATATACAGTCGCCTTGTTATATTTATCATCACTCCATTGCATTGCATTACATAATCATGAACTTTCGAAAAACAATCGGCTTCGCAAAGCGTGTAAAATTGTATTTTGAGCATATCATTTGCATTTTGCCCCTGAATTACGCTGGTTTGATTCTTTGCAAAGGGATACGTAGACAACCATCGAGTTCAACCAATTGCATTTGCATCTTGTTTCTTTGCCCAAGTCTTATGGCCTCGTTAAAAGGGTCGTCTTTGGGTTTTGATATTTGCTCACGTCATGAAATGACTTCCAGCTTTGTCAAAGAGGGGCAACTGTAGACACTCTATTTTGACCAGCCCCAAGACTTGGGCACTTTCTTTTGATTACCTGATGATGAAAATAAGAAAGTACTTTTCACAAAATCCTCAATAAGAAAGATGGAATTTGAGCTTTCTTCCTAACCCTAAACATTTTTTGGTCAAGTGTTAAAGTCCTGTCTGACAGCCGGAGCAAAGCTGGACTGAACTGGAGCAAAAGAGGCAATTTTCTCACTAACCGGTCAACCACCTAGTCGACAACCCAAGGACAGTGTAGACTTATTTTTGTTCAGCTCATGTGGGGCACTTCATAATCTCATTTTCTGATCCATTCATGCATTGAATGCATACACACTCAACCTCCATTGTCTAGTCCTTGATCCATTGAAGGTAATGCTCCATTTTTGTCTTCATTAGCTCCATTTGTGCTGTATTTGCTCCATTATCTTCATTAATGCTCCATTCTTGTCTTCCACCACTCCTCCACTTGCATTGCCTATATAAACACATCAGATTGTTGAGAGAAGGAAGATGATAGAGTAATTAGGGGAGAAAGCTAGAGATGGAGAAAGAGAGAGTCTAAGCTTTGAATTCAAGAGTTAGCCAAAATTGAGTGTTAGTTATGAACTTCCATTTTCTCAAGCTATACACTATGTGTCATAACCCAAACTCGCCCCCGTGGATTAGACTCACAATCAGCCAGAAATCATGAGATTACCTACGGCCTCAGTCAGAAATCAAGTCATTTTTAATAATAGGAGGCCAAATTGCGGAAACAAAACTTACAAATTTTGTCCAATGAGCTATACATACATGGCTTAACCAAAAAAAAATTCATATATGTAATAACTCACACTATACAAACCTCCATATTCTGTATTACATAAGCTCTGGATCATTCAAAAATCAGTATTAACAAAAACCAAGGTTATACACAGTTTGGTCATACTTGACCACAAAAAAAACAAAGGAAAAGCAAAACAAAAGCAAGCCTCTTGCGTGAGGCGACATTGGTTGATTCCTCTAAACTCAGTTTCTCATTGCTCACTGGGGCTGGACGTCCTGCTGCTCACCTACATACATATAAATAAGGAGTGAGCTAATGCCTGGTGATTAATACCAAAGTAAAGGAGTTCATGAATGAGATTCATTTAATCATAAGTTGTAAACTAAACTTGTTGATCGATATCAACGCAAAATGACCATAGGTCTAGCATATCGTATATCATATCCATATTCATATGCCAAACGACCTCGAGTCCAACTCGTATTCACAAAACAACATTTGGTCCATTATATGCAAAACGACCTTAGGTCCAATTCATAAGCAAAATGACCTTCGGTCCAATATCTGCAAAACGACATTGGGTCCATTATATGTAAAACAACCTTGGATCTAGTTCATATACAAAATGAGCTTGGGTCCAACCAATCTATATTCATATTTGTGCGCACTCATGATCCATGATCATGTTCACATTCGCCGTTGCATTCAAAATGACCTTAGGTCCAATCATTTCCTTATTCGAAATGGCCTTTGGCCCATTTAACGGTTATACAAAATAGCCTTAGGCCCATTTTATATCCTCTTTAAGTAAATCGAATGGCCTTGAGCCCATTTCATAATTGCATATCAATTACTTCACATATTTCATTGTGAACCACGCGGATAGAATACTCATTCACAGTATCAAATCAAAAGTTTAGAAACTTACCACACAAGTAACATTTAGAAAATAATATATGCACAAATTATCTTTACTAAGATATTAATCACAGTGTTCCGGTGCTTGATTCGTCCTTGCACTTGACCCTATATAATTCATAACACATTGGGTCATAATACAATCAATCTGTTCTTTAGTTTGCTTAATCTTTTTGTGCTTCTTTCATGTCCTTTAATTCATTTAGGATGCTCAATGTGTGCCTAAGAATACTTAGAAATGGAAGAGAATGGAAATTGGAACATAATATAGCTTTTCCAAAATTTCTAAAATAGAGCACCTCGCTCGAGCGCAGCTTTGGTCGCTCAAGCAGTCTATAAAACTCTGTAAAAGTACTGGTTGCATGAATTTTATGCTCGAGTTAGATTTATGTCGCTCGAGCGGTGAGTCTTGCAAAATGGGGTTCACTCGAGTGCAAGGTTTGCCGCTCGACCTACTGTACAATTCTTTGTAAAACTTCAGGGAGCTTATTTTTATGCTCGAGCAACACTTTCCTCGCACGAGCGGACATGCCGAATTCTAGAATTTCCAAAATTGTGTTTGAAGCTCAAAACATGATTCTAACTTGTTTTTCTAGCATGTTAAGTCCTATATCAGGGCCAAATAGCTTCTAACATGAGAATAAAAGTTAATTTTATAAGAATTGAAGTTCAATTCTCTGTGAATTCTTCATACAAGCTCAAATCATTTTAATTTCATGTTCATAACCTTAAGTCTCATGCATTCAAGTTCTATATCTACACGGATTCAGCATGCATGTGGGATATAGCTTCTTTCCTCACTCCAAATGATACTAACAAGGCTCAAATTCATGAGATTTCTCAAAATTGTACATTTGGTACCATATTCTCCATGAATTTGTCAAAATAATATCCCAAACTCTCATGCATGTTTGATCTTACATGAATTCTTATTCTATCATCTTCAAAACATGCAATTAAGCCTCATAACCTCATTATTCATGGATGCATGTCTCAAATGACTACCAATTCAACTTGTTTACCATGCTATATACTCAAATATGAAGATTCATAGCAATTTGTTGCATGCTTGTACATATTGATCTCATTATCATCATTTTCAACTCAAATCTTGTTCATAACTTCATATCATCTTTGAATTCACTTAGTCATGAATTTAAACCCATAAATTTGAGTTCAATTACTCACCTAGAAGCTTCAATCTTCCAAATTCTAGCTAGTTCTTGAGTTAATTCTCCCAATTCTTGAATTTTCTTGCAAAATCCTTAAGGATGCTCTCTTCCTCTCTCTAGAATCGTCTAAGCACATTTAGCTTCTATATACACACTTCCCTAATCCAACTTAATTAGAACTAATAAATTGTGCTTAATTTAATCAATTTAATCTAATTAATTCGATCCGAATCAATTTTTAATTAAATTTCACCATAGGCTCTAAAAATTACACTAATCGCAATAACATAGTCAATTTCGACTTCTGTAGCCTCTACAGTCTTCAATTTAAAATCATAGTAGTTTAGCAAACAAATTTCTCTACGGTGGACAGATATAAGTCGAAATCACATCTAATCACATAATTAGCATGCAAATTCACACCAAGCACATAATCATAAGTGTAGTTAACTATTAATAGTATATCGTAGAATAGGGTTGTCACATTCTTCCCCCATTTAGGAAGTTTGGTCTCCCAAACTTATGTTGCCTTCCGCCAGAAACAAATATGGGTAGTTTTATCGCATCTCCTCTTCTTTCTTCCATGTGGCATTCTTTCCATAATGTTCATTCCATTCCACTTTCACCATTCGAATGGATTTGTTTCTTAGTTGTTTTACTTGTCGGTCAATGGTCCGTTCTAGCCATTCCCCATACTCCATGTTTTCGTCAAGTGCTATGCGATAATAATCAACTACGTGGAATGGGTCTCGGAGATAGCCCCTTAACATTGATACGTGAAATACATTGTGCATTTGTTCCATTCCTAATGGAAAAGCAACTCTATAAGCAACTAGACCAAGCCTTTCTAGAATTTGAAACGGTCCAATGTAACGAGGCGATAATTTATCCTTTTTGCCGAAACTTGATTGGCCTTTCATTGGGTTAACATGAATAAACACATGATCACATACCTCATACTCAAGGGGCCTCCTTCTAACATCTACATAACTCTTTTGTCAGCTCTGTATTGTCTAAAGCCTTTGTTGAATGACCTTGATTTTATCAGTAGTTATCTGCACAAGTTCAGGTCCAAGTAAGACCCTATCCCCAACTTCAGTCCAGCATATCGGAGATCTACATTTTCGGCCATACAAAGCTTCATATAATGCCATGCCAATACTAGAGTGGAAATTGTTATTATACGCAAATTTAGCCAATGGTAGTTAAGTCTCCCAACTCCCTTGAAAATCCAAAGCACACATTCTGAGCATATCTTCCAGAGTCTGTATAGTCCGTTTTGAAAATCCAAAGCACACATTTTGAGCATATCTTTTAGAGTCTGTATAGTCCGTTCTGATTGTCTATCAGTTTGTGAATGGAATGTTGTACTAATTCTCAGTTCTGTTCCCATTGTTGCTTGTAGACCTTTCCAGAATCTAGACACAAATTTCGGGTCTCTATCTGACACAATAGACATTGGAACTCCATGTAAACAAACAATTTTATCAACATAAATAGTGGCTAATCGGTATGCATCATACATAGTTTTCACAGGCAGAAAGTGCGCAGATTTAGTCAGTCAATCAACTATAACCCAAATAGAATCCATACCTCTAGGTGTCCGAGGTAGGCCAACAACAAAATCCGTGGTTATGTGTTCCCACTTCTATTCCAGAATAGGGAGAGGTTGAAGTAGACTTGCCGGTTTCTGGTGTTCAGCCTTAACTTGCTAACATTGAAGACATCTAGATACATATTCTGCAATCTCACGTTTCATATTTGGCCACCAATAGCTCTGCTTTAAGTCCTGATACATCTTGTTGTTACCCAGATGGATAGCAAACATTGACTTATGGGCTTCATAAAAAATTCTCCTCTTTAACTTGGGGATATTCAGAACACACAATCTGTCTTGGAATTTCAACACTTTATTTACAACATTGTATCCTGATTTTGGATTTGCCTCAAATTCATTAACTATCTTCTTGAGGGATTCATCCTCCTTCTGTTTCTGCTTAGTCTCATCGATGCTTGCTAGTTCGGTTGAAACGGTGGCTATCAATCCGCTTTGTTCATGTAATATTACTTTAATCTCGAATTTCTCAAAATCTTGCAAGATTTCCTTCTGTTCAGTAAGTAGGCAAGCTAAACTCCCCGTCAATTTTCTGTTCAATGCGTTAGGCTTTCCCGGGGTGATACTGAATCTGAAGATCATAACCTTTTATCAGTTCAAGCCATCTTCTCTACCGCATATTTAATTCTTTCTGAGTAAAGAAGTACTTCAAACTTTTGTGATCCATGTAAACTTCACATTTTGCCCCATACAAGTAATGCCGCCAAATTTTCAAAGCAAATACAACTGCGGCCAATTCCAGGTCATGTGTTGGATAGTTCTTCTCATGTGGTCTCAATTGTCGGGAGGCAGAAGCAATTACCATCCTTCCTACATTAACACATAACCCAAACCCTTATAAGATGCATCACTGTAAATCACAAAATTTTCCGTACCTGTGGGCAATGTCAACACTGGTACAGTGGTCAATCTCGTTCTCAGTTCTTGAAAGGCATATTCTCTTTTGTCATTCCACTTAAATGGTTGTCCCTTGCATCTAAGTTGGGTAAGAGGTACAACTATTTTTGAAAAATCTTTCAGAAACCTTCTATAGTACCCAGCTAAGCCCATAAAACTGTGGACTTCTGTTACATTTGTTGGAGCAAGCCAGTTCACAATTGCCTCTATCTTCTGTGGGTCTATTGAAATTCCCTCTTCGTTGACATCCCTAAGAAAACAACCTCATCCAACCAAAATTCTTATTTCTTCAATTTAGCAAATAATTTCTTTTCTCTAAGTGCTTGCAAGACGGTTCTCAGATGTTGTTCGTGTTCAAGTCTACTATTTGAATATATCAAACTATCATTAATAAAAACCACAACAAATTCATCAAGATAAGTTTTGAAAATCTAGTTCATAAGGTCCATAAATGTTGTGGGTGCATTAGTCACTCCAAACGGCATAACAAGAAATTTGTAGTGACCATACCTCATTCTAAATGTGGTTTTCTCAACATCTTTTGCCTTCATCTTCAACTGGTGGTATCCATATCTTAAATCAATTTTCGAAAAGACTTGTGAACCCTATAACTGATCAAATAAATCGTCAATTCGGGGCAATGGATATTTGTTTTTGACCATTTCCTTGTTTAGTTCCTGGTCGTCAATGCACAAACGTAAGGTTCCGTCTTTTTTTTTTTTACAAACAACACCGGAGCACCCCATGGCGAAGTGCTTGGTCGAATAAACCCTTTGTCAAGTAAGTCTTGTAATTGTTCTTTCAGTTATTTCATTTCAGCAGTAGACATTCTATAGGGGGGTTTTGAGATAGGTTGGGTGCCTGGGATAATATCAATGGTAAACTCTATTTATCTGTCAATCAATTCCCCTAGCAGTTTATTAGGAAATACATTCGAAAATTCTCTAACAACAGAAATATTATCCATGTCATCATTCAACGATTGTTCAGTTAAGATACTACATAAATAACATTGACACCCTTTCCTAAGCATCTTACATGCTTTCATTACTAAAATTAGATAAGGTGGAAGCACTACCCTGTTGCTCCCAAATTCAAATTCAACGTGCCCTTGCGGGCTAAACACAACTCGTTTTGTTACACAGTTGATGGTGACACAGTATTTAGACAACCAATCCATATCTATAATTACATCAAAGTGTCGAATGTCCAAGGGTAACAAATCCACATACAAGATAGCATTGCCAATTTGCATGTAATAGACAAGATATACAGATGTACACAATACAGATTCCCCAGAAGGAACAAATACACTTAGCAAGTATGGTAATGACTGTAAGGGTCTAGTCAATCTAGATGCAAATATAGTAGACACAAACGAATGTGTTGATCCAGAATCAATTAACACAAAAGTATCTTGGTTGCATATAGTTAATCCAGAATCAATTAACACAAAAGTATCTTGGTTGCATATAGAGATAGTACCTGAGACAATAGCTTCAGTATTTCGAGTGTCTCCTGAGACAAGTTCAAAAACTCTCCCTTATCGTATTGTGTCTCTGGTAGCAGCAAGCCTTGTGGTGTTTCCCGGTTTTGGAATGGACCCAGTCAAACTAGTAGTCAGCTTCCCACTTCTTTGTTGCTCAGTTTGGGTGCAATCCCTTGCTATAAGCCCCATTTCACCATATTTATAGCCAGCCCCGGAAATACGGTAACAAACCCCACGATGCTTCTTACCGCATTAAGTACATATTGGAGCCATATTTCTAGTGGAGCCCGAAGTGCTTGAGGATCCCGTATTTTGCTTCTTTGACAATTTCTTCCTGGAGAAAAAGCCTTGCCTCTTAGCCTTCCAGTCAACTGGTGGTTTACTTTGGTTGGCCGTGTTGGTTTCTAACATTAAAGCTTGATCTAGCACATCAACATAAGTGGGCAGTTTTAATATGTTCACCCTTTCCAAAATGGCATGCGAAGACCACTTTCAAACTTTCTTGCCTTTTTATAGAATCGTCTCACTCTCTCTCTAGTGTATATTTTCAAATTTTGAGTTCATTAAGCACATTTAGGTTCTATATATACACTTCCCTAATCCAACTTAATTAGAACTAATTAATTGTGCTTAATTTAATCAATTTAATCTAATTAATTCAATCTGAATCAATTTTTAATTAAATGTCACCGTAGGCTCTAAAAATTACGCTAATCGCAATAACACAGTCAATTTCGGTTTCTGTAGCTGTGGCTTGACTTTTCGTACTCCTTTCAGAAGACGAATGGCCCCACAGTTCGGACTCTCGCAGTTCTGAATCTGAGTGCAATGTGAAATAGATAACACCAAAGAGTCCAAATCTGGCAAATTTTTTGAAAAATCGATGCTTGAAT
The DNA here is from genome assembly GCF_004153795.1 of Camellia sinensis. NCBI lineage: Eukaryota > Viridiplantae > Streptophyta > Magnoliopsida > Ericales > Theaceae > Camellia > Camellia sinensis. Next base: position 549,186 of record NW_021026790.1, read on the forward strand.
CAAATGCCAAAAATGGACTGCTTTGCCAGATTTCAAAGTTGCCACCTAAATATTTTTGAGAAATTTAGGAAACTCATGACTCGTGCCAAAGGCTATTAGTTCGTCATCACCAAATTGTCTCGGCTCGAGAACTTAGGTACGAGAAGGGAGGGTCATGAATTGAGCACCCCACTCGCCCGATCAAAGATCGGCCTCTATCAATCATGATGTGATTTTTATTTATATTATATTCTTTTGTTTCGGTTTATTAGCTATTTTTACTATGTGATGCACATAAGTATAGACTAATTTGCAAAAATTTGGAACACTTTGATTTCGTATTTTATTTGAAATAGTTTTGTGAATTTGCCACTTGAAAAAGTGGGCTTTAAATTGGACATTAATCAAACTATTCCAATTCAAGCAATTAGCCTTCACCCACAAGCATTCAAACAGTTATATCATTTAAGCAATTAGCCTCATGAAAGTATGCTGGGACATGGTACACAAACATTCGATGCAAGATGCTAAAACATAAAATTACTGGCCCAATACTCCGAGCCAAAACAAAGAAAAATTATTAGAAAAATATGCATGTTCCTAATTAAATGCAATATGACTAAAGCAACACACACATTATATATTTTATAGGCTCGGCTATAAGCATGGAATATGATTCCATTCAAGACATGTGATAAAGCACGTATTCAAGTAATGAATTTGAACATTAATATTGGGTTAGGATGATGAGCCGAACCTTGGATGCATGCAAGGCAATGTATGCAAAGCATAAGAATGCTAAATTTTTTTTTTAAAAAAAAATGATGTTTCTATATTAACCATTGTAAGCAAGTAAGTAAAAGGAAGAAATACGTTGGGTTGAAAGACATACAACTTATTACATGATTGCCCCCCTGCAAGAGGGTGCGAATCAAAGTCCGAAAGTTCAAATTAAACTAATTATTACAAAATCGAATGAATAAATAAGTAAAGAATTAGCTAGCTAACTGCTCTATTACAACAAGGGTAACCATGATAAGTAAACTAACTATCTAAGTTAATTAGCTACAATAATTACAAATAAACAATAATAATAATTGTAACACTCATAATTAACAAGACTAATTATAACAACAATAAAAAATTAATTAATTAATTACAACAATGATCATGATGTAAGTAAGGATGCACAAAGATTGCATGCACAATGTCCAAGAACAGCTCTGTCTGCCCAGACTTGCTCTGTTTCATCTTCAGTCACTGCCCTCTATTTTCTGCAAAATACACTACTGACCAAACATCGATGACCGACAGACCCTCAATGAAGCCTGGATGGGCCAAAAGAAGGCCGGTTGTGCCTCAATTTCATGCAAAATTTTGTTTTGTGCTCTGAAGTGAAAACAGTGCGGACAGAGTGTTCTGAACTCTGTTTGTCCTTCTCACACTTCTCTGTCATGGGAAAGTCTCGAGACAAGGTTGGAATCGTTTCCAAAACCATTAGTGAGCAAGTTGATTACTTGATGATTTCGGGTACAATTTGGACAAAAATCAATGAATGCAATGAACAATAACCACCCCTCCCTCCTATCATAGAGTGAACTCAAAGAGGGAAGTAGAGACGCTTCAAGATTCATCAAAATATCATGGATTGATGTAAGACAACCCTTGACACAACAGATTCGGCATAACGTCCAGCCAAACCCCAAGCAATATAACTCATTTTCTTTATGTGGGTTGATTCATTTTAAGCCAAATTTATTAGTCTTTACTATCCTTTAATCCATTAAGTCCAAGATGATTGTTACATCCATTTGAAATTACGTCCACTAAGTGAGAAATATGCCAAACGGGAGGTAATTCTCAACATGAAAAAGAGACTACACGGTTGGCAATGAACCTCCATAGAGATTAAGCCATTAAGCATAAATTGCTAGTTCACATTTTGAATAACCGTCAACCGATTGAAACAACTCTCAAACAAAAGAGATAAATGTCAAACTGATTATTAAAATGAGGTTCTTTAAACATGGAAATGAGTTAAACAAAAGTTAAGAACAATATACAACAAGCTATGGAGGCAAACTTATGAGACAACAACCAAGCTAATCAAAGTATGAATTATTTAAACAACCTAGAACAGTCCCAAAATAGCTCTCAAGAGATGAAAAAAAGTGGCTTAGAATGTATGAAAAGAGCCCAAAAAGCTAATCAACAAAGAGAGAAAACAAGACTAGTCAGTAAGAACAATGAGGGGTGGCTAACCCCTCCACTTTTGAAACCTCAAAGCATGATTTTTAGCTCTTTTTTAACTCTGAAAATCAGTTTAGGGAGCAAAGGAAAAGAGTGTAAAAGTAAGGGTTTGAGCTATAGATAAAGGTGTAGAAAGAATATAAATTCTCTAGTGTAAACTCTCTCTACCCTTTTGGTAGCTCTCCAAACCCAAACTTAAACACTTGGAATAGAATCAAAACAACATAAACTTATAAGAACTAGATAGTAAATGAAAGAACAAGAAGTAAAAGAGAGGACGACAAGCTTATACCTCTCAAAGAAGTGAGCTTTTGCTTATGAATCAAGTTAAGTCTCAACACACTCTCAAGCTTGAATTATGGTGTTCAAGGCTCAACCAAGGTTCCTAGGCTAAGGTGTGAGGGTGTATGTGATGTATGGATATAGGTTCAAAGTGATAGGTTTGCTCAAAGAGTTGCTTGCACAAGAAGAATGAGAAGATGGAGCTCTCAAGAAGATGTAGAGGCTTCTTTGAAATTCTTTAACCCTCAAAACAGATATATATGGTCGATTTTATAGAATTTGAGCAAGAGGGGTCATAAATATCTTCAAAAATGGACAGCTGGCGAGCTCCTGCCCAGAACAATGTTTCTTGTTACTAAGGCAGGCCTGGCCTTCAATAGCCATGGCCAGCCCTCAATGAGGCATGGCCGACCCTCAATGTGTTTCCCTGTTTTTCTGTTTCAGCCTCAGCATAGGGTGGTACAATGTGTAAAAATGGATTTCTAGGATATAATAAGTGGAAATATGAGAGGTTTGGGATTGTTTCGAAGCTTTAAACATGGCCCCTTCGTTGAGACCTTGAACCACGCATAACACCACTTTCATCATCGAATGCACCAGACAAAGTGCTCGAGCCTTGCGGGCAGTTAAAAATGGGGTGTCCACAGTAGCTTCTACGGCCTTCAATTTCAAATCATAGCAGAAAAGCAAATAGATTTCTTTATAGTGGACAGATATAAGTTCAAAATCACATCTAATCACATAATTAGCATGCAAATTCACACCAAGCACATAATCCCAAGTATAGTTAACAATTAATAGTATATCATATAACAGGATTGTCACACTATGTCTCATCTTCTGTTACAAAAGTCATCCAAGTCATGTTATTGAAGTTAAATTCTAGAGTTTTGATCAAAGAGAGAGTGATTGTTGTTAAAAGAGAGAAAATCAAAGAGTTCACCAATTTTCCCCCACATGTAGTGTTATACAATTCAAGTCACCATTCTAGCTCAAATTTCAAGCTTTTGAATTGAGAATTGAGAACATAATTCACAACCCTTAGGGTGATCAAAAGGAACTTTGGAAATCAAAAAGTTCATTCTTTCTTTGGAAGTTGAATTTTCAATTTCTTGCATTTTTTTTTTCTGTATTATCTTTTTTATATTATTTTTCTTGTTTTGACTTCATATTATAAACTTATTGTCATCTAACTAGAAGTGATTACTTGAGTCACATACATATTCTCTGTTTGTTCTTTTCTCGATGTTGCAACAAAACAGATTTTGCTAGGCTTAATTGGTCCACTGGCTAATTATTTGGCCAACAAGCTAACTTCTTCTAGACAGAACAGAGTAGTCTTCCGACGTTGCACATAATAGTTTCTGGCAATCCTTGAGACCTAGATCTTTTGTTTTATTTTCATTTGAGAGATTTGTGAGGTTTTTATTTTGTTGTACTATTTTCTTCCTCTCCTCCTTTATTTGGATATGTAATTATTCAAATGTTGTAATAATTCCCTGCCCATTCTTTATATCCCATTCTTTTACTTGCTTTCTTATTTGTACATAATTATCATATTTTGCTTTTCATCATATCCATACTTTGCATCTATGTTTTATGCATCTTGATTCGGCTAAATTTGCATTTATGGATTTAATCAATTCTTATGTAATCATGTTCTCGAGATGATTCACATGTCATATATTAAAAGCCGAATCTTTTGTTGCATTTCATGAGTGAATTGTATTAGGATTTTATATATAAGATCTTTCATATTTTACTAACTTTGTTTTGTAGCTGTTCGGGGGGATGTCGGTAAATATATAAGTTTTTATGCTTTAGCATCTCGCTTGTGTGTGTTTTCCTTACTATGTTTGACATTTTTCCATGAGGCTATTTGCTTATTTGATATGACTCTATGAATGTCGGTGGATGGAGGTTGTGTTGCTTAATTTGGAATGATATTGATTTTCATGTTTGTAAACTCAATTTCTTTGAGTTGTATATCTTCAAAACTCTTTCAAAATACATGAAATCAAATTATTCCAAAATGAATAACATAGTTTATACTTATTTACTACACATAATAAATTTTGGGTTTTAGTAAATAAATCAGAATACGAACATATAAAGTCAATAAAACTCATATCATGATTTAGTAGAGACCAATCTTTTGATCGGGTGAGTTATGGTACTCAATTAACAACCTTCTCTCTCATACCTAAGGTTTCAAACCGAGACATCTTTGGTTACGATGAACAACGACCTTGGCACGAGTCACGGGTTTCCTAATTTTCCAAAATATTAGGTGGCAACTTTGAGATCTGGCAATGCAGTCCATTTTGGCAAATGTTTTGTAATAAAATGGATTTTCTATAAAAGTTGTCGGATTTGGACTCTCTTCCATGTTTCACATTGCACTTGTGAGATTAAATCAAAGAAATCGAGAGTCCGAAATATTTTTCGTGCACAGGTATCCCCGGGTGATGTTACAGACACCTATTGGGGGTAAAGTGGCATTGGGTTGAGTATGCTACTCTACTCCTATGAGATTGAGGTCATAGATCATCGACTATCTTTTGATGCTAATTTACTATTGTGAAACATAATAAAATTTTACTAGTGATGCTAATTTCAACATTAAAAATTTTGCTTATTTTTTATAAAGAATTTCATAGTCAACATAGATCTTATTTAATAGATATTGACAAGAGGATTCTAAAAATATCGATTTTATTGAAAGTTGACACATAAATCAAAAGTTATATCATTTTAAAATTTAAAATATTAAACTAGTCATTAAGGATACTTTAATAATAGTAATGTATTTTGGACTTTTTAAGAACTTTTTTTATACATGTCCTTAATACATGAAAATTTTATTACGAGAGATTTTTTACCAAAATTCTCAGAAAAATTAAGTGTAAACAAATATTTTAATATAAATAATAAACTTGTGTGTTTTCAATAATAATAATAATAACAATAAATAACAACAAAGTGGTAGGCATATGCTTTGTCCTTCTCTTTCTTATTAAATCTCCGGCATCCAACCAAATTAGTACTTTCACGAGTTTGATCAAATCAAATCTTGTTCAAGGCTTCAAGAAACATCTTGAACAAAATAGAAATGATTGATACAATTTTCCTTTCGCTTAGCTTTAGATTGTGATGTCTCTAGCAGTTTCAAAAAGTCACTTTCTGTTCTGAATGAAAGCAAGATCAAGAAGGTAAAATCACATATTACTACTCCTTTTAATTAAGAGAAAATGTTGTCAATTTTAACATAATTATATTTTTCTATTTAATTTTTAATTGGTATAGTACATTTTTTTAAATTATGGTTCATTTGTATTTTGTCCCCTTGAACTTCAAAACTTAACAGTTAACTTCCTAAAAGTATCATTTTATTACGGTTAATCATTTTTGTTAATATTTTGTTATGGATTTACATTTATTGAATCTTTAGATAATAATGTCATTATCTAGTGATCCCATTTAAACTTTATCACTAAGAAAAGGAAGACAAAGTGCAAATAAAACCACCAGATAATACTTAAAACAATTAATAATTGGTATTATTATTCTAAAAATTTAATAAATATGTCATATGTTTTGCACATGATCTAATTTTGTATATATTCTTAACATAATTCTAACAAAAATTATTAACTATAATAAGATAATACTTTCAACCTTAACTGTTAGAGTTTTGAAATTTAAGAAAATAAAGTGCAAACAAATCATGATTTAAAGGAGTTTATTATAATTTACCCTTTTTTAATTTGCATCACAATTAAGCCAATATTGTTAGAAATTAGAATATTGTTAGTTGTTTAGCGGCACATTTCATTTATACAATAAATTTTAATTTTAACCTTCTTAAAATAGTTTGATTAAATTTAAATTGGTTAAGTCAATTTTAAACATAACACTTTTCTCTCACACTTTTTATCGATGAAGTCTTCTTCTATGCACTGTCACGAAAACCTATTGACGCATCAACTCCATCGCGATGCCACCTCCACCTTACCTCCTTCACTTCCCTCTCTTTCATTCGCTATCTCCTATAACATAGTATGTAATAGTACTCCTCAAATCAACAATTAGATCGAATCTTTGTGGAGAAATTTAGATATGAATGTTTTGTTTGAGTTTTTTGAATTAAGTTTTTTGAAAATTGAGTTTTTGATTTTCGTATTTTATTGTTTTTAGTGAATATTTTTAAAATTTTAAACATTTTTTTTACCTTTTTAGATGCACCTTACTTAGTTGTATCTAAAAAGTAAAAAAATTGTGAAAAAATATTTTTAAAAATTAATAAATACATAAAAATACAAAAAAATATACTAAATTCTCTTATTTTTTTTGTATTTTTGGTATTTAGTGAATTTTTAAAAGGTTTTTTTTCAAATTTTTTTTTTACTTTTTAGGTATATTTATGTTAAGTATGTCTAAAAATTAAAAAAATTGCTCAAAATATTAAAAAAATTCAGTAAAAACAAAAAAACACGGAAAATAAGAAAGTAGAATTTTTTGAAAAGTGTTTTTGAAAAGTGGTAACCAAGCATAATAAAATGTGACATCAATTCAGTTCACACAATTTCAATTCCATCCAATACACACTACAGGAAATTGGAGATTTCACACATTCAATTAACGACGTTTTATGAAACGTCACTTTTTTAATAATTAACGGCGTTTTTTAAACGTCGCTTTTGTTATTAATCAAAACGGCCACGTTTTATGAATAGAAGACGCTTGGAAACACCTCCAAATGACGAACCCTATTTTGTCTCTCCAAACCTTTATTTTAAAAACTCACCGCTGTCAAGCTCAAAGCTATCACTCACTCAAATCTCTCACTCTCTTGCTCTCTCTCGATTCTTCTTCAGAGTGATTGCAATTTCGTAGTTTCTCAAAGCGATTGTGATTTCGAAGTTCGATTTTGAGCACCACCGTCAACAATCTCAGAAAAACCAATCGAATCCTCAAAATCTGCTTCAGCTCCGTGATTTATCTCAGTGGTGGTGTTCTGTTTTGTGATTTATCTCTGTGGATTTGGAACTCTTCGTCTTCTTCGATCAGAGTTTAGCGCTTTCGGTCATTTGTTTTACAATCTCAGAACTCTAGATTGTGCTTTCGGTCCTTTGTTTGGTTGCTGAGAAACTTCTCATTACCTTTGAAATAACATCATACATTTGAAAAAAAATCTTGTTCTCTGCTTTTGACTTCTCACTTTCTTCCCATGCTTTGATTAGGGATAACCTTTTTTACCAGTTATGGACGAGTAAATTTATTCATTTTCTAACTTTATTCAGCTCGAAACAGTGCAATTCTCATAGGCATTATGTAGTTCATAGGGCATTCGTAAACAGTGCAATGCTTTGATCCAGGTATTCACATGCTTTGAGTCTGTATTCTTTTGATTTGATTATGTCCTCTCTGCATTTCCTCAATTCATCGCTCTTCTTTCTTCTCCTTTCTCACGTGTTCTCGGTTGAAAGTTTCTAGTTTTGATCTCGGTTCTCAAGAAAGAAGTGAAACTTTAATGAGTTGAGACGGAAAAATGAAATAAGGCCTGCTTCATTTGGATACAACTTAGAAGTGAATATATATATATATTGAGTGCAATGGTGACATTGCCAATAGAAGATCTCAAATAAGTTTAGATAGACATTTATTGAGTGGAATGGTGACACTGGCAAGTGTCATTTGTGAGGTGTGCCAGATGTTTTCATTGATTTAAAGATGATAGCATGGCAATTTTTATGGCATTCCAAAGTCCACAGCTGGAGGTTTTAGGCTTAACCACAATATTTGATAAAATTAGTACAGAAGATGCCACTTGCAATGCATTGCTTCTGGTATGTGTTTAGTTTATTCTATTTTCCAACACAGTAATTCATGCTTTGGCATAATTTCGGGCCTTTCATATTTTTGGAGCATGTTCATGACCGATAACTATTTTTAATTTTCAAAAGGACTGTGTGAGATTGCTGGATGTCCAGGTCTTCCTGTGGCAGAGGGTATCCCTGAGCCTTTGAAGGTAACTGCTTTTACATATAATTTGTGGCTTAATCAATGAGTCGTCCTTCATTCCTTCTCCACAATTGGACTGTGCCAAAACTTTTTTCCCCCCCTCTAATAACATGCTTAATTTGTCAAACCTCTCTCTCTCTTGGGGGTGGGGTTGTGGTGGTGGTGGGTTGGTAGGAAAGCCTAGCTGACACAAATAGGTGTTTCCTTCCCTATTTTTTCATACGACTTTCGAAGCCTGATCTATGGCATGACTTCATGATCGATAACTATTTTTAATGTTCAAAAGGACTGTGTGAGATTGCTGGATGTCCAGGTCTTCCAGTGGCAGAGGGTATCCCTGAGCCTTTGAAGGTAACTGCTTTTACATATAATTTGTGGCTTAATCAATGAGTCATCCTTCATTCCTTCTCCACAATTGGACTGTGCCAAAACTTTTTTCCCCCCCTCTAATAACATGCTTAATTTGTCAAACCTCTCTCTCTCTTGGGGGTGGGGTTGTGGTGGTGGTGGGGGGTGGGTGTGGTTGTGATGGTGGTGGGTTGGTGGGAATAGCTTCTCTTTCTAATATATGGTGTCTTTAGTCTGGTAACTGTCAATATGAACATTTCAACAAGGTAAATAAAAATTTTATGAGATGTTCAGAGCACAGAGTTTAAAAACCATCACATATTTCGATAGTTGGTTATAGGATATAGGGATTAAATTTTTGAAATGGCAGATGCAAGGAATTGTGCCTGAATTGAAACTCATATAAGGTGCCAGCTCTGCTTGCATGGATTTGCTTCCCAAAATTCCTGGAGTACGTATTTTTTGTCAGATAATATATTGGCTACTGCATTAGGATAAAACATGCTTTTTATTAGCATTGGAAACTGAATAACCAAATTACATATGAACAAGGTAAGTTGTTTTCACGTCAGGTGGGGTGCATTGGAAACTGAGGTACTGATTCACAGTTTGTATACATTTAATGTATAATATCCACTTTCCTCACTTATTGAACTTTACTTGCAGGGAGTGTAGTGTTGAGAGCTATATCATTTCAGAAAATGTGGTATGGACATATCATTTCATGATCCTTTTGGCTACTATGGAGTTTCAGTGTTTCATTTGTCTTTGGAATTTCAGGATGATGCAGTGACGAACCTAGTGACTAAGTTGCACTCTGCTAAAGCTAAGCTTGATTTGGTGACAAACAAAAAGCATACGTCATATCTGTGATGGCTGAATTTGCCACAATCTGTCACTCTAAGTAGGTATATAATATCTATCCTCTTTCAGTTTCAGACTATAAAGTAGTTAAAGTTTTTGGTTGGGTATAAAGAAGTTAAAGTTATATATCATTTCTGCAACATTTATGTGCAAGTAAATACTAAGTGCTCTAAAATTGGCAATTTCATATATATGCTTAAGAGCCTCAAAATTTCAGGTGAATCTTGAGACTAGGGTTGAGTTCAACACTAGTGTTGTAAGAGGTCTAATTGAGGAAGCGAAATGCGTAAATGCAGATTTTCTTGCTGTTGGTCACTCAAGAAACAGGTATAGATTCTGATCGAGTTCAATTCATATATTTTGGTTTAATAGAATATGTTTTAAATAGTTTATTTGTGTTTTGCCATCAGAATTTCACGCGAAATCACAAGGTACTGTTTTGAGCATGCCTCGGAAGGCTGTTCAGTGGTCTCAGTTGCGAAATCACAAGGTGCTGTTTTGACCATCGCCTTTTAAGCGTATTTCATTTTTCCTACGATCGTCATTTGATTTCAATGCAAGAAAAGGAAATGACGTCTTATCTTATCTAACAACGAAAAGCAGCAACCTTTGCTAAGGTGCTTTAGCTACAAAGAGATTGCGAAAGCCACAAAAAAATTCCACCGAGTATGAATACTAATGCAACTTTTGTCATTCAAATAAATTAATTAGTGCACTTGACAGAATCAAGTCCACTTCCCTTTATTCAGTATGAATACTTTTGAACTAGTTCAAATCAAAATGGCTGTGTTACTGCATTAGTGGGTGACTTTTCTAGCTCTTCCAACAGATTTCAGGTCAAGAAGAAACAGTTCTTCCAAAACTTCTTAACCATCCTGCTGTTTGGAGTTGTTGGTGTTTTCATATCAGCACTCATTATCACAGCTGGTGATATATTTATCTGTCATACATTATTTTTCATATCTATTTCAGATGTAATTTCCTTCTCGATAAGTTTCTTGTGTGTTTTCACACACTAATTTCGTCTAAGTGGTCTCTAATTTACTGGATGTTAATATTATTTAGGCAGCTGATGGATGTTCCCTAAGATTGGGTTTGTTGGGTTGACTCCCCGTGACTATTTTGGTTTGATCCTTATCCATCTTGCCTTCCTTGGGTGTTGGTTTAACATGCCGTGATAATCTACTAACATTTCTTTTATCATATAACTTTTTGGCTCAACCTTATTTCTTAGCAATTTGATTCAGCAATAGGAACGATATTTTCCTCAACAGATATTTTCCTCAACCCTATTCCTTAGCACTGTATATTTGAGTTCACCGCTTCAGTTTCATGAATTATGGCTGATTATTTTCATGGATTTCCTAAGTATCTTGAATTTTCATGCAGGTTCTACATCAAGATGAGACTCCTTTGCTGTACAGTCTAGTCTTCTCTCTGAGCTCAACATCGAAGGTTCTATACTTAGTTCTGAAAATTTGCTATCAAGTTTCTTTTAGTTGATGGGGTGTTTGAGCTTGAGAGAGGGTCATTTGCACCTTCTTTTTCTAATCAGAGTCTCTCATCATCATTTAATGCATCTGCTACAGCGCGTTATGCCTCTGTTCCAATGAATTCAGAGTATGAAAGTTGGAACCTCCTCACCTAAGCGGGAGGGAGGAACACAGATAGCACAGATCAATAATGCTCCTAAAGTTTCTGGTGGATCTCCCCATTATAATAATGGCTCTATTTATTCAACAAGCAATTTGAAGGGCATCATGCAGTCTAGCTCTGTGAGTTCACCATCTTCTGGTTTAGGAATTCCTAAGTATCTTGAATTTTCATGCAGGTTCTACATCAAGATGGGACTCCTTTGCTGTACAGTCTAGTCTTCTCTCTGAGCTCAACATCGAAGGTTCTATGCTTAGTTTTGAAAATTTGCTATCAAGTTTCTTTTAGTTGATGGGGTGTTTAAGCTTGAGAGAGGGTCATTTGCACCTTCTTTTTCTAATCAGATTCTCTCTTCATCATTTAATGCATCTGCTGCAGCGCGTTATGCCTCTGTTCCAATGAATTCAGAGTATGAAAGTTGGAACCTCCTCACCTAAGTGGGAGGGAGGAACACAAATAGCACAGATCAATAATGCTCCTAAAGTTTCTGGTGGATCTCCCCATTATAATAATGGCTTTATTTATTCAACAAGCAATTTGAAGGGCATCATGCAGTCTAGCTCTGTGAGTTCACCATCTTTTGGTTTAGGAAGGAGCACAACTTTGAAGAAATTGTCTGATTCAAAATCTGACCAGGATTTGGCTTCTCTTAGATCTCCACATTTTGGAGTATTTCTATAATGTATATGAGATGGTCCCTAAATTTTTTCAAAATTCTTTTGGTTTTCCTATATTTCATAAGTATTTTTACAGTGTATATGGGATATGGGATGACTATTCACATATTAATATTATATAATAGCATCAGTGTGTATTTTGGCACCAAAAAAAATATATATATATATATATATATATAATATGTAAAAGCATCTTTTTTTCAAATATAAAAATCATAGAGGCAGATTTTTTTCATTCGTTGCAAAAATATAAATAAAATACCAATTTAGTACTTTGACATAGCCTCCGATTGATTTGTGAATATTTTATTTTGTGATTAATATTAAAACATGATTTGTGGATATGTCATTTTGCCATTCATTTACAAGGAGTTTTCTTTTGACCCGTAAAATAACATAAAATATTAACATGCAAGCAATGGCCTTCGCACCAAACTTGTTACTGTGTTTTATGCAATAATGCGAGAGTTACGTTATACAGCGCAACCATTAAACCAACTAGGCATGCAATTATTTTAGGCTCCATATTTAGGGCTGGCCTGAGATTTGTGAGGTTTAAGGTGAATTATGAAAATGAGACCCTCTAATATATATTTTTTTTAATAAAAAATTTATGCATAAAATAATTAGTATCGATAAATTTTTTATTTAAGTTTACTTGCACATATAATCATTAAAATTATAAATCAAAATTTACTTTCATATATTAAGATAGGAAGAAATCAGTACAATGACTCAAAAACATAAAAAACTGGTTTTGTTGCTTTATAGTTTAGCAAACACTTCAAGCCACAAATCACAATCCACGAATTATCTCATATAGCAAAGAAATTATAAAAAAAAACAATTTAATGAAACAAAATTAGGACAAAAAAATTAGGGCAAAATTATTTATTCCACTAAAATCTAATAGATAAAGAAGGTAAAAAAAAAAATAGGGTACATTTATTATTCCACTAACTGATAAAGAAAGAATGTAAAAAAAAAATAAAAATTAGGGCAACTTTATTTAATAAAATCTAATAGTGAGAGAGAGGAGTTACTATGAGGGAGAGAGTGTGTGAGAGAGAGAGAGAGAGTCGCTGACTCTGCGTCTTTTGCTTTATGCTTGCCTTGTTTCCTTCTTCATCACCACTTCGTGATCGTGAGAGAGAGAGAGCGCAGAGTTGAATGAAGTACTGACTGAGTTATGCAATTTGTATGTATTGCTCTATTCTTCTGGATTGGGCCGAAACATTTAATTTATTTATATTTTTTTTTATATATTTTCATTTTTATAAATATGGATCAACACATATAAATAAATATGGGCTAAACATATATAGCCCAATAAAATATTTTGGGCCTTTTATATTAATCCTCAAAAAAAAAAAAAAAAAAGTTGGGCCTATAACATTTTTTTAAATTTAGAAGTCCTATTTTTGAGACAAAATTGTGGGGCTGACTCTTCAAAATTTTCAATAATTTTAATGATGTATTCATCTATTTGATAAAGGCTCAAAGAAATGGCCCTTAGTTAAGCCTCAAATTGACAAAGTTCGAAAGTTTATAATTTCTTCACATTCCAAAAATAAAATATGTCAAATCTCACGTGATTAAGGCCTCGTATCGCAATATTATATTTTAATTTAAAAGTCAAAAAATCACAAAAAAAAAAAAAACTAAAAAGCCAATAACTTGTATAAAAAAGTCAAAAATTCTCTTTTTTTTTTTACTTTTTGCACATCTTTTTGTAAAAAGCTAAAAAGTCATCCCAGACATACTAGTATTTTAGTCAAAAAATTATTAAAATAACCTATTCTCAAAGAAGCCTAAATAAAAAAGAAAAAAAAATCTTTTTATTTATTTATTTTTTAGACCACCACTAACAGAAGACTCGTGTGTTAAAATTTTTCAAATAAAATAAAATACCTTCTTTTTTTGGCTTAGAGGGGTGGTTGGGATTTCGCCTTGGGTACATATATATGCTCTCCCTGTCTAGCATATATCATATTATAATGGAGCCTAACCCTTTGGGTGACCTCATGGGGAATAAGTAATAGAACTTGAAATTGTTGGTTCACCTCTGGAGGTTCAAACTTATGATTTCACAAATGAGAATCATACATCTTAATCAATTTGGACAACTCAATTGATAAAATTAAAATATCTCTTCTTTTTTAAAAAATATATATATAAAAAAATTATAGCTTATTGCCATTTCAGAAAATTAAAAAGCAAATTTGTATTTGTGGGGGAGAATGTCTAACTCAAAAAAACAAATTGTTGTTGAAAATTCTTTTAAAATTTATTATTTCGTACATGTAGTAGGCGTGCTATTTCATCAACTGAAAGTAAGTTAGAACAATTTTAATAGACATGTTTAGTTTTAAAAATTATCGATTATTATAATTGAGGCAGTAAATAAAATTTTATTTCATTTATGATTAAATCAAATAAAAATAAAATTTTATTCAAGTCCTTATACGAGGAACTTCATTACAAAATTGACAAAGTTGTCTTTTTGGCTAGCATTTTCCTTCCCACTACAACCATCATCCCTTCCTCCATGTTTTCCATACTACTATACACAAAATGGGAATAAATAAATAAATAAATAAGTCTTATCTATTGGAATCTTGTTTTTATTTTTTTTGGCAAGTTTGAACAGACGAAAAATACTTGAATATACATAAGTGTTTTACACAAGCCTAAAAATAAGATTAAGTTTCTGCTGTTCAATTGAAATACAATTTTCGTAAAAAATTAAATGAATTAGCAACACTAAATGCCTTCATACAAGATTTTGCCTAAGTCCTCAACATGATTTTTCCATTTCTTGCTATAGTCAGGTCTTGTGTTTGTAGAACTTTTTTCTAAGTTAAAAATTGATAATTAGAAAGCAAAAATTAAATGTACTATTTTTCCAACTTCTAAATAATCATTTTTTTTTGTAAGCTTATTTAAGCTATTTTTATCTAATAAATTATAAGGAAAAATTATATTAAACAGTCTGACACAGGCTCTCAAATTAAAATAAACAATAATCATCTCTTACAAACTGTAACAGACAGTTCTTAAGTGTCAATTTGGCAATTTCGCTTTTTTAGTAGTTTTTTTGATTTTTTGATTTTTTTCATGAAGTGAAATAAGTTAATGTGGAATGAGTTTTTAGTTGAACAGATAATTGTAAGAGAAAAAATGATTGATTGATATATATGATATGCCATTTTGACTTCTTAAATTTCTTTTAGTTTTTTTGTGGCTTTATAAAAAAATTTTAACTAAAAAATCACAAATCAAATGAGGTCTAAGTAAAATGTGACATTTTAAAGAGTAATTATATGGTCTTCCGAAAATTCCAATGTGATAGTGCGACCATTCTATAGGTAGAAGTTGTGTACTTACATTATTACATAGCCCCAAAAAATAACAACAATATGAGAAAACGATAAAACATGATTAGTTAGGCACACAAATGCATAATCTTTCCAAAACACAGTTAAGTTTGGGAATTAGCTAAAATAATCAAAAAGTCAACTATTCTTTCTACTTTTTTTTACACGTTTTTCATATAAAACTAAACAATTAATTAAAATAAGGGTTTTTTACTGGCTGGTCTGAATAATTGAATTTATTACTCATTAGATCTTAAGTTTCTATCTCATGCACCAAGAAGTCCTATTATATTTTTTTATCCCGATTTTGCCCCTGCTGTTATATTGCCAAAACCATTGATGAATTAGTGGTGTTGGTGAACATGAGAACTGCCAGAGCCAGTGATTAATTCGTTGGTGTTGGTGAATATGAGAATTGCCTCTGTGGCCCTTGGATTTGAGAGAGATAGTGTTAGATATGACAGAGATCAAGAAATCGACATGAATGAAGATGGGGTGTGTCGACATTGATGAGTTTCAGAGCCATTGATGAATTCATTGGTGTTAGTGAACATGAGAACTGTCTTTGTAGCCTGTGGATTTGAGAGAGATGATGTTAGATCTGAGAGAGATCAAAAAAATCGACATGAAATGGAGATGGGTGTGTCGGTATTAACAAGTTCGGAGCTCTGTATTGACTAGTGATAAATTTGTTTAAATCAATGATAAATTATCACTGATGAATTCGTTAAAAAATTTACAAATAGCAGACTTGATTTGAGAAAGAGGGGGGCGTCACAACAAATTTATTACTAAATTAAGTAACAGATTTATCATTCATAAATTAAGTAACGAATTTATCAGATCAGTTACACGTCTGTAGAAGATCAACAACACCTTTCAATGCACTGATTGGAAACTTTGCATCCCAAACTGGTAATGGAGGAAGATGGTGGCAACGACGATATCGAAGATGGTATTGATGATGGAGGATTACGGTGTTGAAACTAGCAGATGAATGATGGAGGGAGGAGCAACAATGATGACAACGAAGGAGAAAGAGATGATGGTTGGTGATGGAGGAGGAGGAGGAGGAGGAGGAGGAGGAGGAGAAGGAGGAAATGGTGTGCCAATGACAGAAATAAGAGAGAAGAGAGAGAAATAAAGATAGGGATGTGTTTGGGTTTAGGGTAAAATCACTCAACTGAATGGAAAGGGTAAAAATAGAAGATGGCCTAAATTATTTTGGGTCAGGATTTCCTAGGAATTAAGTCCAGTCCAAAGAACCGGCCCGTAACTCCCTCGTAAAATAACTAGTTCCCATGACAACCTTAATTTCTGCTTTTGATGTCTCTTATGAGTTGATAATAAAACACTAACAACTGTACGGTATTTTACAAACATACGTCATAAAGTCATTTGTTAATAAATTTCAGTTAACCATATATCACTTATAAAAATGAATAAATAAAGACAAAAAGAATTGATATTTTGTGATCTATTATATATATATATATAATTCTTTTATAAAATGCCTTCTCTTTTTCCTTCTTTTTTTGGCCTAGAAGGGTAGTTGGGGTCTTGCTTGTTTACATGTACTCTCTCTGCCTAGCATATATCATATAATTATGGAGCCTAACCCTTTGGGTGGCCTCAAGGGGAAATAAGTAGTAGAACTTCAAATTATTTGTCCACCTCTTGAGGTTCAAACTTATGACTTTTCAAATGAGAGTCATAGACCTTAGTCAATTTAGACAACTCAATTGATAAAATTAAATATCTCTTTTTTTTTTAAAAAAAAAGTATAAAAAAAAATTATATCTTATTGTAATTGCAGAAAACTAAAAATCAAATTTGTATTTGTGGGGGAGAATGTCTAACTCAGAAAAACAATTTGATGTTGAAATTTCTTTTAAAATTTATTATTTTTTTACATGTGGTAGGTGTGCTATTTCATCAATTGAAAGTAGGTTAGAACAATTTTAATAGACATTTCTTATTTAATTTTAAAAATTATCAAATATTATAATTGAATTTACGATTAAATCAAATAAAAATATAATTTTATTTCTAGTCTTTATACGGGGAACTTCATTACAAAATGAACTAAGTTCTCCTTTTGGCTAGTATTTCCCTTCACACTACAACCATCATCGCTCCTCCATGTTTTTCATACCGCTGTCCACAAAATGGATTTTTAAAAAAATTTCTTTTCTTTTGGAAACTTGTTTTTCTTTTTTTTTTTTTTGGGCAAATTTGAAAACATGAAAAATACTTGAATAGCATGAAAATAAGATTAATTTCTTGTTGTTGAACTAAAATACAATTTTCGCAAAAAATTAAATAAATTAGCAACACTAAATGCCTTCCATACGAGATTTTGCCTATGCCATCAAAATGATTTTGCCATTTCTTGCTATGCTGAAGTCCTATTTGGTAGATTTTTTTTTTAAGTTAAAACATGATAATCAGAAAGTAGAAGCTAAACCACCACTTTCCCAACTTCTAAATCATCAACTTTTTTTAGCTTATTTAAGTTATTTTTGTCTAATAAGTTATAAATAGAAGGTTCACCAAACAATCTGGTACAAACTCTCAAATTAAAATAAGCTATAATTACCTCTTAGAAACTGTAACAAATAGTGCCTAAGTGTCGGTTTGGCAATATCTCTTTTTTAGTAGTCTTTTAACTTTTTGACTTTTTTATGAAAGTGAAATAAGTTAATACGGATTGAGTTTTTTAGTTAAATAGATAATTGTGAGAAAAAAAAAAATTGATTGATATATATAATATAACATGTTGACTTTTTAGATTTTTTTAGTTTTTTTGTGGCTTTATAAAATTTTTTAACTAAAAAAATCACTAACCAAATGAGGTCTAATTATCTTATCTAGTCTTCCAAGAATTTCAAGGTGATGTTGTGCCCATTCAATAACAAGAAGTTGTGTACTTATATTATTACATAGCCCCACAAAATAACAACAATATGAGAAAATGATAAAGCCTCTGTTTGGGAAGTGGGTTAGTTTTTTAATTTTTTGGTTTTTTTGGCTATTTTAGCTTGGGGCTAAAAAGCCTAGTTTGGAAGGGTTTTTTGACTTTTTGGTGAGGTGTGATCCTATTAAATTACCAAATTGCCCTTTTTGTCTTTTTTTTTATTTTTTAATTTGGGTTTGGATTTGGTATATTTTCCGGTTTTTTTTTTTTTTTATTTTTTTTTATTTTTTTTTTTTACATTTTTGGCTTTTTGCTTAAATTTTTTTTTTTGTTTTTTTTTGTTTGGATTTGGCATATTTTGGTTATTTTTTTATTTTAATTTTTTTATGTTAGGTTTCGATTTGGCGTATTTTGTTTTGTTTTTTTTTTTTTTTTTTGGGGTTTGGTTTTGGCTTTTTTTTTTTTTTTTTTTTTTTTTTTTTTGGGTTTTGTTCTCTTAAATTTCGTATTTTTTATTTTTTTTTTTTATTTTTGGGTTTGGATTTGCCACATATTTTGGTTATTTTTTTATTTTAATTTTTTTATGTTGGGTTTCGATTTGGCGTATTTTGCTAAAAAAAATTTTTTGTTGTTTTTTTTTTGGGGTTTGGATTTGGCATTTTTTGCTTAATTTTTTTTTTTGACAATTTTTGTATGTTGGGTTTCGATCTGCCGAATTTTGCAAATCCAATTTTTTATTTTTTATTTTTTTTTTGAGTTTGGAATTGGCGGATTTTGCATTAATTTTTTTTTTTGCACTTGGATTTTTTGTATTTTGCTTAATTTTTTTTCCTGTTTTTTATTTTTTATTTTTGGTTTGGATTTGGCGGATTGTGCTTAAATTTTTTGATTTTTTTTTGGGAATTTATGTTTTTGTCTTTTTATTGTTTTTTTTTTTACATTAATTAGTTCTTGTTCTTCATTTTTATTGGTATATAATAACTTTTTTTAATATATTTATGTGTTTCATTTATTTGTAAATTACGTCGCGAATGGTAATTTACGTTTTCATGTTTTTGTTCTAAAATATTTATTGAATGTGGCGTAATTTTGTCGTTATTTTTTCAAAATTTACGATTTTGTCATTGTCTTATTCACTCACATTAATTTGTTTTTATATTTACAAAATGGATTTTCTCTCATTTTATTTATTTGTAAACGACGTGGCAAATGGTAATTTCTGTTTTTTTCTGTTTTTTTTTCCTTTTTTTTTTTGATGAGGCCTATGTTTGCCGTTCTTCTTTTTTTAATTTATGTTGCCGTAATTTTATTTAATTTGTATACAGTACTTTGTTATTATATTTGACAAATCAATTTTCATCATGCTTATTTTATCTGTAAATTACGTGGCAAATGCTAATTTCGATTGATTTTTTTGTTTGGGAAAACGTTTTTTTATGTCATTTATTCAAAATACAGTGGAAAATCATATATTGTCGTGGCACATGTCAAAAAATCTACAGTCTGTTTTGGTCTTCTTGTTGTTTTGAACCTCTGTTTTTATGTTTTTAATTGACGTCGCACATGACAATTTGTATATTAGTTTTCTTTTTCATTTGTTTTTATTTGTTTCACCTTTTTGTGTTTTTCGAAAAGCTAAATTCGTATGGATTGTTGTTTTCCAAAGTTAGGCACGTCACCAACTGGAAAGGGTTACATTCCCGTGGAAACTCATACATATTGTACATGATAATATATTTGAATACAGTCTGTTCCACGTGTGTCATTATGTGACAACCATACGAAAATTATTTCGACTATTATATATTTCCTAACATTCCGTTATTACACATGTAACATAATTTGTCGCGTATGTGAAGGCGGACCAATGCCATATGGGGGTCCTCATCTCCAACCATTAAACCATCCTCGTCATGTTCAACTTCTGGTATGGCATTTACTATTGTCATAGCCTCTTCCTCGTCACAGATTGGCTGAACAGTTGTTGGGTTATCTGTGTTTCGCCGTATATAATTATGTAATGCCATTGACGCACCTACTAACTAAACTTGCACATTTGCAAAGTCATACCGAGGCATGTCTCGAATAAACCCCCATCGATTTTTCCAGGCACCGAAAGTGCGTTCCACCACACTGCGTAAGGACGAGTGCATTTTGTTAAATAATTCCCTTGGCGTGTTTGCCGTCGTGTTCCGTGCAATACGTCAGAATTCTTGTTGGTGGTAACAGTGGCCTTTGAATGGTGCTAAGTAACCAATCTGGTTTGGATAGCCAGAATCGACACGATAATATTTGCCTGCAGACATGACAACAATGTATGACACCAAAACTGCACATTCTGCGTCATTTTCAAGTAACGCTATTTCAAGAAAAATTTGTAGCCCCTTACATCTAATAACATGACGATGTGTTACCTTCGTCAAGATGTGGGAAGGGGACATTGTCATTTGTTAGTATCTCGTTGAATATGCGACTATCATGCATACTTCTTTCCCATCCGCAGGAAATGAATATGAAACACATGTCAAAATCGACAGCGGCCATGATATTTTGCATGTGACAGTATTTCCTACTAAAATATGTTGCCGCATCTGGCCCCGTAACCCATGCACTGACATGTGTTTCGTCTATTGCGCCAATGTAGTCCTGCAAACAACCCAATTGTTTTGTTACGTAAATAGGTAACAAGTGTTTGGTTTTTTCCAGGCGTCACGTGCAGTTAATAACAAAAACAAAATATAATTAATTGTCTTGATTTATATGTCAATAATGTTTTTCAGAAGTACCTTGAACGGTAGGTATTTTCGTCTAGACCACACGTATGGATGTATACGATGCTGACTATATGTGGGCCAACAATGAACAACAGTGAACTCTTTCATGGAAGTTAATACGTTATGCACGTGCCTCGACATAGTCTCCCCGGAATGTTGGAACCGTTCTTGGATTTCCCGATTTTGCTTTCCTTTCAACACATGGATAAACATTGCAACGTTTTCTTCAATAGCTAAGCCATGTGGACATTGCGGGACTGGTAACCCAAAATCATTTACTAATGTCTCACACAATGCGGCAAAAACTTCCTTCGGCATGCAAACATTTTCCTCAAATCGACCCATATGGCCCGCATATAGTTTGCATATCCATGTATTCCCGGTTAGTATAGAAGTGTGACATGGCGTTTTATTCATGTGTTTTTCGTACCATTCTGTCGCATACTGGCATGCTTGTAGAAATGTGCAGTTCTATTCTTGTTGCACCTGGACCACCATTTGACTAAGCATTTTCGTTATTTCATCATGGTTGGTTCCATCCCAGGGATTCATCGCGTCTTCGTTGATGCGAAACCTACAAGAGTGGCAGTCTTTCAATCAGTTGGCACGTGATTCATTTACTGAAATTATATTGAAGTTTGCAATTAAAAAATGCCGACATTGTTTTTAATCAAAGTAATGTCGTCACCAATGTCATTTGGAACGCATAATCATATGAATTGCACAAAAAAAAGAAGCTGTTCAACTTATGCTTTACAGGGGGGCCATGGTGGTAACAACCACAAAACTAGCCAGCTAAACTGACAATTTAACTTGCGACATATAGGTATTCAAAAGCGTGCAAGGAAAACGTAATTCCCTGTCTTAAAAATAGCCACACAAAATATTAAAACATAAACATCCCATTCATTTCCCAAAAACGAAGCAGAACCATGCTTCCGTTCCGTCAACCCATGCAGTTAACTAAAACTTTTGTTGACCATAGCTAGGAAGAAAAAAACAAAAATGACAGAAAAAAAACATGCACACACCACCATCCTGTTTTAGTACAGTGCCAACAATACCATAAGTCAAAGTTTTAAAAAGGAAGACAAGGACATGCATCTTCAACACTCGTAACGCCGCTACATCACATCCGGCGACCCCCAAATAGGTTTACAAAAGGCACCGACGCAGTACACTGGAGCTGCTTCTGTGTAAGCCATCCAATGATGTGGTCGTCATCAGGCTGGCACATCATCACCTCCCGGTAATCGGCATTATCCATAAGTATGGAGGCGAAGTGGAATAACGGCGTACCAATTAGGGGTGGAATACTGCTCAGTTTATGCATGCACTCCGAAATAGTGTACAGTGATTCGTTGCCTGTGAGGTGCCTCACCGTAACCTGCTGATTCTTCGTACGCACCACATTTGTCAGATTATTCATGCTTTCTGCAATAATTGACGCACCACTTGTTGCCTTCTTCGACTTTGAAACACTTGTTGATGGCGTCTTTCTCCTTTTCCCCTTTTCAATCGGAACATGCTCCAGTGAAGAATCTGAATCCACGTCCTGTACTCCAGTGTTTGGTATTGGATCAGCAAATGGCAGGGCTCCCAAACTATGCACTGAATCAGATAAGTCATCAGCAGCTTCAGGGAGTTTCTCTCTCGGGGTCCAGTGGTGCTTCCCAGTAGCTGATGCCCCCATGAAGACCGTCTCCATCAACTCACGGTGTTCCAATGTTTTTTTCCTGAACTTGCCACACACCTTGTTGATCTGCAGAAATAGAGATATATGAAAGAGGCAGACGTTACATTTCATATAATTAATTAAATGGTAACTGAACAAGTAAAAAATGTACTGGTAAATGACAAATATAAAACTTGTTTGTACATGTACTTACTGATTCCATCTTGTTCCACCACTCCTCAGGTGCCTGAAACATACCGGTGTCACAGTTGAAGCCTATCCCGGACACTCATTTGCTTGAGTCCATCAACTTTGTCCACGCTTGCCACTCTTTTTCAAGCTTATGTACTTGTTCTTGAACTGTTTAAGTCCATGTTTTCTTCCTGTTTTTTTCTGAAATTTCCTTGCCAACGACTTGTACCCTGCTTGGCTGAGGACTAGGAATGGGCGATTTCCTTTAGTAATCTCATTTGCAATCTACTCCAGGAAAACTCGGATTGAGTTACTGTCCCATGCCGCCTTGTGGCTTAACTGATTATGTGTCTCTTCAAGACTGCTTGACTTGTCAGTGACAACGCCTTTGCTTTTCAATTGGTTATGTGGAGAAGTACGTGTGGAAGCCATTACTAATGTACGGTTACAAGAGATTACCATCACAAACTCGGTTGTTATATACACACGCATACGCCATGACACATTAATGACAACAGACAAAGATGTAGGATGCTAAAGTTAAATTTGCATATAACCATTGCACATTCATAACGTACGTACACAGATTCCATGGAAGTTAGTAGTGGACAAAAATATGATAGTTAGTAATACGGCTTCCATATGCCACAACATACTACCAACATACTACGAACATACTAACTACATACTAACAACATACTGACAACATAGTAACGTGTTTGTACATACTGACAACATGGTAACGGTGCTTACATACGGCACAACAAAATGACAACGACAATGCAAGGCACATACACAATGGTCTTAAGGACACGTAAATTTTGTTGAATGTCTATGACATCAGCCCACAATTGCATGGCAATTTCATCTCCGGGTGACGTATAGTCTTGGTTCTCTCGCCTTCGTTCTTCACACCAACCAATCCAACTGACACAGGGCTGATGAGTGCAAATTATGGAACTATTAGTTTCATGGGTTGTTAATGTTCATACAGTTATGATCGGTAAAGATTGGGTCACTCACCACAGGGCGGGGACAGACAAAGTAGGGACACCCTGGATTTTTGGTGGACCTGGAAATCTTAACAATACAGGGGCCATGTCCATAGGCATACATTCGTCGTGGCCATGTATTGGAAGTTGCAGTAGAGGTGAACGACGCCATGCTATGCTTTAAATTTCAATTAAATTACATGAATAAACGTGAACACATAGAAAGACTAACGCAATTTTATATTTGATTCCATGAACGCACTAGATTGTTTGTAACAGTCTTGTGCATGTTGAATTTAGGTATATTGGTAATATATGTTGGAATATATTTTTTAATATATTTGTGCATATATTGTTAATATATTTTGTAATAATTTATTTTTTTAATATATGTTTAATAAAAATTTTACGGACATATAATTTGTTAAATGTAAATTTTGAATATACATTTTAATATATTTTTAACATCTTTTTAATATATTTTTTAATAAACCCAATTTGTCGTTATTTTTAATAACTTTTTAATATATCTACCTTCCTTCCCAAATTTAGTTTGTAATATATTTTTTAGTGAAATATGTTATTCACAAATGAGAATTGAGCATTGAGTATTGAGTACAAAATATATTAAAATTAATAAATCTATTTTGTAATATATTTTGAATATATTTTTTACTCAAATAAGTGTTTGAAAACTAAATTTTTGTTATATTGTTGAAAATATTTGTGAGGAAATTTTCTTTAAGATAATTTTAAAATATTTTTGAATATATTTTGAATATATTTTTTAATAATTAAATTTTGTCATATATGTTTAATAAAATTTTTACACTCTTTACCTTTTAGTATCTAAATTTGTAATATATATATTTTAATATATTATTAATATCTTTGTCATATATTTTTAATATATTTGTTAATAAACCCAATTTTCTAATATATTTGTAATATAATTTTTATATATTTTCGAAAAAATTTGTTGTTAATATATATAGATAATATATTTACCTTCCTTCCAAAATTAATAGTTTGCAATATATAGATAATATCTATAGATAATATATAGTTTGCAATATATTTTTTATGTAATTAATATATTGTTAACAAATGAGAATTGAGCAATTCGTATGAGTAAAAAATATATTCAAATTTTTGAAAATCTATTTTGTAATATATTTTGAATATATTTTATATGATATTTTGAAAATATTTTTGCATATATTTTTACGATATTCTTTAATAATTAAATTTTATCATATATGTTTAATAAAATTTTGACACTCCTTAATCTAAATTTGTAGTATATATTTTAATTTATTATTAATATCTTTGTAATATATTTTTAATATATTTGTTAATACACCCAACAGTTATATTTTATATATATATATATGTATATATATATATACATATCGAACAGATTTTTAACATAAGAACAGATTCCATGATAACCTAACAGAATCCATGATCACCGAACAGATTTTGAACATAAGAACAGATCGCAAACCCAGATTTCTCACAGAGACAGATCAGTGCCCCAAATGTGTGTAATGTAAGCGTAATCAACCCAATCATGACCGTAAAGCAACAGATCGGTCATGGACTGTGTTTGTTATGAACCCATACTATGCAGATTGGAAGAAGAAAAAGAGAAATCAGATAGGCCATAAAGCATTACCTGCAGATCGCGTATGTGTTTGAGAGGGTTGCTTCTTGTTCGCCGCCGCGGATGTTTTTCCCTTCTTCAAATCGGCCAACTCGCTTGTTCTTTTCTTCAGCTTTGGAAAGGGCGTGTGTGTTTTGGATGAGGTCTTGTTCAACTTCAGATTGAAGAGGGGAACCCCTTCGGGGCATTTTGGTAAAGTTACATTTGTTTTGTGTTTCAAAGGACCCGTGAATCATATTTTGTCGGGATGTGGCTGAAACAGCCTAATTTGTCGGACGTGGCTAAAATAGCCCGGTTTTTCCTTCCCAAACGATGCCAAAATATGATTAGTTAGGCGCACAAATACATAATCCTTCCAAAACACAGGTAAGTTTGGGAATTATCTAAAATAACTAAAAAAATTAACAATTCTCACTACTTTCTACAAATTCTTCATATAAAATTAAAAATTCAATTAAATAACTAATTCTCAAAATAATCTTAATTTCTACTTTTGATGTCTCCTGTGAGTTGATAATAGAACATGAACAATTATGTGATATTTTACACGCACACGTTATAAGGTCATTTGTTAATAAATTTCAAATAACTGTATATAACTTATAAAAATGCAGGAATAAAGACTAAAAGAAATTATATTTTGTGATCTATTTTTTTATATAATTCTTCTATAAAATTATGTGATTTTTCTGTGAGCTTCATTTTTTTCAATCAAAACGCTCATAATTAGGACTCGTTTGAAAATAGGCTTTTTAAAATTTTTTAGTTAAAATATGAGGTAAAAAAATTAGTGTGTTTGGGATGATCTTTTGGTTTTTTTACCAAAAAAATGTACAAAAAGTAGAAAGAAAATGGAATCTTTAACTTTTTTGTATACTTTGTTGGATTTTTGACAATTTTAATAACTTTTAACTTTTAAATCAAAATATAATTTTGTCAAATGAGGCCTTATTTTCATAACTAAAATGCTTGGGACCCCCAAAGTAAGGGACTTCCATGGCCCCCCAAAATGATGTACATCAATTATGTGTTTTTGTTTTTTTGTTTTTCCTTTTCCCGGATCAATCACAAGTGAACGGGGTTGTGAGGATGTTTTTTTGAGGGTCTGCAATCATAATTATTATTGACTTCGACACATTATTCTAAATACATTTTATATATATGAACTTTATACTTACCAATCATTTTCCATTTAATGTTTCTTAATGATGCCCCATTAGTTCTGTCTTTGTGGGCCTAAATTAATTTCCTGGTGGTTGGTTTGTTAAGCCACTTTCATTAGGACCCATTACTTTTGTCTTTTTGGCCATTTATTCCTTAGCCCTTGAACTGCACGAAAAAAAAAAAAAAAAAAACTACCATTGTTAGTCACGATCTGTTTAATTATCTCCAAATAAATTATTTTTTGGCTCAATAAAGTTAAAACTAAATAAGTTGCTTAGTTTGGTTGAAGAAGAATTAGTAACGTTTTTAGAATCTTGTTTCATGTTAACAAAGTTTACAACACCGTAAGGTAATATGATAATTTTTCAATACAAGTAAGAATTTGAAAAGATTCCCAAAATTTTCTCAATGATAAAAATGAAGAATAAAAAATTAGCAATTACTAAAGCATCAATTTTTTTTAGATTCTAAAAAAAATAAAAAATAACAAAAATGTTACAATAAGAGATAGTTTTAGTCTCTAAAGTATGCATTTTGTTTTTTCATTTTTAGTCTCTTTAGTTTCAATTTTTTCATTTTTATTCTCAAAATTGTCAATTTAGTCCAAGATTTAACATCCGTCTAAATTGGTAATAAAAATATGAATAAAAACTAGTTTTGGTCTCAAAAGTTTGTGTTTACTGTCATTTAGTCCCTCAATTTTATATTTTGTCATTTTGATCCTCAAAATTATCAATTTGAACCAATTTGATCCTAACTCAAATTGTTAACTTTGATAACCAAAATTATAAAAGTTGGGAGACTAAAATGGTAAGAAATGCATACTTT
The DNA here is from genome assembly GCF_004153795.1 of Camellia sinensis. Classification (NCBI taxonomy): domain Eukaryota; kingdom Viridiplantae; phylum Streptophyta; class Magnoliopsida; order Ericales; family Theaceae; genus Camellia; species Camellia sinensis. Next base: position 576,848 of record NW_021026790.1, read on the forward strand.
AATGATCAAAACTATCTTTTACCTAAGGATAAAATATTTTTCCTACTATTAATGTAAACAAACGTTAGAGATAGGACCAAAATGATAACATTGAAATTTAAGTGACTAAAATAACAAATAACGCATACTTTAAATATTGAAATTGTTTTTTATCCAGAAAGATATGTTCAAAAAAACTCTAACCAAACATTCCATTAGCTGAAATATAACACTGCATTAGTTGAAATATGAATGACTGACAATGGACTTATTTAAAAATTGATAATTAAAAAATAAAAGTAAAAAACACCCTTCCCCAGCTTTCTAATAATCATTTTGTTTAAGCTATTTCTGTCTAATAAGTTTTAAGCAGAAATTATACCAAACAGTCTGACACAGCAGACTCGCAAAATAAAATAAATTATAGCCAACTCAGATAAGTTATATCAAATAACCCCAATATACTTCAGCCAATGCAGATGATAGCAACAGTAATTAGTTTCTCCCATTCTATTATGGTCCAATTTCGTTTATGAATGTTTTTTTAGGGTGAATAAACTGTTCTTTTATTATTTATTATTTTTTGTTTATGAATGTTGCTCTGTTTCCTTGTAGTATCATATTTGATACGACTGAAATAGAGAAATTAGTCTGAAAAATTAATATTTGTAATGTCTGAAAAATTAGTCTGAAAAATTAAATTGTATATAGCACTGGTATATTTGTAATACATACAAATACAGAGATACAAATACAGAGATGGGCAAACAAATACAGAGATGGGCAAACTCTCTCCCTCTGGTATCAGTTATTTTCTGTTAAACTTTTTATATCTGTTTCAAAAAAACAAAAACAAAATCAATCTTCTGAAAATTCAGCACCTCCCGTGTTCAGACATTTTAAACACTTATCAAGGTTCACTTCTCATCTTCTAATACTAATGCCCCTTCAAAAAGTTGCTTTTTTACACATCTGGATATGGATTTTGCTGAGCATTTCAATACCAGTTTTGAGTTGTAACCCATCAATTATTTCCCAACTTTATTAATTTTTCTATCTGGGTTGCAGAAAAATCAATATTTTATTATCTATTATTCACATATTAACAACAAAAATTATATAGAGATGGGCAAACAAAAATTATATTCAGATACCTCGTCACAGCCAAACAAAATACATACAAATACAGACTGACAAATATAGACTGAAATATCATTGAAATATAGAGACTGACAAATTTGTAATGTATACATTGATTATCCATACAAAATGTAAATACACAGACTGAAATATACATATATACATAACACAGAGACTGAAATTTACCTCGTCACAGCCGGACTCGCGTCCATCCGCCATCGTCGCGTCACAGCCGGACTCGCGTCCCTCCGCCATCATCGCGTCACAGCCGGACTTGCGTCCATCCGCCAACCTCTCTCCATTACCGTCGCCTCCGTCCACCATCGTTCTCTCCGTTCTCCAGCACCTCTCTTCTCTCTCTCTCTCTCTATCCAGCTGCGTGGTTTGTTAGGGCAAAACAGAGGAGATAGAGAGAGAGAGAGAGAGAGAGAGAGAAGAGAGGTGCTGGAGAACGGAGAGAACGATGGTGGACGGAGGCGACGGTAATGGAGAGAGGTTGGCGGATGGACGCAAGTCCGGCTGTGACGCGACGATGGCGGAGGGACGCGAGTCCGGCTGTGACGCGACGATGGCGGATGGACGTGAGTCCGGCTGTGACGAGGTAAATTTCAGTCTCTGTGTTATGTATATATGTATATTTCAGTCTGTGTATTTACATTTTGTATGGATAATCAATGTATACATTACAAATATGTCAGTCTCTATATTTCAATGATATTTCAGTCTATATTTCAATCTCTATATTTGTATGTATTTTGTTTGGCTGTGACGAGGTATCCGAATATAATTTTTGTTTGCCCATCTCTATATAATTTTTGTTTGCCCATCTCTATATAATTTTTGTTTGCCCATCTCTATATAATTTTTGTTTGCCCATCTCTATATAATTTTTGTTTGCCCATCTCTATATAATTTTTGTTTGCCCATCTCTATATAATTTTTGTTTGCCCATCTCTATATAATTTTTGTTTGCCCATCTCTATATAATTTTTGTTTGCCCATCTCTGTATTTGTATCTCTGTATTTGTATGTATTACAAATATACCAGTGCTATATACAATTTAATTTTTCAGACTAATTTTTCAGACATTACAAATATTAATTTTTCAGACTAATTTCTCTATTTCAGTCGTATCAAATATAATTTTTCAGACATTACAAAGAGATTGAAAGAGATTGAAATAAGTATATATTATACCAGTATATACAAATATACCAATGTATATATTAATTTTTCTCTATACATTTCTCTATATTAATTTGTATATATAATTAAGGATTTATATATAATTAAGGATTTTGTGAATTCAGAAATTAGTAATTATAAAGAAGAGTGATTAGTAACTATGATTGATTTTTCAATGTCATTTATAACTATGATAGTTATATATAAAAGATATCATTTATAACTATGATCTGGTCCATCATTTCAAAGAGATTTACAAAATTATAAAATAAAACTACCTTAATAAACCACTCCCCATAACAAAATAAGTTCAAATTTGATGTTGGCTAATTGATTCATTGAACCTATAAATTGATTCATTGAACCTATAAATCGAAGTAATATAAATTCATTCATTGATTCATTGAACCAATAGATTGAAGTAATATAAATTGATTCATTGAACCTATAAATCGAATTGCAGGTAATCGAAGAAAATAATGGTGTTAATGAGTTGGCTAATTGTGGTTGGAAGCCAAAATTGGGTATGTCATTTGATTCTGAACAAGCTGCATATGATTTTTATAATACCTATGGCGGAAAGGTGGGCTTTAGTATTAAGAAGCTATATGCACACAAGAACAAACATACTAAGGAAATAACTTCACGGACTTTTGTATGTTACAAAGAGGGAACTCGGGGTATTGACAAGCGAGATCCACTAGTAAAATTTCCGAGACAAGAGGTGAGGTGTGGTTGTCGTGCTCGATTTAGTATCAAGTTAGATAGAAATTTAGGAAAATATGTTGCCATTGATTTTGTTGAACATCATAATCATGATCTTGTGCCTCAAGAGTGCATTCATATGTTGCCATCCCAAAGAAAAATATCTACCACCCAAGCAATTGAAGTAGAATTGGCTGCAGAATCTGGAATTCCTCTTAGGTCTGCTTATGAGCTATTTGGTAGGGAATCTGGTGGAAGAGCATCACTTGGCTTCACCAAATTGGACCAAAAAAATTACTTGAGATCGAAGAGACAAAAAGATTTGGAATATGGAGAAGCGGGTAGTGTGTTGCAATACTTTCGTAAGAAAAGTTTAGAAAATCCATCCTTTTATTATGCAGTCCAATTAGATTGTGAAGAGCAAATAAGTAACATATTTTGGGCGGATGCACAAATGATAATGGACTATGCTCAATTTGGTGATGTAGTGACCTTTGACACTACTTACAAATTAAATAATGAACATAGACCTTTTGGAACCTTTGTTGGATTTAATCATCATCGAGAAACTGTTGTATTCGGTGCAGCGTTGATGTATGATGAGACTGCCGAATCATTCACATGGTTGTTTCAGATTTTTTTGGAGGCAATGTCAAACAAAGCTCCAAAAACTATTTTCACCGATCAAGATGCTGCGATGGCTAAGGCCATTCCCATTGTCATGCCTAGTACAAACCATCGACTTTGTACATGGCATTTGATGCAAAATGCTGTGAAGCATGTGAGTTCCCTCTTTCAAGATGTTGGGGTAAAGGGTGTCTTTTCAAAATTTATGCATCAAATTGATGATGAAGAAGAATTCAAAATACAATGGGACCAAATGCTTCATAGGTATGATGCACACAACAATCATTGGTTGGCGCAAACTTTTGGTGTGAAGGAGAAATGGGGATGGCCATATATTATGAATTCTTGGGCAGCTGGAATGAGTACTACTCAACTAAGTGAATCATTCAATGCATTTTTGAAGGATTATCTCAATTGTGATCATAACTTGATGGAATTTTTCAAGCATTTTGAGAGGGTGCTCTATGACAAAAGGTATAAAGAATTGGAAGCCGAGTATAATTTGTGTCAAAAATTGCCAAGGGTTGCCATTCCAACTGTGATGTTAAAGCAAATGGCAGATATTTACACCAAAACAATTTTTGAGGAATTCCAAAATGAGTACGTGCAGTCCATTGAAGCGTCCATTGTAGGCACTATTCATGATGGTGAGAGTACCATATTCACAATTCAAACGGATGTAGATGGAAAAAAAGATAAGAATGTGACAATGGATAGAGATGGTTTTTTGAGTTGTAGTTGCAAGAAATTTGAAGTGAAGGGCATAGTGTGTCAACATTGTTTAAAGGTGCTTAGAGAGATAATCAATGCAAAGGACCTTCCTGCACAATACATACTCAAACGATGGACTAAAAAAGCAAGGGCTGAAACTGTGAAAGATAGGCGTGGGTATGATGTCAAGGCTGATG
>NW_021026790.1:591496-615651 GCF_004153795.1 Camellia sinensis
GCACAAAATAGATCCACCGGCCATCGATTGACTGCCGGTCGGCACTAAATAATGCCGGCCAGGAATAAATTCCTGCAGAACCTGTAACTCACAGCAACAGAGGGCAAAACAAGGCATGGCAGCACAATTCAAGGCATGTATGCATCAACCATGTCCCTTATCATTGTAATGACTCAAAGGGGCATGTGCCTCGATTCTCGGACCACCAATCACGCATTTCCATGCATGATGGCCCAAAGAACCAAGTATGCAACTTTGATTTCAAATGCAATGCAAACCAATCAAACCAAACAAGGCCCAATTCCTATCATCAAGTCAAGGAACAAGGCATGCATGCAAGATGCAATGCAACCTAAGCATACAAACTAAGGGTGCAACATGGCATAGTGACAAGCTTATGCAAGCATACAAGCAAACATAGGGGCATGCAAATGGATGCAAAGATGGACTTATGCATGAATTAGGCAGCTCCAAATAGGCCTAAAACAGTAGCCATTAATGCCCAAAAATGGAGACCAAAGCACATGCACACATGTACGTAATTGAAGGCCAACACTTGAGCACAAAGCAAGCAACATTCAAGCACACTTGAAAGAGACATTCATGGACTAAAAGCATGCAACATAAGCTCTGAAAATCATGCTAATACGTGGTACCAAACCAAGCAATAAGTCAAGCTAAACATGCAACAAATAGTCTAAGTGTTCAAAACAAATCCAAGGAGCATTGAAATACACTTACAAGACTAAACATGGTATGAGCTTATCAACCAAAAACAGAGTTTTGGGGCATCAATACAAGGCCTAAGGACCACTTAGATGGCATCTAAATGACCCAAAAACAAAGGCATGCATAAACACTAAAGCATAGAGCATTGCTACACAAGCTTCCAAAGCATTAAAGAGGCATGCAAGGCAATCAAACAAGCATGAAAATGGGACTGAAATAGCATGTATGGTGGCCCCAAATCACTAAAACAATGCAAAGGTGTCATGCTATACATGCATATGCTCAAGGCCAACAAGCCCAAATACAAAGGAGCTATATGATGCATGCCAAATTTGACCCAAGCAACCTAGGACAGACCTAAAACATGGCAAAATATGCACATAATCTTCACAAGACTAAGCCTAAAACATGCTCCAACAAAGGCTAACAACCTAAGGCACATTAAGGCATAAACATGGCATTACAAGGCAACTATGCTAAGCATGCATGGAATACCAAAACCAATTTAAAATCATGTTATATTATGGATATATAAGCATGAAAAATAGACCAAACATGCTCAACACATACTCAAGCATAATGCTCTCTCAAGAGGCCAAAACATGCCCTTTTCAAGGACAACAATGAGAGGGGGTGGCCCTCTCCTTCTTGGGACTTCAAAGCATCATCTTCACCACTGAAATCCCTCAAGATTTCAGTGGTGAAGAGACCTCAACACCAAAATCCCGGAGCTAGCACAAAATGGCTCAAAATGAGGCCTTTCAAGGCTTAAGGGTGGTCAACTACCCTCAAACAACAAAACACTCTTAATAAACAACAAAGAGGGTCTAAAAACAGAACTTTTTTATGTTATACAATAAGCACAAAAACAGCTCTAAGAAAGGTATAAAATCAATGCAAAAATGGGGGAAAAATGGGACTAGATTCTCACCCTTGAAGCCTTCTTCACAAATGATGCTCCAATGGCCTCCTTTAGCTTGGATCCTACACCAAAATATACCAAAACTTCAAAAACAGTCCTTTAGAACCTCAAGAGCCAGAGGAAGGTGAAACACTAGGTGTTTGTGTGCAATAGTAAGACACAAAACACCTAGTGCACAAATGAGAGGGAAAGAGAGATAGAAAATGTATCTAACTCAAACCCTAGAACAATAGCTCAACAATGGCTGTTTTTTGCTCTCAAAATATCTCTCTCTCTAACCTAAGTCCTCCTCTCCTTTTGCCTTAGAGAGAGCCTCTCTCTATATTGTCTTGTAAAGCTTACAAGACAAGCTTTTCAAGAGGGAGATGTATGGAGGGATGCAAAAGCAAGACAGCTGTCTAAAAATATCTGCAAAAGCGGAGGGGAGCAAAAGCAAGACAGCTGTCTTAAAATATCTGCAAAAGAAGATGCACAGTAATCGGCCTTCCAAAAATGCCATCTTGGCCAAAAAGAGTGCCGACTGGCACTAAATAGTGCTGACCGGCAACAAATAGTGCCGGCCGGCAATATACATTGCCGGTGGTAGCAAAAACCAGCTGGTGGCCTCTAGCCATTGCCAGTGGTGGGTGGGGATGGTCTACAAGCCCTACCCTGCCTCTCAAAGGCAAGATGTCAGTTCATATAGGTTTAACAAAATTTTTACACTCCTTACTTTTTAAATCAAAATTTGTAATATATATTTTAATTCCATTTTTAATATCTTCGTAATATATTTTTAAAATATTTGTTAATAAACCATATTTTCTAATATATTTGTAATATAATTTTTATATATTTTCGAAAAAATTTGTTGTTTAATATATATAGATAATATATTTACCTTCCTACCCAAATTAATAGTTTGCAATATATAGATAATATATAATTTTTATATATTTTCGAAAAAAATTTGTTGTTAATATATATAGATAATATATTTACCTTCCTACCCAAATTAATAGTTTGCAATATATAGATAATATATAGTTTGCAATATATTTTTTATGTAATTAATATATTGTTAACAAATGAGAATTGAGCAATTCGTATGAGTAAAAAATATATTCAAATTTTTGAAAATCTATTTTGTAATATATTTTGAATATATTTTATATGATATTTTGAAAATATTTTTGCATATATTTTTACGATATTTTTTAATAATTAAATTTTGTCATATATGTTTAATAAAATTTTGACACTCCTTAATCTAAATTTGTAGTATATATTTTTATTTATTATTAATATCTTTGTAATATATTTTTAATATATTTGTTAATACACCCAAGTTTGTAATATACTTGTAATATAATTTGTATATATTTTCTAATTTGTAAATAAGAACAGATTCCTTCATTTCGAACAACGGTGCCTTCCGTTTGTGATCAACAGATCTGATTTCCATAAATAAGATGCACTTTTTTCATAAGAACACATATTATATATATATATATATACATATCGAACAAATTTTTAACATAAGAACAGATTCCATGATAACCGAACAGAATCCATGATCACTGAACAGATTTTGAACACAAGAACAGATCACAAACCCAGATTTCTCACAGAGACAGATCAGTGCCCCAAATGTGTGTAATGTAAGCGTAATCAACCCAATCATGACCGTAAAGCAACAGATCGGTCATGGACTGTGTTTGTTATGAACCCATACTATGCAGATTGGAAGAAGAAAAAGAGAAATCAGATAGGCCATAAAGCATTACCTGCAGATCGCGTATGTGTTTGAGAGGGTTGCTTCTTGTTCGCCGCCGCGGATGTTCTTCTCTTTTTCAGATCGGCCAACTCGCTTGTTCTTCTCTTCAGCTTTGGAAAGGGCGTGTATGTTTTGGATGAGGTCTTGTTCAACTTCATATTGAAGAGGGGAACCTCTTCGGGGCATTTTGGTAAAGTTACATTTGTTTTGTGTTTCAAAGGACCCGTGAATCGTATTTTGTCGGGACGTGGCTGAAACAGCCTAATTTGTCGAACGTGGCTAAAATAGCCTGGCTTTTCCTTCCCAAACGACGCCTAAGTATATTTTTTTACTTTTTACGAAAAGATGTACAGAAAAATAGAGATATGATGTGACCTAAAAAAATAAAAGATAAAAAAAAAATGAGCTAATATGGCACTTCTCAAACAATTCTTTATTCAATGATCCCTTTCTAAAAGATGTATTTTTTAAATATTTTCAAGAAAAATTCTATTGAAAATTCTAAGTATGTTGCTTTTTCTTTTGTTCATTAATATTAAAATTTTAATTAATTTTATTTATTATTTAAAAAATAAATTAGCAAATAATTTATATATTTATATATATAATTTTGTTCTTGTTGTTTAGGTTATTGGTATTTTTGCCCAAGTTCACTCAAATTTAATTTGAATTTTTGAATTTCTGCATAGGTCCTCACTTAATTAAAAACTATGTTGTTCAATCTTTAAAAAAATTTAAGTTCGGCTCAAGTTGCTTGGGTTAAGCTCACCTAAATTTGCAATTCTAATAATGGGGTTGAAAGTTACATGATTAAATTTGTGACAAATTAAAAAATAATAAATAAATTATGATAAAATTGTGAGACTTAAATTGTAAATTTCAATCTTCTTTGTTTTCATAATTTACATACAAAAATTTAACTATTTATATTATTTTGTATAAAAATATATTATTAATTTTTTTACATGCCGTGCATAACATGGGTTACCAGTAGTATAATTAATTCAAAATGTGCTACAACTAATTATACAAAATTAATTACTGTTTAACAAAAATGCTAGAGCACTTGTTAGCAAACTGCCATAAGAGTGGTGCAAATTATTTCTTAAATAGTCCCAATAGATTATACAAAATAGAAACAGAGAAAGTTTCACAAGGAAGTTCAATAGCGCTGTTGCTATCCTTTATTTATTTATTTTGGAAGATTACATTGTTGGAAATTGGTGTCTTCTATTTATAGGACACAAATATATGTGTATAAAATAGTAACTAATAAATTAGATACACAAATAATTTCTCCTATTTACATCATTCTAAACCTTCTTTAATAACACTTTCTTACTAAATGCTCCTTTGTAGTGCTAACTGTTTTTAAAGTAACAAGCTTGGGCCAGATGACGTTCGTGCCGAGCTACGAGCCGAGGTGTTTGTGCTTTACAAATTGGACCTCACCTTGTTAGCTCGGTCGAATATTGCCACAGATTAGCTCAGTCTAAACAAGCAAAACCAAAGTACCAGAGAACCAGAGCCAAGCTACGTGTTGCGTACGAAGGTGCTGGATTATGACAATGGGCAAGTGTTAGCTCGGTCATACTGTTATCCACCCGTGGTAAAACCATCTCACTTGGTTTAAGCAGTGAGGAGGGTATTAAAGGATAAGCATTATCCTTTAGGAGTGTGATTCCTAGGAGGACTCTACATGGAGGAATAAGAGCCCTACTAGGATTATGCCAAGCAAAAACTACGAAAGCTCTCAACAAAACCTATGTACAGGTAACACAACTTTGATTCTCGAATACACAGAGCTTTTGTCTATTTGTCTATCTTGCTGACTTAGGCATCGGAGAGGTATCCGGCACACACCCGCCGGCTATCTTATGTTTGTGTTTTCAGGGAGTAAACGACGACGTATGGAGGGAGCGCAAACTTGATCAACGGGATTATACGAGAAGATTATTTCATGCTCGTACAATTGACGCTGTCTGTGAGAATTCACAAAGAACGATACCTTTTGATTGAGTTCTCCTCTTTAATCGAAACCAATGGCGCACAATGAGGATTTGCTGCAATCCGCTATCGACGGACAAACCCCAGAGGGGGGGTGGAAGGCGCGAAGGTTTACCTTCTATCCCACCCATGACGGATTTAAAACCCCAGCGACAGAACCCCCGGAGGGATACAAGGAGGAGGCGGGCTAGCAGCCCCCGTCGCTCTCAAAGTCCTGAAAGACAGAGGCAGAGGATGGACCCTCAAGTCCTGGAGGATCACGTGAAAGAGCAGGACGAGTTAATAAGGAGAATGGCGGCAGACATGGAGTCAATGAAGCGCCAGATAAAAAGAAGAGGGGTGGCAACAAAAGAGGGGCACAAAGGCAACACGCCCCCTCGCCGCTCAAAGGATCGTGATAGGCGTACTACACCATCGCAAGCAGAGAGTATGAGCCTTAGAACAGGCAATACTCAATCAAGGACTTCCAGGACTCGTTACTCCATGTCTGAGAGAACGAGAACTGAGAGGTCATATACTGGGAGAAGAACCTATCGGCCCTCGCACATGCACCAGACGTCATCTAGGCACACGAAGTTGCCTAGATCGTTCGACTTGCGAACTGTGCTTGAAGAAAGGGCCCGATGGAAGGAAGATACCAGGGCACGCGACCCGCGTAGAGTTTCAGCCCTTCAGCGGTTAGCTCCTCGGACACATGGTAGCGTCGAGGTAGGAATACCAATGTCGTGCCTTGCTTAGGAACCAGCAGACAAAGTATTAGCAAGGTTATAAAGCTCGCCGTTCGTTCCGGCAATTGAGAACGCACCAGCCCAAGTTCACCACTTATGAGGGGGAGTCCGACCCCTACATGCATTTGAGCCACTTCCGCCAGGTTATGGCAGTATACCGGCAAAACGAGGCTTTAATGTGCATCCTATTTCCATCCAGCCTTAGCGACCTAGGTCTAACCTGGTTCGAAAGGCTACCAGAAGGCAGTATCGCCTCCTGGGCACAATTGGCAGAGACGTTCGCGACTAGGTTCAGAACGAACACCAAGACACCAGTGGAGATCGATCAACTACTCTCCATTGACATGGGCAACAAGGAGACGTTGAGATCCTACAACAGTCACTACTGGGAAACTTTTAACCAGATTGGGGATTGCCCTACAAACCTCGCCATTGCACAATACAAACGGGGTCTGCCAGTTGGTAACAAATTGAGGGACTCAATTACTATGACGTCGTCCCTCACAATGGAGGCCTTAATGGAGAGAGTGCACCAACATATTCGCGTAGAGGAAGATAGCGCCCGTGCTAAAACGAAATCTGGTACAACAGCAATACCAGATAAAAAGACTACAGCAAAAGTCAACACGATAGAACCACCAAGTAGGAATGGGCAAGGCAGGCGGGCTAACAGAGAGGACCTAGACAAAAAGAGGTTAAGAGTTCGCACTACCATTACCACAGTGTTCAAAAAACCAATCTACCGGATTCTCAGTCAGATACATAACAAACCTTTCGTCTGATGGCCAGCTAAGTTGGGAGAAGCACAAAAAGACTATGACGAGAGGTCTCGGTGCACCTTCCATGATGAAAAGGGGCACTGCATTGAAAATTGCACGCCATTGAGGCAACACTTGGAGGAATTAGTGGCAGCTGGGCACCTGGACCAGTACATAAAAAGAGGAACACAGCCAGCCCCCCAGAACCATAACAACCCAAACGAGATGCCGGTCGACGCTCCACCTCAAGGCGTAATTAACGTAATACATGGGATATTCGAACCTGAGCAGGTATGTAAACTCAGGGGGATGATCAAAAAGGCTGAGCACTTAAGGAAGGTATTAAGTGCACAACCTACCGTCAAAAAGGGGAGAACAGTGGCCACCAATGTCATATCTTTTTTAGACAAAGATTTAGCAAGGATATACTGCCCTCACAATGATGCACTGGTTGTCACTCTACACGTCAAGAATTTTGACATTAAGTGGATTTTGATTGACCAAGGAAGCTCATGTGAAATAATGTATTACGAAACCTTCAAACAACAGAAACTGGAGGACAAAGACTTGGCACCTGCAACATCTCCCCTAATCGGATTCAACTCAATGCTAGAGTGGCCAGTGGGCAAGATAATCCTCCCAGTCAAGGCAGGAACCATGATGAAACAGGTGGAATTCTTGATATTAAAAATCCCTTCCACTTACAACATAATCTTGGGGAGGACATGGTTGCACGCCATGCGATCGGTAGCGTCAACCTACCATTAAGTATTGCGGTTCCCCAACAAAGCTGGAGTAATTGCAGAGGTCTTTGGAGACCAAATTATGTCAAAACAGTGCTTCATCATAGTAAATGGCAATCGCGCTGCAAAAAGGTTTGTACAGATGGTTGAAGAGCCAGAAAGCAATGAACTATTTGCGGATGTCGGCAGGGCAGCTGATCAAAAGGCAGTGGAAGACTTGGTAGAGGAAAGAATAGATGAAAAAAACCCAGAGAAGTTCTTTTTGTTCGGCTCGTCTTTGTCCAGCATTGAGAGAATAGAGGTCATAGAATTCTTAACCTCTAACATCGAAGTGTTCGCCTGGACGCCATATGACATGCCTGACATTGACCCAAAATTCATCTGTCACCAACTGAACGTTCACCCAACTGCCAGACCAATTATACAGCGTACTCGCAAATCAGTACTCCACCATGCCGAAATAGTGGCGGAAGAAGTGGAAAACTTGCTGGAGGCATGAGCTATCAGAGAGGTGCACTATCCTAGGTGGATCTCCAATACCGTAGTAGTACCAAAGAGGAATGGAAAATGGCGTGTCTGCGTGGACTACAAAACAGTTAACAAAGCATGCCCAAAGGACAGTTTTCCCTTACCACAGATAGACCAACTGGTAGACCTGACGATAAGACATAATCGATTTAGCTTCCTTGATGCGTACAAGGGTTACCATCAAATCGCCATGTATGAACCAGACCAGGAGGTCACATCCTTTACAACGCCTAGAGGATTGTATTGTTACAAGGTCATGCCCTTTGGCCTAAAAAATGCAGGGGCAACATTCCAACGAATGGTCACCAAGATGTTTGAACCATTATTAGGCAGAACATTGGAAGCCTACATAGATGACATGGTGGTCAAAAGCAAGGATGAGAAGGACCATCTCAGGGACCTAGATGAGATGTTTTAAATTCTGAAGAAAAATAAGTTGCTCCTAAATGCATCCAAATGCGCATTCGGTGTAAGATCAGGCAAGTTCCTGGGCTTTCTGGTGACCAACCGAGGTATAGAAGCAGACCCTTCTCAGATCAAAGCAATCCAGGATCTAAAGAGGCCCAACACAGTAAAAAAGGTGCAATATCTAACTGGCCTAGCTGCCGTACTCAACCGGTTCATAAGTCAGTCATCAGACAGATGTTGACCATTCTTCCAAGCATTGAAGGTCAAATTTGAGTAGGATGAAAAATACGATCGCGCCCAAGAAAGCCTAAAAGAGTACATGTCTTCTCCACCGTTGCTAGTAACCCCAGTACCTGGAGAAGAGCTCTTTTTGTACCTAGCAGTTTCACAGCACCCAGTCAACGCAGTGTTGGTCAGAGTGGAAGGAATCCAACACCTGCCCATCTTTTATGTTAGTAAAACCTTGCTGGGCGCAGAAACCAGGTACCTACCATTGAAAAAACTGGCCTTAGCCTTGATGATGGCCTCAAGAAAGCTGCCGCATTACTTCCACGCCCCTACCATAATTGTCCTAATAGTTTTTCCCTTAAAACCCTTGTTTGAGACGGCAAACTTTTCTAGGCGAATCTTGAAGTGGGCGGTGGAATTAGGACAGTTTGATATCAAGTTTCAACCCAGAACCGCAATAAAAGCCCAAGCTTTGGCAGACTTTGTGACAGAGTTCACACCAGGAAGTCATCACATCTGCCCAGTTGACTTGATTGGTACAACAGAAATGGGGACGAAAAGTGCCGCAGGAAATACACAACCCCTAATATAGGATACCCAGCCACATTGCAAACCACACAGGCTTGAGGATCAAAAGGACGGAATAAACCATGCCATTCCCAGAGAAGACTCATCAACAGGTAAAAACTTGGGGTAGTCAGATAATAAAGAGCAAACCCCAACAGCAAGCATGGACTTGGAACAATACATAAGCAACACGCATAACCCCAAGACATCATCTGACCCCTCCACTTGCTAGAAGCTATGCGTTGGAGAGATGTGGAAGCTCTTTGTGGATGGAGCATCCAACAGGCACGGTGCAAGACTTGGCATAGTCTTCATCTCACCAATTGGCCTAATAGTGGAACAAGCAGTCAACCTTGGCTTCCCAGCATCAAACAATGAGGTGGAGTATGAAGCACTCTTAGCAGGCCTAAAATCAGCACTCTTCATACAGGCCACCAAGCTAATGGTTTACAGTGACTCCCAGCTGGTAGTAAACCAGATTTCACGCGACTACGAAGCAAAAGATGAGAGGATGACGAAGTATCAAGAGTTAGTCAGAAGGGAAATCATGAAATTCAAAGTAGTGCGAATAGAGCAGATCGGCTGAGAAGAAAACAGTAGAGCAGACGAACTAGCAGGCTTTGCTTTGATAGAAGATACATCCATCCCACATCCATTACTGATCGACTTCCTACCAAAACCAAGCATTGAAGAACCCGAAGTAACTAAGGTATGTTGCGCCGGACTAGGCCCTTCATGGATGGATCCCATTATAGTATTCTTAAAAGACAGCGTCTTACCTAAAGAGAAAAAAGAAGCCAACAAGATCAGAGCAAAGTCATAGCGATTTTGGCTCTCTCCATCAATGGCCTTGTACAAAAAAATCATTCACAAGACCTTACCTGAAATGTATTCATCCCAGCAAGGTCGAAGCATTCATGTTTGAAATACACGGAGGTGTATGCAGAAGCCACCTAGGGGGAAGATCATTGGCATATAGAGCAATTTCACAAGGATATTGGTGGCCATACATGCAAGCAGATTCAGAAAAGTATGTCAAGAGATGCGAGAAATGCCAAAGTTCGCACACCAAATACATCAACCGACCAGAGAGCATCTACCATTAACTAGCCCATGGCCCTTCGCAATGTGAGGCTTGGACATAGTAGGACCACTTCCAACGGCACCCGACAATAGAAAGTTCTTTCTTCCAGCAACAAACTACTTTACAAAATGGGTGGAAGTAGAAGAAAGATATGAAGAAGTTCCTCTGGCAGAATATCATCACTCGGTTTGGCATACCCAAGGCTCTAATATCTGACAACGGCACTCAGTTCGATGGCAAAATTTTTAAAGGCTTTTGTGAGAGTACAAGATAGAATTCTACAATTCTACACCAGCATACCCCCAAGCAAATGGCCAGGCGGAAGCATCAAACAAAATTGTCTTAGATGGATTGAAGAAAAAGTTGGAGAAAGCAAAAGGCAAGTGGGCTGAGGAGCTTCCTTATGTTTTATGGGCTTACCGTACCACACCTCGGTGGTCAACTGGAGAAACACCTTTTCCTTGACCTATAGCATGGAAGCAGTAATCCTATTGGAAATTGGCCTCCCCACTATTAGAAGTGAAAATTTTGACCCAGACTTAAATGGAGAAGCCATAGCCTTGGAACTCGACCTTGTAGAAGAGAGAAAAGAAAGAGCACCGGTTCACATCGCCTCATACCAGCAAGAGTTATCCAGAAAATATAACAAGACAGTACATCCGAGGAAATTCAAGATTGGAGATTGGGTGCTGCGCAAAGTAATGGGAAATACTCTAGTACCCGGAGATGGCAAGTTAGGGCCTAATTGGGAAGGTCCATACAAAGTGGTTGGCTTAGCAGGAAAAAGGGCATATCACTTGGAAGATGGAGACAGCAAGGCTATTCCCAAGCCATGGAACACTGCCAATCTCAAACTATTCTATTTTTAGCTTTTCATTAAAAGTACTTGTAATTTTTTCTTTTTTCAATACAACAATTAGCATCATTTTCAGCATAAATCTTTTGCAAAAGTTATTTTTAGTGAGCTAGGGGCAATGAAAGCAGAGTTTGCCGAAAAAACCAACACTTGGCTCTAAGTTGGCAGGAATAACCAATTTTAAGCTCTCTTCAGCCGATATCAGGATCTAGGCTGAAGAAGTTTGGCAGGAATAACCAAACACCTAGCTCTAGGTTGGCAGGAATAACCAACACTGAGCTCTCTTCGGCCAAGATTAGGATCTAGGCTGAAGAGGTTGGCCGGAAAAACCAACACTTGGCTCTAAGTTGGCAAGAATAACCAAATTTGAGCTCTCTTCTGCCAAGATCAAGATCTAGGCTGAAGAAGTTTGGCAGGAATAACCAAACACCTAGCTCTAGGTTGGCAGGAATAACCAACATTGAGCTCTCTTCAGCTAAGATCAGGATCTAGGCTGAAGAAGGTTGGCAGGAATAACCAACATTTGTCTCTCTTCAGCCGAGATAAGGATCTAGACTGAAGAGGTTGGCTGGAATAACCAACTTTTGGTACTCTTTAGCCGAGGTAAGGATCTAGGCTGAAGAGTGGTTGGTAGGAATAACCAATATTTGTTTCTCTTCAGCCGAGATAAGGATCTAGGCTGAAGAGGTTGGCTGGAATAAACCAACTTTGAGTACTCTTCAATCGAGATAAGGATCTAGGTAGAAAAGAGGTTGGCTTGAAAAACCAACTTTGAGTACTCTTCAGCCGAGATAAGGATTTAGGCTGAAGAGGTTGGCAGGTATGACCAAACAGATTACAAGGTTAAGGCCGAGATAGGTATCTCGGCCAGAAAATGTTATACTTCATGCAAATCATAGTAGAAAATAAGTAGACCGAGTAAAAAGAAGATTTCATTTAAGATCCAAAACAGAGTTACAAGAAAAGGGACTTTAGCCCGGTTACATATTCCTTCCAAGAGAAAAGGAAAAATTACAGAATCAAGCAAAAAGGTCGTCCAGATCTGTATCCAGGTCAACTCGAGTTGTACCACTCGATAGCCCAGTTTCAACAGATAGCTTGGTCACATTTTCAACCAAGTCTTCCACCAGTGGCTCAACCTGAGCTGCTGGAGCAGTATGGAGACCCCGATCAGTAGTACCAGTCGGGGTGTCGCCAGGCTCGGGGGATGCCTCATCTTCCTCTCCAACTTGAAGAAATTTCTGCTGAATGGCATTGGCATACTCCGCCATGTAGCTCGGTATGAAATGTGGAGGAGGGTTCTGGAAGGCCTCGGTCTCTTGGCTATGACTGAGCTTCGCCACAACTGCCTTCCATCCACATTTGAAGAATATATCTTTTGTGGCTTCACATTGTTGGATGTAAGTGGCCTCCCCTTCCTTGTAACCCCGGTCTTCAGCATCTTCTACACTCTTCTCCAGCTGGGCGATCTCAGCATTCTTCTTTTTCTCGAGCTTGGCCAGCTCGCGCAAATATTTATCTTTCAACTCGGCCGAAGCCTTTTGCTTATCTGCTTCAGCCGAGTTGACTAGTCCGGCGAGTCAGGCTATTTCGGTGTGTAGCTCGGCCATTTTCTACTTGGACTCTTCTAGCTCGGCCGACTTAGCATTGGCCTCTGCTACGGCCTGCCGTGTGGTCTTACGTAGCTTCAACACACGTTTATGAGTGACATGATTCTTTTGCATGGCCTGCAAAAGGAAAGATAACAATTATAATTAAAACCGCGCAAACAGATGTACAAATTAGAAGGACAAGCAAAGGGAGAACTTACCAGCACCATCGATTTCGTTGCCGAGCGAATGGCCCTCAGCTCGGTGAGATGGTCGTGGTGCTCCATATTGGCTGGCAAGCATACGCTCTTGTCAAGGTTAAAAGCCAGCGAATGGTCTTTTTCTGCGACCACTGAGTCAGTGTCAGTGATAGCTCGATTCTTGTATATGATCCTTGGCAACCATTCTGAAGGGCTAGGCCGGCTTGAACGCACTGGTTCTGGGCTTAGCTGGGTGGATTGAGGAGGCACGGTGTCATCTTCATCAATGAGTTGTGGTGGCTCAGTTGCAAATGTGCGAGCATGCTTGCTCGGCCGGGATGACGAGGCACAGGTCGTTAGAAGGGCCACAACTGCCTCATTTGTTTGGCCGGCTTATGGTACCACAGCCAGAGTAGCTATTTCGGTAATCAATGCTCGGACAACTTGGTGTTTGGCTATCTCTTGTTCTTCGGTTAGTGGGATGAGATTGATTTGGGGTAATGATGGATCAGGTTCTGGGGAAGGTTCCAGAAGGAAATCTGTTAGCCTGGTTTTCCTCTTACTGCTCTATCTGTATGTCGGTTCGAAATTGAGTAGCTCGGCCCAACCTCGATCGCGGTACCGGAGTGCGGCGCGGAGTGCGTCCAGATTGGGGTAACTGTACTGTGACTTTAGTTGGTTCAAGTCTGCATAAAGAAAAAGGCAATGGTTAGCACGGTGTAAAACTTATAAAACAGAGTAAAGAATGCATAAAGCTAAGCCGAGGTATTCATACCGACTATTCCCTTATTCCAGTTAATTCGGTCGCCCGGTATCTGGGCTTCCTGCTCTTCAAAGTTGCCCGAGACCAAGAAAAAGTCATCGTCATTTACATCTTTGTCCAGTGTATTTTTGATTATTTTCTCTAAGTGTCTTCTTATTCTTAAGTAGTATACCCAGCCATCTTCATTCTGGCCAAGTAAATATTGGTGAAAAAGCTCGGCTAAACCGAGGTTAAGGCCAAGCCGGCGATTTAGCTCGGCGATGTCGTTTGTTATTCTGTATGAATTGGTGCTAAGTTGGGTTGGGCATATTCTAGTTTGCCTAAGGAATTCACAAAGGAGTGGCTGAACAGGGAATCAGAGTCCGGCTTCTACAATAGAAAGGACGGTGAAGGGAACGAAGCCCTGTTTTCCCTATGGAGTCGTATCTAGCTCGGCTAGTGAAAGGTAGACGTCATCAGGGATGTTATAATCCTTTCGAAACTCAGCTATGGCCCAGAGGAGTTCACTAAGAATCAATATTTTCCAATATGGACTTAAGAAGTTATGTGTAAAATAGCTCGGAGTACTAGCTCGGTGTTGTGGAGGCGTTGAGTATCTAGGTCGAGCGTGCAAGGGAGTGCCTGGCCAACCTAGTCAGAGTCTACAAAATGGAGATGAAAAGTGTTAAGCTCAAATCGTTGGACCGTGCTAAGTATAAAGGCAAAAATAAATGTAAGCCTAGCTCGGTTACGTGGGATACTATCCGTTTTTAGTTTGGACGTAGGGCACAGGGTGGTTCCGAGTTTAACCTCGGTCGATGGGTAAGGCTTCTATCACGGTCCTGGTGTGATTTTGGATCAAAAACGTCTCATTTCAGTTTGTTTGTAAATCCAGTAAGTGTGATTATTGTTCAAAAGGTTCTTACTCATTATAGTGAAAACCATTTGAGAGTATTGTGAAAAAACACATATATACAGTGTTACATGTTACTAGATTATACAAATGGAAAGAAATAGAGGATTGAGCTACTTACTATTTGAAGACGGGAGGACGCAGATCAAAAACCACGAAGATGGTGATGAGAACGCAGGCTTTGCAGGTACTGTGGTTACAAAAATGGAGGCTCAAACGGACAAGAGAGAGAAGATGAATAGTAGAAATGGTTGGTTCAAAACGTAGGGTTTTTGTATAATGCAAAGAAAATGCGGGACTGTTCAAATTTTTAGAGTACGATGGCGGCGCAGACAGTTGTTGTCACGACCCGAACCCGCTCCCGTGGGTTAAGGACATAACCGGCCAATAATCATGAGATTACCTACGGCCTCAAAACAAAACAAATGTATTTTAACAGAGTTAATGGGGGTCAAACAGAAGTAGTTCAAAACTTTATCCATAGAGCTGTGCTTGCATGGCACATCCAAACATATACGCATTAATAACTCACAACAGAAATACAGTAGCATAAGTTCTGTACAAACAGGATCATCCACAAACTAAATCAACCCATGAAACTTATATACAGCCATATGCAAAGTCCTCGCCAACATGACAAAAATAACATAGCATAGCAGAAAGGCGAAGACGAGTCTCGTGTGTGAGACACTAGGGCTGACTCTCTAAAACTCGGTTGTTCCACACAGACTTCACTGGGGCTGGGTTTGGACTTCTCTTGGCTCACCTACAAACACATGAATAAGCGTGAGCGATAGCCTAATGAATAATATCAAATAAAAGAGTTATACAAACGGCATGTAAAACAACATGCTTCAAACGGCCTTGGGCCCAATTCATATTTCTATTTAACATATATATATGCACAATTTAAGTCAAATGACCGTGGTTCCAAACATACTGGCCTTTGGCCCATTTATCTTTCATTTGTCAAACTGGCCTTTGACCCATTCAACTTTCATTCATGTCAAACTGGCCTCTGGCCCATTCATGCATGTCAAACTAGCCTCTAGCCCATTCATTCAAGCCAAGCTGGCCTCTGGCCCATCCATGCATGTCAAACTGGCCTCTGGCCCATTCATTCAAGTCAAACTGGCCTCTTGGCCTTTTCAAACTTCCATATCAAACTAGCCTTTTGGCCTTTTCAAACTTTTATATCAAACTGGCCTTTTGGCCTTTTCAAACTTTCATATCAAACTAGCCTTTAGGCTTTTCAAACTTTCATTTGTGTCGAAACGGCCTTTGGCCCATCCATTCATGTCAAAACGGCCTTTGGCCCATTCATTCATGTCAAAACGGCCTTTGGCCCATTCAGTTATGTCAAAACAGCCTTTTGCCCATCCATTCATTTAGTATAGCAAACATTGTCCACCAATCGAATCAATGAACTCATAAAACTTACATAGAAGTAAGCAATTGGACATCAAAATATTTCAGATATCTCTGTTAAGATATTACTCACAGTGATCGGCTGATTGATTTGCCCTGGAGCTTGACCTTACACATCACATAACACATATGGGTCACAACCGATTCAATCCATTCTTTAATTCACATATTCCTCTTTAGGCTTCATTCTTATCTCTTTAACTCAATTACAATGCTTAATGCATGCCTAAGAGTGCTTACAAGTGAAAGAGAACGGAAAACGAAACATAGAACGATCATACAAAATTTTCAGAAACAGGGTCCCCGCTCGAGCGTGGACTTCCCCGCTCGAGCGGACCCATGAGGTCTGCAAAAGTGCTGGTTATGTCATTTTTACGCTCGAGCGTGAAACTTGGACGCTCGAGCGGAAGTCCGTCCTACATAGCTCCCCGCTCGAGCGTGGACTTCCCCGCTCGAGCGGACATCAAATTTCTGGGTTTTTCAGAATGTGTTCTTGAGCTCAAAACGACCTCCCAAGGTTCCAAACTCATAATCTCAGCTCAAACTTCACATATTCATGCACTGACATGGTACAAACACTAAATTACAACATAATGGAGCTCAATTTTACAAAATAATCACATGCATGGCTCAAATTACACCAAACTCATTTTCATCATAACACATTCATGTATTCAAAGCTCCTATCCTCATAAATTGTACATGCATGTGATGTATTACTCTCATTCTCAACTTAGATGATACAAATGGTGATCATAACATGAGCTTTAACCAAAACTCTACATGAATCATGTATTTCAAGCTCAAACATGCAAATTCAAAACAATTTCTTACATGCATGCACATATTGGCCCTCAATTCAACAAAACCAATTCAATCACATCATGCTCAATCAAATTCACGTTCTTGACCATTATTCCAATTTAAATTCACAAAATCACAACTTAATATTCATGAATCCACTTACCTAGAGGCTTAGCCTTCCCAATCTATGGTTAATCCTTGAGTTAGACTTCAAACTTCCAAGCCTCCAAGACCAAATTTTGATTCTCCTGCACTCTTTCTCTCTCTAGTTCGGTTCTCTCTTCCTCTAGAGAGCTAAATCAGCCAAAAGATGAAACAAAGAGAGGAATTGAGTGTGTATTGTCCTTTTTATAAAAGTCCCACTAAACCAATTTAATAATAGTAAATAAGTGGGCACTAATCCATCAATTCAATCAATTTAATATGGTCCGAATCAATTTTCAATTAAATTTCACCGTAGGCTCTAAAAATTACGCCAATCACAATGGCGCGGTCAATTTCGGGTTCTGTGGCCGATAAGGCCTTCAATTTTAATTTCTAAAGCAGATAATCGAACAGATATTCCTACGGTGAACAGATAGAAATTCAAAACCACATATTTTCACATAGTTGGCACACAAAATCATATCAGACATATAATCAAATTCATAATAAGGACCAATTAGCTAATTACGGAACAGGGTTATCACAGTCTTCCCCCCTTTAGGAAGTTTGGTCCCCCAAACTTATTTCACCTTTAGTTGAAAACAATTCGGAACACTTTTCATTCAACAGTTCCAATCCTTTTTGATAGTCATTTACTGTTTAGTCTCAAAATCAAGCAACACGCTGTTCTCAATCAGTCAGAGACTTACCTTTCCCACCATACAAGGCTTGTATGGCGCCATGTCGAAACTAGAGTGCGAGCCGTTGTTGTAAGCAAAGTCCAATGGATAGATTTTTCCAATTCCCTGAAAATCTAAAGTACACATTTGGAGCATTCCTCCCAGAGTCTAAATAGTTCTTTCTGATTATACATCAATTTGCGGATAGAAGGTAGCACTAAATCCTAATTCAGTTCTCATTGCCTCTTGAAGGCCTGTCAGAATTCAAACACATTTTAGAAATTCTGTCTAAAACAATAGATACTGGGATCCCATGCAAACGAGCAATCTTATCGATGTTAACAGTGGCAAGTCTGTAAGCATCATACACAATTTTACAGGGAGGTAACGAGCAAATTTAGTAATTCTACATGCAATAACCCAAACGGGATTTACACCTTGAGTGCTCAAGGTAGCCCCACAATGAAATTCATAGTCACATATCTCTATTTCTATTTCGAAATAGAGAGAGGTCGAAGTAGTTCCGCCAATATCTGATATTCGACTTGACTTGTTAGCACGGAAAATATTTAGGCACAAATTCACCAATTACTCTTCTCACGGCAGTCACTATCATATTCATTTCAAATGTTAGCTAACTTTACCATGGAAGTTCGGTCTATCCCCTTGTCACAAAAGTTCGATTCATTCTCCAATAATCCCGCAATTCACAATCCAATTTGGCATTTAGTTCAGTAGCTCATCACAGTTATTCAAGGTCAATCAAAAGTCTTCAGGAATTTAAAATGGATCCAGACACTGGTTCCCGAATCAACAAAGGTAACAACAAACAATCGACCATACAATGTACTTAGTTCACATATCCCCATAGCGTTGATTGCAAGGTGCAATAATACTGAAGTAGTTAATTCCTAACATAATACATGTTTTCTCAATCATTCGACAGTTTACACTTCAGTGCAATATTCAATTCTTGTTTCATCGAGTCTCCCTACATCATCTGACAGTCATTAAAAGCATAAGGCAATTCATATATTAATCCCCATGACGTCAAGGATAATATCACAAGTTAAGTACAATCTACACATCCTCAGAGCCCCAATTGCAAAGTATAATGGCGCTGAGCAGTTATTTACACAAGGCGTACTGAATTCACACATTTTCAGATAATCAGGGTTTTTCAAAGCTTCTTGGATGTTAACAGCATCTACATAATACCAAAAGATGACATTCCGGACAAAACAAATGAATAATCGTCTCGGCACCAAAGCACATCCGTTCATGACTGTCGGTGGCCGACTCGAGATCGATTAGATAAACCCACCTGTACAAAACCGTCGGTGGTAAAAGAGATATCTCAATCAAAGGTGCTACATAGGCTTAACGTCCCCTAGCACGAAAGGACGCCCCAAGAATGTCATCAAAACAAACATAATACCACTCACCATAACCTGATTTCCCAAAATTCGATAACACTGAAGCAACTACTTTCCCTTACAAAACATATTTTGATCAGTCAAAGACAAATGTTCAGTACTGCTTATAGTCAAATCAATCTGCCGTTCGGTTCCCATAGCATCAAACAAACAAGAATGGGACAATACACAAGCATTGTTCCTTAAAACACCCAATCACTGGATTTGCACAGTTCAGTTTATTCATAACACATATGTCCTCAATAGTTAGGGGTTGGTTCTCAATGGTGTCTTTGGTTAGATCAATCTGTTGATAGCCTACAAAATGTCTTTCAAATGAGTCAAGTATTCCAAATGAATTCAAGTTTTGGGCCTATCAATTTTTTTCTGCCAAGAAGAATCTGGCTATCTATTCATAAACACAATTCATAATCCCCTTTAACAAGATCAAATTAGATAGAGGGTCTTATCGATCAATCTAAGCAAAGGTCTGGTCAAATCATATCCAATGAGGGTTCTATCAGGCCAAATCGAACATAAGTTCTATCAAATCAAATCAGATAAAAGTTTTCTCGAATAGGGTACATTTGGTTCTGCAAGGCATACTTCGTTTGCTTAGGTACATGGTTGATAGTCTCACAACTGTCTTTAGTTTATCAGTCCTCAAAGTCACATTAGAGTCATTCATCACATCCGTTCATATCAAAATATTTCGAGTTGTGCACAATACGGCATTGTTCACATAAGTTCAGGTGTAGTTGCATATGCATGTAGTTGGTCATGTCATGAGGTATGTATCATAATCAATATAGCAGTTCCCAAATAGGTCTTATATGTAAACACATGGTACACAGCAACACATTAAACAAGGTCTTTCGATTACACATAACATACAGGATTTGCCACGCAGGGGTTCCAAATCAGTCACAACAATATAGGCTTACGAGTCAGGCTCAGTATAGTCACGTAATTCAATCAGTTTTCTACCAATCCACATACATGATCTTGTAATTTGCAGAGTTTATTATTTGGGGTGCTCAACTCAGTTATACAATCACAAAGTCACGATTCCAGTGGTTTAGTCATTGAAGACATCAATATAACAAATCGCCCCGAGCATAGGTTTAGATGTACATGTGCATGTGCAGAGTTTAATCAATATCCCAATCCACATTTCACAATTTCCCCAAATGAAGCATATACATTCAATGAATACGGTCTCGATCTGATGGGTCTAACCAATCTAGATGCACATGCAGCAGATATGAAGAAATATGCAGATCTGAATCAATTAATATCCCAAGCAAGGATGTACACATGCACTAATTCATAATTAATCAACACATAAGCATTCGTCTATAAACAATATAGATACCTGGGATAACGTTCGCAGTATTTTGAGCGCTTTCTGGGACGAGTGCAATTACTCTATCCTGAGTAGCAACTCCTACCACTGGTACGAATCTAGCTGAGGCAGAACATTTATTCACATTTTGCTCAGTTCGGGGACAGGTCTTTACCATATGGTCCATGTTATCACACTTATAACAAGCCTCAGAAATCCGATGACATATTCCTCGACGTTTCTTACACTGGTGGTGGCAAAGGTCCTTGCCATAGTGGCAACTGACGTTGTTGCCTTAAAATCTCTGCCATCTCTCGTACTATTCTTTGCAGTCTATCAAGTCGGGCTGTGGAAGAGTCTGCCAACTCGTATGCCCTCACTTTATCCATGTTCTACACAATTCTTATTAAACCTTGCCAAATACCAAGATGCCTAATACAAAAACAACCACAGATACACATGCGTACATTTGCACATAGGTACATCGTTATATTCCCATTTTATGTATTGTCAAGGCACAATTAATAACGTACATAACAGATGATTGCATACTTATCAGATATCGCATGCTGAACATTCACTAAGTAGTTATATACTCAAATCATGTTCCTATTTCACATAGACACCCATTTGCAAAATTGAATGCACATAAACAACTTTTCATGACTCATATGTTCATGTATGTGCATTATAACAAACAAACACTAGTGCAACAATTCATATCTCATATAATCACATGTTCTCAACATTTGATTAAACTTGCATTATACTTTATACAAAGATTCACAGGTATGCATATACTAAAGAGCATACGTATTCAAATAATTTGTAATGTAAGCGAATCACAAACTTATAACACATGATCGTTCACATTAAATATTTAAGCGTATTCTCGATGCTTCCAAATTCATACTTATCACATGAATGCATCCTAGATCTTTTCTAGACGCTTATTGCTCTTTTGGACAAGTGTATGAGTTATTAACTCGTGCTCTGATACCACTTTGTCATGACCCGAACCCGCCCCCGTGGGTTAAGGACATAACCGGCCAGTAATCATGAGATTACCTACGGCCTCAAAACAAAACAAATGTATTTTAACAGAGTTAATGGGGGTCAAACGGAAGCAGTTCAAAACTTTATCCATAGAGCTGTGCTTACATGACACATCCAAACATATACGCATTAATAACTCATAACAAAAATACAATAGCATAAGTTCTGTACAAACAGGATCATCCACAAACTAAGTCAACCCATGAAACCTATATACAGACATATGCAAAGTCCTCGCCAACATGACAAAAATAACATAGCATAGCAGAAAGGTGAAGATGAGTCTTGTGCGTGAGACACTAGGACTGACTCTCCAAAACTCGATTGTTCCACACAGACTTCACTGGGGCTGGGTTTGGACTTCTCTTGGCTCACTTACAAACACATGAATGAGCGTGAGCGATAGCCCAGTGAATAATATCAAATAAAAAAGTTATACAAATGGTATGTAGAACAACATGCTTCAAACGGCCTTGGGCCCAATTCATATTTCTATTTAACATATATATATGCACAATTTAAGTCAAATGACCGTGGTTCCAAACATACTGGCCTTTGGCTCATTTATCTTCCATTTGTCAAACTGGCCTTTGGCTAATTCAACTTTTATTCATGTCAAACTGGCCTCTGGCCCATTCATGCATGCCAAACTGGCCTCTGGCCTATTCATTTAAGCCAAACTGGCCTCTGGCCCATCCATGCATGTCAAACTGGCCTCTGGCCCATTCATTCAAGTCAAACTGGCCTCTTGGCCTTTTCAAACTTCCATATCAAACTGGCCTTTTCAAACTTTCATATCAAACTGGCCTTTAGGCCTTTCAAACTTCCATATCAAACTGGCATTTTGGCCTTTTCAAACTTTCATATCAAACTAACCTTTAGGCCTTTCAAACTTTCATATGTGTCGAAACGGCCTATGGCCCATCCATTCATGTCAAAATGGTCTTTGGCCCATTCATTTATGTCAAAACGACCTTTGGCCCATTCATTTATGTCAAAACGGCCTTTGGCCGATTCAATTATGTCAAAACGGCCTTTGACCCATCCATTCATTTAGTATAACAAACATTGTCCACCAATCGAATCAATGAACTCATAAAACTTACATAGAAGTAAGCAATTGGACAATAACATATTTCAGATATCTCTATTAAGATATTACTCGCAGTGATCGGCTGATTGATTTGCCCTAGAGCTTGACCCTACACATCACATAAGACAATGCTTAATGCATGCCTAAGAGTACTTGCAAGTGAAAGAGAACGGAAAACGAAACACAGAACGATCATACAAAATTTTCAGAAACAGGGTCCCTGCTCGAGCGTAGACTTCCCCGCTCGAGCGGACCCATGAGGTCTGCAAAAGTGCTGGTTATGTCATTTTTACGCTCAAGCGTGAAACTTGGACGCTTGAGCGGAAGTCTGTCCTACATAGCTCCCCGCTCGAGCGTGGACTTCCCTGCTCGAGCGGACATTATGGTCTGCAAAAAATACTGGGAGCACGAAATTCACGCTCGAGCGGTGGTTTTTCCGCTCGAGCGGACATCAAATTTCTAGGTTTTCCAGAATGTGTTCTTGAGCTCAAAACGACCACCCAAGGTTCCAAACTCATAATCTCAGCTCAAACTTCACATATTCATGTACTAACATGGTACAAACACTAAATTACAACATAATGGAGCTCAATTTCACAAAATAATCACATGCATGGCGCAAATTACACCAAACTCATTTTCATCATAACACATTCATGTATTCAAAGCTCCTATCCTCATAAATTGTACATGCATGTGATGTATTACTCTTATTCTCAACTTAGATGATACAAATGGTGATCATAACATGAGCTTTCACCAAAACTCTACATGAATCATGTATTTCAAGCTCAAACATGCAAATTCAAAACAATTTCTTACATGCATGCACATATTGGCCCTCAATTCAACAAAACCAATTCAATCACATCATGCTCAATAAAATTCATGCTCTTGACCATTATTCCAATTTAAATTCACAAAATCACAACTTAATATTCATGAATCCACTTACCTAGAGGCTTAGCCTTCCTAATCTATGGTTAATCCTTGAGTTAGACTTCAAACTTCCAATCCTCCAAGACCAAATTTTGATTCTCCTACACTCTCTCTCTCTCTCTAGTTCGGTTCTCTCTTCCTCTAGAGAGCTAAATCAGCCAAAAGGTGAAACAAAGAGAGGAATTGAGTGTGTATTGCCCTTTTTATAAAAGTCCCACTAAACCAATTTAATAATAGTAAATAAGTGGGCACTAATCCATCAATTTAATCAATTTAATCTGGTCCGAATCAATTTTCAATTAAATTTCACCGTAGGCTCTAAAAATTATGCCAATCACAATGGTGGAGTCAATTTCAGGTTCTGTAACCGATAAGGCCTTCAATTTTAATTTCTAAAGCAGATAATCAAACAGATATTCCTACAGTGAACAGATAGAAATTCAAAATCACATATTTTCACATAGTTGGCACACAAAATCATATCAGACATATA
>NW_021026791.1:0-105888 GCF_004153795.1 Camellia sinensis
AGTTTTTGTTTTGGCTTGGAGTAGTCGGTGAGTCTTTATGCATTAGTATACTTGCATGAGTGTGATTGCCATGTTGCCATGTTTCGCATGCTTGCCATGAGACTATGTGCTTATTTGCTAAACTGCATGAATGCCTGTGGATGTAGGCTCTGTTGTTTGGATTGGAACAATTCAATGAATGTGAGTTTTAAGCCCACTTTATGGTGGCAAATCATGTTTTAAGCCCACTATCTTTGGTGGCAAAATCGCATCTTTTAGCCCACTTGAGGGTGGCAAATTCAAACTATTTTTGAAAGCAAACATGAGTTGAATTGTTCCAAGTCTTGCGACTAGTCCATACTTGCTTTGTGTGCGTCACATAGTAGTGTTAGCTAATAACCGGAATAAGAACACATGACGTTTATAAAATTTCATATCATGATTAGTAGAGGCCAATCTTTGATCGAGCGAGCAGAGGTGCTCATTTCAAGACCTTCCCCTCTTGTGCCTAAGTTCCTGAACCGAGGCAACTTTGGTGATGACGGACACGTGGCCTTTGGCATGAGTCAGGGTTTCCTAAATTTTTTCAAAACAAAATATTTAGGTGGCGACTCTGTACTCTGGCAAAACAGTCCAATTTTGGCATTATTTGATTGAAAATCGATTTTCCAGAACGATTTGCCGGATTTGGATTCTTTGGTGTTTATCAGTTTCACATTGCACTTGTGAGACTATATTCAGGACCGCGGGAGTTCGAACTGTGAGGCCTTTCTTTTCAAACCTTTCCGAAAGGCAGCGGGGCACGAAAAAAGGCGAGTCCACCATTTCTGGCGACTCCGCTGGGGATTTAGAAAACCTGACTCAAACTCATGATATGTTGTTTTATCTACACTTATGTATTTCTTTGCATTTTCATTTGCATCGGTGCGCCTAAGTCACAGTGTTTGCCATCTGCTATTCCTGAATGGTTTGCTGGAGGCTCACTTAGAAAAGCTTGCCAAAAGGCTGACCGGTTGCGGGCTCTGCCACAATGGGAACACAAGCCTTGGATCTGGACTACTGCTGTATCGTTTGATCCTCCTTTCACTTCTCGGTGTTAGGTGCGAGAGGTATATTAGGTAGTCTTGCTGAGGTACCCTTTTTGACCAATTGACCTAGTTGCATATCAGAAACCTTAGAGACTGTTCCAAACTAGGACAGGTTGCTCACCCGAATGTAGGATTTGTTTGAAACTGCTTGTTTGCGTAGTGAACCCCTAGCTCCTAACAAAATTAGGACAGGGAAACCCTACTCAACCGTAGGGGTGTTTTGGTTCTCATTTGCTTGATGCGTGCTGTTAGAGTGAGACTCTACAGGAATGTACGCATCAGTTGGAAGCACGGGTATTAGTTTGAGGGTATCAGTGTTGAGGCAAAACTTTGGGGCATAAATCAGTGTTTGAGTATAGTCGTCCAGCTTGTGATTGCAACTACGTGTTGTTTCTGTCTGAGCCAAGGTGCTGTGCGTTTTTTGATTTTTTTTTTTTTAATTTCTTTTGCTTTATTTTCTTTTTGCAAGGTAGTCTTTCACGATTGCTTCAGACGAGGCAGTTACCCCCTAGCACTTTGGACTTGAGTAAGGCGACTTTACCGATCTGGGGATCTTGTAAGTGGACAACCAGTGTTTGCTTCGCTACCCCCAGTTACAAGACGGAGGAGAGTCAGGCATAACTCACTGGTTCGATAGTTACCTTCATTCAGTGATGTCCAGTTTTCTGCTTCCACTTCGGAAAGAGAGTACACACGAGTTCTGATAGATCAACACCCCTTAGTCAATGTGGAAGAAATGCTCCGCCAACTTTAATAGACTATTGAGAATATACAGCTGGATGCTGCCCGCCATGCGGAAGTGTAGACTCGACTTTCTTCACGCCTCCTTTCAGAGATGCTCAAATTGGTCCTACAGTTCGGACTCCTGTCACGGTTCTAAATCTAATCTCACAAAGTGCAATGTGAGACCGATAAACACGAAAGAGTCCAATCCGGCAAATCATTTTGGAAAATTGATTTTCAATCAAATAATGCCAAAACTGGATTGTTTTGCCAGATTATAGAGTCGCCACCTAAAGATTTTATTTTTGGGAAATTTAGGAAACCCTGACTCATGCCAAAGGCCACGTGTCCGTCATCACCAAAGTTGCCTCGGCTCGGGAACTTGGGTACGAGAGGGGAGGGTCCTGAAATGAGCACCCCCGCTCACTCGATCAAAGATCGGCCTCTACTACCATGATGTGTTGTTTCATAAACACATGTGTTGTTATCCGGTTATTAGCTAACTTTTCTATGTGACGCATACAAGCAAGTATAGACGAAATTGCAAGACTTGGAACGAATTCAACTCATCTTTGCTTTCGAAAATGGTTCAAATTTGCAACCCTCAAGTGGGCTAAAACGCCGATTTGCCACCATCATGTGGGCTTAAAACATGATTTGCCACTTTGCAAAGTAGGCTTAAAACTCACATTTATCGAATTGTTCCAATTCAAGCAATAAAGCCTTCATCCACAGGATTCATGCAGTTAATCAAGTAAGCACATAGCCTCATGGCAAGCATGCGAAACATGGCAACACTCACACTCGTGCAAGTATGCTAAAGCATAAAAGCTTACCGAGTACTCCAATCCAAAACAAAAACTAGTTAGAAAAATGCATGATTCCTAACTATACAAAATGCCTAATGCAACACATGCACTATGCGATTAATAGGCTCGGATACTAATATGGCATTTCATTTGATTCAATTTGATAACATGCTTTGAAATATGTATTCAAATAAGTATTGAAATACAATGCAATTTGAATGATGCGCTGAGCCTCGGTGCATGCAAGACAAATGAATGATGCAAACATGCGAGCATAAGGTATGCCAATCAAAACGTGCCCTAAACTAACCATCGAAAGTGGTTAAGTAAAAGGGAGAAAGACGTGGGGTTGGAAGACATGCACACACACATGCACGTTTATTACAACATTGCGCCCTCTCGAAGGAGGGTCTGAATAAATAAGCTAAGCAACACTAAGCTAAGCTAATTATTACAAACCAACTAATTAACTTGTCTAGGCTAATTAAGTACAAACCGAATTGAATAACTAGCTATGCTAAGCTAATTAAAAATTACAAAACAGATTAAACTAATTAATTACAATACTTGTATTAATTAGCTACAACTAACTAATAAAGCAATTAAGTGGCCTCGCGGGGGAGGGTGACATGCATGCTCGGTTGGCTTCCTCTTGAAAATCCATCGCCTTACCAACGATTGCCTCTGTTTGCACTCACCTGGATCTCTGAGAATTGCACCAACTTCCAGACTGCCTCTGCTCCCAAACAGAAACACTTTTGCACAAAAAATTGATTGGTGGCCGGTCAACCGCAAAAAGTGGATGTCGACCAGTTTAACTGGCCGGTTGGCTAGTCTAAGTGGCTGGTCAGCTACTTTAAATGGCCGGTCGGCCACCCATTTTTCCAGACTTCTGTTTTTGCTACAACAGAGAGCAACAGAGGCAAAACAATGCATTTTTCAAGAAATGTGTGTACTGCCACACTCCTTATCATTTCTCAAGCTCAAAGGAGTATGGCACTTAGCTCTCATGCCATCAACCAAGCATTTTCAATGCGTGATGGCCAAAGAGTCAAGCTTGTACAAAGTCAATAAATGCACAAACAAGACTCAAAGGACCACCACTCTTTCATGCTTGATCAAGGGTGACGGTGATCGAGAAATGTGACACGTTTCATCACTTTGAGTAAAAAACGTCTCACATTTCTCGTCTTTGGATTAACGTCTGATCCAAACACATGCAATGAAATACAAACATGCTTATCTTGCTCAAGTTTTACTTGTCATGTTTTGTATACACATTTTACATTACCGATTAGTCCTTTAACTGGTTAAGTCTAAAGTGAAAGTCCCCTACTTGGAAAGAAGGCTTAAGACACAAGAGCCTTGAGCATGAAAGAGGTCTCATGGTGTTGGTTAGGAGGAATCCTCAAGAGTGGATTAAAACCATTAAGCATGAGAGCCTCAATTCCACACTCAAGCCAACAGGAGGCTTAAGGCCACTTTTAAAACAAATTGTAATGTGAAGAACAGATGGAGGTTGCTATTAGGACCCAAACCTGCCCCTATAGGTTTAGCGTCATGATTGGCCAGTAATCATAGATTACCTACGGCTCCATACAAATGAGTCTTAAACATAAGGTACAAGGCTTAGCGGAAGTCAAAAATGTTATAGTATTCATCCATTGAGCTGTGCAATTATGAAGAGAGAAAATATAATAAGCAAGGTATGATTCAAAATATACAACCAACATGGGTGCAAGCCGGATAGTGTAAGTGCAATTCATGTTTTACAAAATGTAACCCCAAGTATATACACAAATACAAAGCCAGCAACTTCACAAAAAGGGGTTAGACAAGCATGGCTCCTCTCGAGCCTGAGCACTTGACTCGGAGTTCTACAAAAGGCTGACCTAGGGTGGACCTAAGACTATTTAACTCTGATGTTCGGTACGCCCACCTACAATTACATACATAAATAAATAGTGAGCTAGAGCCCAATGAGTAATAACAAAATAAAGATGTTATATGAATGAAGTTCGACAATAATACGAATAACAAATTTTAACATCATTATCCATTCAAACTATCGTGCATTACATTTGGCAGAATGATAATATTGCTATGGCAATAGAACCTCGAAGGTCAATCAAAATATCATATACAATTATCCAATGGGCCACGGTATTAATCTCCCCGGGGCAAGGGTCAATGGGCCATGGTATTAATCTCTCCCAGGTAAGGGACAATATGCCCAGGTATTAATCTCCCCCAGGCAAGGGTCAATATGCCCTGGTATTAATCTCCCCCAGGCAAGGGTCAATATTAATGCCATGAATACATTTTCAAAAGGAACTTCATTCATTCGTAAGAAATTAAAGTTTCAATGAACCATCAATCATTCATATATCAATTCGATAGCAGTAACGTTTTCTAAAATAAATATAAATGGAACATATCTTTATAGCGTTATTACTCACAGTGGTTTGCGGTGACACTTAGCCTCAATGTCTACCTAGTGAAGCACATGACAAAGTACAAATGAAATTCTATTTTATTTTAATTCAATTCTCTTTTGTGCGTCTCTAACTTATTGTATGATATATGAGTCGAAAAAGGTGCCTAAGAATGGTCGGAATGGCATGAGAATGCAAGTATGCACTTAAAAGAGTTGGTAAAATTTTTCTGAAAACAAGGTCTCTGCTCAAGCGCAACTTCCTACGCGTGAGCGGGGGTTCAAAAACAAGGTGGTTGCTCGAGCGTGACATCTCTCGCTCGAGTTTGTAAAAGTACTGGATATATGAAATTCCCACTCGATTGTCGCTCGAGCGGAAGACTGAAAGAAAAGGGGTCCTCGCTCGAGCACCACTTTAGTTGCTCGAGCAGACTGTAAAATTTTGAAAACTTCTGGGAGCTCGAATTCCACGCTCAAGTGTGGAATTCTCTGCTCGAGCGGACAACGCGAATTCTGGAATTTCTAGAACGGAAATTGAAGATCAAGCATGGTATTCAAAGCCTCAAATCTTATATTTTTGATACAAAAACACGGAGAATCACTATATAACATGAAAACACTTACATTTGAAACCATTTATTCAAAATCATGGCAATTCTCGACCATTAACTTCAATTTCAAGTTGTAAAATATTGTTTAGTTCAAATTGGATCCATATCTCTTCAAAACAAATTCAAAACATGATCAAGGGGTATGAGAAGCATGAAAACATGGAGGATTCTCCAAATTAAGGTAGAAATGTGCCATGCATGTAGGATTTCCATGAATTCAACTCAAATTATGCATGCATGTGTGCAATTCAACTTCATTCTTCCATTTCTTAAAATTCTTAGCTCCTTATCTTCAATGACATGCCAAAGAACACAAAAATGAGAGGAACTCATCTTCTTTATGCCATATCTACATGAATCAATGTTGAGTGTCATACCTAGTGTTGAATTCAAGTATGTTATGGCTCCAATCTTTGAGTCTCCCTCCAATCCTCTACAAATCACCTCTTTCTCTCTCTAAATGTTGAACTCTCCTCTTCTCTCTCTTAATTCTTAGCTGATTTGTGTACACCAAATGAGCTCATAAGCTTAGCTAGAGCCTTATATATGATGTGATTAAGTTAGCCTAATTAATGGTGATTAGGATTAATCAATTAGGCTTAATTCTAACTAATTCAATCAGTTTATTCTAATTATTTTGATCCAAATGAAATTTCAATTGAAGTCTCCATAAAATTCTAAATATTCCAATTAGCCTATTGGGCTAGTCAATTTCTGCTTCTGAAGTCATCTAGGCTCTCAATTTCTGACTCTAAGTTATCAATTTAAACAGACATTCCATATATCAATAGGAAATTATAGAATCAAACATGTAATCAAACAATCAATCACATAATCATGTAATTAAACTCATTTAAATAATATAATGTACTAGCTTGGAGGTCGGGATCGTCACAGTCTCTCCCCCTTAGAAATTTTGGTCCTCTAAACTAAGGTTACCTTCTGACGGAAACAAATGTGGATATTGTTGCCGCATCTCTTCCTGTTTCTCCCAAGTGTCATCCTTCCCGTAATGTTCTTTCCACTCAACCTTCATCATAGGGATAGTTTTGTTTCTCAGTTGCTTTACTTGCCGATCAATGATTTGCACGGGCCATTCTTCATACATCATATCCTTATCTAGAGCAATCCGGTGGTAATCGATCCCATGGAATGGATCTCAGAGATATCCCCGAAGCATGGATACATGAAAAATGTTATGCACTTGTTCCATTCCTGGTGGCAAGGCAATACGATAAGCTACAGGACCCAACCTCTCAAGAATCTGAAACGGTCCAATGTAGCGAGGAGTCAATTTTCCCTTTTTACCAAATCTCATATGCCCCTTCATTGGGGTCACCTTCATGAATACATGATCTCCCACCTCGTACTCCAAGTCCATTCTTTGCTGATCTGCGTAACTTTTCTGTCAACTTTGTGTAGTTTTGAGCCTTTGCTGGATGATTTTGATCTTCACGGTTGTTTCCTGCACCAGTTCAGTGCCATAAATAGCTCTATCACCAACCTCTGTCCAACAGATTGGCGATCTACACTTTCTGCTATATAGCACCTCATATGGTGCCATACCGATACTCGCGTGAAAACTGTTATTATAAGCAAATTCGACCAGTGGAAAATGAGTTTCCCAACTCCCCTGGAAATCCAATACACACATACGAAGCATGTCCTCTAAGGTCTGAATAGTTCTCTCGGTTTGCCCATCGGTTTGTGGATGAAACGCTATACTAAATCTCAATTCTGTTCCCATTGCCTTCGGCAAACTCTGCCAAAATCTAGAAACGAATTTAGGATCTCTATCTGATACGATAGACACTGGAAGCCCATGCAGTCGAATAATCTCATCAATGTAGATAGTAGCATGTCTATAAGCAGTAAATGAAGTCTTTACAGCAAGAAAGTGAGCAGATTTAGTCAATCTATCGACTATAACCCAAATAGAGTCCATACCCCTAGGAGTCTGAGGTAGGCCAACAACAAAATTCATGGTGATATGTTCCCATTTCCATTCCGGAATAGGAAGAGACTGAAGCAAACCTGCTGGTTTCTGATGTTCTGCTTTTACCTGCTGGCATTGTAAGCATTTAGAGTTGAAGTCGGCAATCTCTCTTTTCAAGTTGGGCCACCAATACAGTAACTTCAAGTCTTGGTACATTTTGGTGTTTCCTGGATGCATAGTAAACATGGACTTGTGAGCTTCTTCCAAAATTTTCCTTTTTAAATCCACATCATTTGGAACACACAATCTCCGTTGTTATTTCAACACAGAGTCTTCAATTACGAACCCGGTTTAGGCTTGCTATCAAGTTCATCACAAATCTTCTTCAAAAGCTCATCATCCATCTGTTTCTGTTTAATTTTTTCAATAATAGCAGGTTGGGCAAACATTGCGGCTATTAAGCCATTCTGTTCAAAAGGCACCACTTCAATTTCAAAATTTTCAAACTCCAGTAACAGCACTCCTTGATCTGTGAGTAAACAAGCAAGATTCCCCACATTCTTTCTACCAAGTGCATCTGCTACAGTATTAGCTTTGCTCGGATGGTAATGAATTTGTAGGTCATAATCTTTGATTAACTCAAGCCATCGCCTTTGATGCATGTTCAACTCCTTCTGTGTGAAAAAGTATTTCAGACTCTTATGATCTGTATATACTTCACATTTGACCCCATGAAAATAGTGTCGCCATATCTTTAATGCAAAGACAACTGCAGCAAGTTCCAAGTCATGTGTAGGGTAATTCTTTTCATGTGGTCTCAATTGTCGAGAGGCATACGCAATAACCTTGCCATTCTGCATTAAAACACAACCCAAGCCCTTATAGGATGCATCACTAAAAATCACAAAATTTTCGGTACCTGAGGGAATAGTGAGGATTACGGCTGTAGTCAGTCTTGTCTTCAACTCTTGAAAAGCCATTTCTCTTTGATCCGTCCACTCAAATAGTTCCCGTTTTCGAGTCAACTAAGTCAATGGCACAACAATTTTTTAGAACTCTTTACCGAATCTTTGGTAGTACCCTGCCAATCCCATAAAACTACGAACTCCGGATACATTAGTTGGAGTGGGGTAGTTAATAATAGCTTCAATTTTATGAGGATCCATAGATATACCATCCTTATTAATAATGTGCCCCAAAAATGCAATTTCATCAAGCCAAAATTCACACTTTTTAAATTTCCCATACAACTGTTTTTCTCTAAGTGTTTGAAGAGTCAGTTTCAAATGTCGTTCATGCTCCATTTTGCTTGTCGAATAGATCAAGATGTCATCAATGAATACCACAACAAAGTCATCTAGGAAAGATTTGAATATTCTATTCAGTAAATCCATAAATGCTGCAGGCGCATTTGTAACTCTAAATGGCATGACTAAAAACTCATAATGTCCATACCTGGTTCGGAAGGCAGTCTTTTCAACATCCTCAGCTTTAACCTTCAATTAATGATATCTCGATCTTAAATCAATTTTTGAAAATATCTATGCCCCCTGCAATTGGTCAAACAGGTCGTCAATACGCGGCAAAGGGTATTTATTTTTCACTGTTACCTTGTTGAGCTCTCGGTAAACAATGCATAGTCGGAGAGTGCCATCTTTCTTTTTAACAAAAAGTACTGGTGCGCCCCATGGGGATGTACTTGGTCTGATAAATCCTTTATCAAGCAATTCCTGCAACTGAACTTTCAATTCTTTCATTTCAGTAGTAGACATGCAATAAGGAGTTTTAGAAATTGGTCGAGTTCCCGGTATTACATCAATTGTGAATTCGATTTCTCTATCAACATGTTGACCAGGTAATTCGTCCGGAAACACGTCAGGAAAATCCCTCACCACTGGTTTTTTTGTCTAAAGTAATATCTGCCGTGGGTTCGGTTATCACACTACACAAATACCCTTGACAACCTTTATTCATTAGTTTTCGAGCTTTCATGGCAGATATAAGGTATGGTGGTGAGACTACCCTTTTTCCCCTCAAAATAGAATTCATCTTGCCCGGGAGGTTGGAACATTACTCGTTTCGAGGCACAATCAATAGTTGCATAATATTTAGTTAGCCAATCCATACCCATAATAACATCAAAATGTCCCATGTCTAGAGGTATTAAATCAGCATACAAAGTAGCATTCCCGAGAAATAATTCACATGCAATAAATACAGTTGAACATAACATAGATCCCACCGTAGGTGATGCAAGACATAGTGTATAATTCAATGTTTCCATAGGTCTATTCCAAGTTTCAGCAAAAGCCATAGAAATGAATGAATGCATAGACCTGGAATCAATTAAAGTATAAGCAGGTTTACCACAAATCGAGATTGTACCTGACACCATTGCCTCAGTATTTTGAGTATCCCCCGGGACCAGTGCAAAAACCCTTCCTCGCCTTTGTTCACTCCTTGTGGTAGATGGTGTTATGGCCGGTTTCGTCATGGGTGCGGATCCAATTGAGCTTGTGGCTCCTCGGTTGCCATTCAGTCATGATTGTGTGCAATCCTTTGCCATATGTCCTATCTTTCCACATTGGTAACAAGCCCCCATCATGCGATAGCAGACACCTCCATGTTCCTTTCCGCATGTAGTACAAGCTGGTGTTGAGTTAACACTTTGGCTTGAACCGGTATTACCAGAACTCCCCGGCTTAAACTTCTTACTCATTGATGTGGTCCCCTTGTTAAAATTCTGTTTTCTGCCCTTCCATTCAAAGTTCTGCTTACGGTTAGTCACATTCCTTTCTGCTATTAGTGCCCTGCCAAGTACATCCACATACGTTGGCAATTTAAGTACATTAATTTTATCTAGAATTGGGTCACGCAAACCTCCCTCAAACTGTCTAGCCTTCTTGTAATCCGCATCCACCATGTGGGGCGCAAAATGGGCTAATTCTGTGAACTGAGCCTCATACTCAGCAATTGATTTGCTTCCCTGCTTTAGTTCCATAAATTCAACCACTTTTCTATCCCGCACACATTGTTGAAAATATTTTTCATAGAAGATTTCCAGAAAATGAGTCCAAGTAACATCCTTGTTATCGTTTCGGACCAACATCCACCAACACCTTGCGTCATCTTCCAATGTGAATGTAGCTAACTGGACCCTCTGGGCTTCGGTACACGGGAACACTTCAAACAATTTCTCAATTCCCAATACCCAAGCTTCTACCTTCAATGGTTCAATTCCACCATGAAACACTGGTGGCTTCATCTTTTTAAATTCTCTAGTCAAGGCAACAGTACAGGTCTCTGGCTAACACCCTGGAGCTGGAGGTGGTGCATGCATTTGAGGTGGGAGAGGTGGTTGTTGTTGTTATTGCTGCCATTACTGTTGTTGTCTTATGGCTTCAGCCATGTCTTCATCATTCGTTCCATTCTATACAGTCTTGAGGAGGTTGCCTCCTCTATTTCATCACCTCTGGTTCTCACCATTTTCTATATGAAGCTTCGTATTATAACAAGCATGATACACATATACACACAGAGTCATGTACGCAATTGCATATATAATCACAAGTTATCTTACTTAACATATCAATGCACATGAATACATTCCTGAAGTTTCTTCTAGACCCTCAATAGCTCAATGGAAAAGTGAGTAAGACATAACTCGTGCTCTGATACCACTTTATCATAACCCAAACCTGCCCCTATAGGTTTAGCATCATGACCGACCAATAATCATGGATTACCTACGGCCTCCATACAAATGAGTAAAGGTCCAGGGCTTAACGGAAGTCGAAAATGTTATAGTATTCATCCATTGAGTTGTGCAATTATGAAGAGAGCAAATATAATAAGCAAGGTATGATTCAAAATATACAACCAACATGGGTACAAGCCAGATAGTATAAGTGCAATTCATGTTTTACAAAACATAACCCCAAGTATATACACAAATATAAAGCCATCAACTTCACAAAAAGGGGTTAGACAAGCATGGCTCCTCTCGAGCCTGAGTACTTGACTCGGAGTTCTACAAAAGGCTGACCCGGGGTGGACCTGAGGCTATCTAACTCTGATGTTCGGTACGCCCACCTACAATTACATACATAAATAAATAGTGAGCTAGAGCCCACTGAGTAATAACAAAATAAAGAGGTTATACGAATGAAGTTCGACAATAATACGAATAACAAATTTTAACATCATTATCGATTCAAACTATCGTGCATTACATTCGGTAGAATGATAATGTTGCTATGGCAATAGAACCTCGAAGGTCAATCAAAATATCATATACAATTATCCAATGGGGCACGGTATTAATCTCCCCTGGGCAAGGGTCAATGGGCCATGGTATTAATCTCCCCCAGGCAAGTGTCAATAGGCCCAGGTATTAATCTCCCCCAGGAAAGGGTCAATATGCCCTGGTATTAATCTCTCCTAGGCAAGGGTCAATATGCCTTGGTATTAATCTCCCCCAGGCAGGGGTCAATATTTATGCCATGAATACATTTTCAAAAGGAAACTTCATTCATTCGTAAGAAATTAAAGTTTCAATGAACCCTCAATCATTCATATATCAATTCGATGGCAATAATGTTTTCTGAAATAAATATAACTGGAACATGTCGTTATAGCGTTATTACTCACAGTTGTTCGCGGTGACACTTATCCTCAACGTCCACCTAGTGAAGCACATGACAAAGTACAAATGAAATTCCATTTTATTTTAATTCAATTCTCTTTTGTGCGTCTCTAACTTATTGCATGATATATGAGTCCAAAAAGGTGCCTAAGAATGCTAGGAATAGCATGAGAATGCAAATATGCACTTAAAAGAGTTGGTAAAATTTTGCTGAAAACAGGGTCTCCGCTCGAGCGCAACTTCCTACGCTCGAGGGGGGGGGGGGGGCAAGGGTGGTCGCTCGAGCATGACTCGTGCGTGACATCCCTTGCTCGAGCGGTGTATAAAAGTATTGGATATATGAAATTCCCGCTCGACTGTCGCTCGAGCGGAAGACTGAAAGAAAAGGGGTCTTTGCTCGAGTGCCACTTTGGACATATAAAATTTTGGAAACTTCTGGGAGCTCGAGTTCCACGCTCGAGCGCGGAATTCTCCGCTCGAGCGGACAACACGAATTCTGGAATTTCCAGAACGGCAATTGAAGATCAAGCATGGTATTCAAATCCTCAAATCTTGCATTTTTTATACAAAAACATGGAGAATCACTATATAACATGAAAACACTTCCATTTGAAACCATTTATTCAAAATCATGGCAATTCTCGACCATTGACTTCAATTTCAAGTTGTAAAATAATGTTTAGTTCAAATTGGATGCATATCTCTTCAAAGCATATTCAAAACATGATCAAGTGGCATGAGAAGCATGAAAACATGGAGGATTCTCCAAATTAAGGTAGAAATGTGCCATGCATGTAGGATTTCCATGAATTCAACTCAAATTATGCATGCATGTGTGCAATTCAACTTCATCCTTCCATTTCTTGAAATTCTTAGCTCCTTATCTTCAATGACATGCCAAAGAACACAAAAATGAGAGGAACACATCGTCTTTATGCCATATCTACATGAATTAATGTTGACTGTCATGCCTAGTGTTGAATTCAAGTTTGTTATGGCTCCAATCTTTGAGTCTCCCTCCAATCCTCTACAAATCACCTCTTTCTCTCTCTAAATGTTGAACTCTCCTCTCCTCTCTCTTAATTCTTAGCTGATTTGTGTACACCAAATGAGCTCATAAGCTTAGCTAGAGCCTTATATATGATGTGATTAAGTTAGCCTAATTAATGGTGATTAGGATTAATCAATTAGGCTTAATTCTAACTAATTCAATCAGTTTATTCTAATTATTTTGATTCAAATCAAATTTCAATTAAAGTCTCCATAAAATTCTAAATATTCCAATTAGCCTATTGGGCTAGTCAATTTCTGCTTCTAATGTCATCTAGTCTCTCAATTTCCAACTCTAAGTTATCAATTTAAACAAACATTCCATATATCAACAGGAAATTATAGAATCACGCAATCAAGCACATAATCATGTAATTGAACTCATTTAAATAATATAATGTACTAGTTTGGAGGTTGTGGTCGTCACAGTTGTAGACTTTTTTAGTGCTGATATGACATGCAAAGAGACAATAAATCATGCAAGCAACACATGCAAGACATGCTAAGAGCCAAAAGCATCAAAAC
This sequence comes from Camellia sinensis, assembly GCF_004153795.1. Lineage (NCBI taxonomy): Eukaryota > Viridiplantae > Streptophyta > Magnoliopsida > Ericales > Theaceae > Camellia > Camellia sinensis. The sequence continues at coordinate 13,801 of NW_021026791.1, forward strand.
TAGTGAAGAGCACAACACTATAAGCATGCAACACTAAGCTCAATTGACCAAACCAGCATTGGACAGAGTTAAAACATGCCAAAACAGTGGCTAAAACAGGCTAAGATGGAAACAAAAGGCAAGAAAAACATGCTCACATGTTAGGCTACAAACAAGGCTCAAGGCACAACTCTCAAAAGCAATGAAAATATGAAATAAGTGAGAGTGTGACAGAGTTAAATGCACTGAAATCACATGTAAAATTGAGCTACAACATGCAATCAACACATGCACAACATGTTAGAGGCCTTCAAAACACTAAGCTAGTGAAGGCATTTGCACTACAACCATGCAATACAAGGCTCATATGATCAAGACAGCTCAAAACAGAGCTAAATCATGCCAAATTAGTAGCTAAAAGATGCTCACATGTTAGGCTATCTACACTTGCACATAAGACACAAGGAGGGGAGGCCACCCCCTCTTATTTTGGACCTTAAAACCAAGTTTTTACCACTGAAATTCCCCTGGAATTCAGTGGTTAAAATGCCAAAAAAAGGTTGTTTTAAAAGCTTGAAAAATGGCACAACACTTTAGCAAAAAAGCTACAAAAGGGGTGGATCACCCCTAACTCCAAAACAAACCTCAAACCACCATTTTAAACCATAAAAATAGAGATTTCAGAGGTTAAAACCAACCTCAAAACAGCATGCAAAGGTGGCCAAACAAGTAACTAAAACTAAGCTTAAATGAGGTAAGCTTTATACCTTTGAAGCACAATACTAAAACAACAAAAATTCTGAGCTAAAGCCACTCTTAAGAACTCAAACTAGGTCTCCAAGAACCTCAACTCCAAGATAAAGGTGCTTGGTTAAGGGTCCTAGAACAAAAGTGTAGAGAATTCTCACTTTCAAGCACAAAATAGGGAGAGAGAGAGAGAATTCTAGAGATATATATATAGAGAGAGAGAGGAAATTTGCTCACAAATTTTTGTAACCCCTCAAATGGGGGAGAGACCCCCCATTACATAGAAATGCAAGCCAAAAGCTTGCATTCATCCCTCCATAGACGTGTATGGAGATGGCAATCAGTGATCAACAGTTGGCACAGCTGGCAGACAAAATATCTGAAAAATAAGAAAAATGGCCGTCGGCCACTTTAGGTGGCTGGCCGGCCACCTCCCCTAGCCGACCGACCACTTCAGGTGGCCGACCAAGGGGAAAAGTGGCTGACAAGTGCCAAAAGTGGCCGACAAAGCCCTTCCCTTGTCCAGACCAGAGGCACTAAGGTTTGGTCCAAAGACAAGCACAAAACAACGAGGGTTTAGAGGCTCAAAGTCAAGGCGTTCTGCCGAGAACTTCGGGCACTCAAAACGATCACAAACATGCACAATCATCGCGTGCACAAATGATGACGTCTGAGTCTTAAGGTCGGTCAAAAATGGGGTGTCTACAGTTGCCCCTCTTTGATAGAACTTGAAAGTCATGAAATGACGAGAGTGAATGTCAAAGCCCAGAGACTGCCCATTTTTGCCAAGGTCGAAGACTCAGACAAACAAACAATCAAAACAACGACTGGTTGCGCCCGCAGGCTGCCTACGTATCCCTTTACAAGGAATCAAACCAACGTAGTTTTGAGGCAAGATGCAAATGCTACGCACAATGTAGAACATAACTTATGATCATGCAATGAGGGCTGTAATGAGACATCTAGATGCAAATGTTATGCAAAGAAATGCTACAGCAAACTCATACATAAGCAAGTTAACACGAACCAAACCATATTTCATGCAGAAAGGATGTAAGAAAATTATGCAATCTTAACTGGGCCTTACGCAGAAAAGGTAAAGAACAACACCAACATTGGGCGCACCCGAGGTGGCAAACAAGATTCCAACGCATGGCACACGCGAGGAATGAAATGGTGTGAACCCAGGGACACACCCCAAGTTTCCAAACTAAAGAGAGCACATAATAACAATTGAAACACATCCAACTATTATGCAACCGAAACAAAGAGTGGTATAAGCAACGGGATCCGTCCAGATGCAATTAACCAAAGCATCCTAACGCACCACACACGAGAGGAAAAAGAGAGTGGTGCAAACACCAGAGGGTGGTATAAACATCAGAGCACGTTCCAATGTTTCAAACCAAAGCAATGTGCTATAAGTGTCGGGAGACGGTCCAAATGCTTCTAACCAGAAGGGTGGAATAAACATTGGGCACATGTCCCAAGTGTTTCTAACCAAAGGTGTGGTATAAGCGTCGGACACACATCCCAAACGCTTCTAACCAGGGGGTGGTATAAACATCGGCCACACATCCCAAGTGTTTCTAACCAACGGGGTGGTATAAGCGTCGGACACACGTCCTAAATGCTTCTAATCGAGGGGTGGTATAAACATCGGGCACAGGTCCCAAGTGTTTCTAACCAACGTGGTGGTATAAGCGTTGGACACATGTCCCAAACGCCTCTAACCGGGGGGTGGTATAAGCATCGGGCACACGTCCCAAATGTTTCTAACCAATGGGGTGGTATAAGCGTCGGACACACATCCCAAATGCTTCTAACTGGAAGGGTGGTATAAACATCGGGCACGTAACCCAATGCTTCTAACCAAATGGGTGGTATAAACACCGGGCGTACCCGAGTGTTTCTAACAAACAAAGGAGTGGTGTAAACACCGGGCGTACCCAAGTGTTTCTAACCAACAAAGGAGTGGTGTAAACATTCGGCGTAATCGAGTGTTTCAAACCGAAGGGGTGTGCAAAGGACAGGAATGATATTACCTGGAATTCTTCTGAATGAACCGTACATACAATATCGTGCTTGCACAAGAAAGAAACTTTGACAAGTACAATACAATAGGAATGCATGTTCTATGTAAGACAAATAACCCTGACACAACGTTTAGAGAGGTATGCTTCATGCACATCATGCAAGAAATGGAGCATGTTCATGCAACACCGAATGCATGTTCAATGCAACAAGCGCAGACATTTTCTATGCGAATGTAAGGGCATGCACATTGCAATACAATGCGATATGCATATTCTATGGAAACATGAGAACATAGGTAATGCAATGCAACGCAACATACATATTCAACGCACAATAACAATTCATATTCAATGTGACATCAATAGCATGTTCAATGTAAAACATCGAATAAAGAAACGTGTGCCTTAACAAGACCAATTCAGTTATAACATCTGATTTACCTCTCAGAGGAGTTACAATGCATTTCAAAAGGATACAACTCATTCATGCTGGCTGACAATGAGTCATGCATCGAAGACATGAGCTGAATCTTCCGCATAAACACTTTGAGTTGAAAAGTGGACTTTTCTTGCACTTTCTCGAGAGCCAAGGACACAAAACAGCCTGAGAACACACAGGGAGAGCACTGGACACCTACCGGCAACCCTGAAGCCATGCCAGCCACTTGCCATTGTTGTCAGCCACCTAAGTGGCCGGTCGGCCACAAAGTGGCAGATTTGGGCCATTTCGGTCTTTTTTCATGGAGATCTTTAAAAACACATCCCCAAGTCACATTTCCTCACACCCACAGTGCCGAAAACACTTATTCTCCATCCTTAGACACTTTTTCCTCCTAGATCCACGCTTTACACGCATTTTCCAATGCTCGTCGCGAAGTTGATTCGTTAAAACCTTTGGGTTTCCTTCGTTTTGAGCCTATCAAAATTGTTTTCGGAGCTTTTTTCTCCATTCTCATCACTTGTGGTTTGTTTCCCTCAAGTTTGTCTTGAGTTTGGCGCCTTTTCCTGGGCATTGACTTTTCTCTCATTTTCTCTCTCCGAGAGTTGACTTTTGTTGACTTTTGGCATTCTGTGCCAATTTTGCTCATTTTTGCCTACTTTCTCACCTTCTTTCCAGATGGTAGACGACGCTCCACGTGACGGGGGTTCTCTAGGGATGGAGAGGGAGCCCAACTACATACCGTTGCCATCCAGAGTCCGACCGTTTGACCCAGAGAGGTACCACCCTGAGGCACATGCACTACCACCCAGCGCAGTCCGTCACTTTAGTAGATTTGCAAGATGTGCACCAGCAGATTTTTGCTACGAGAGCCAGAGTCTCATCTGCCCCATGATGCCTCCGACGTACATACTGCATTCTTATATTTCCTGCGATGTACTTTACATTTCTTGCATAGCTCGCACTTTTGCACTGTATTTCATCTGCTCATTCTGAACACATTTACACACTGTATTTCTGCTCATTTTGAACACATTCACACACTGTATTCCTGCTCATTCTGAACACATTCACACACTGTATTTTTGATCATCCAAATAGGTAGACTCCCATTTCACCCGCGGATATCGGTCCACCACAGCGAGGGAGTGGTACATGGACCTCCCCGACGGCCTCCGGCAGATCATTGATGATGTGGGGTTCGGTTTATTTTGCATGCGGCTATCGCACCACATGGCAAGCAGGGCCCTCTTAGGTGCATTGGTAGAGAGATGATGGGACACCACCAACTCTTTCCATTTCTCAATCACCGGGGATATGACGACGACCCCATATGACTTTACTATCCTGACAGGCCTTGAGGTGGGAGGCCGGCCAATCCCATATGACTCTGATATAGGTGAGTGGGAGGCCGCTTGGACCTATCTGCTGGGAGCACACCCGCCTATTTTCCGATCAGGTATGGTCTGATATACTTGGTTTGCAGACCACTTCAAAGGGACAGACCCAGTGACTGTAGAGGGGACTGAGCAGTACGCCCGAGGTTTCCTGATGTTCCTCTTTGGCACTACCTTGTTCGCCGACAGGGCAAACACAGTCAGGTTGTATCTTTTGAGCACCTTAGTGGACTTATCCCAGGTTCGGCATTATGATTGGGGCGGCGCCGGCCTCGCTACACTATACTGCTATATGAGCTCGATCTCCCGCAAGATCGGGAACAGAGTGGGCGACTATTAGAGAGCCTGGAAGGTATGCTTTACTTTTCAGCTTTACATTTTCTGCCATGCTTTCTGCTTTGCACTTTATGTACACTGCACATTGCACAGATATAGTTTAATCTTTGCTCTGCACTTGTACTTTCTATACACTGTGCCACACTTTGCTTTTTGTATTTTCTGTATTCTGCATTCTTTGCATTATGTATTTTCTGTGTTTATCTGTATTCTCACTACAGCCCTCTTGCTTTTCACAGTTATGGGTGTACGCCTATTTCTCGGTGCTTGCTCCCGAGTTGGAGGTTGAGACGTCCCTTGAGATACTATACTCGCATCGATATGACGGTCGGTGCCAACCGAGGACCCGGGAGACCCTTTCGTACCTTCGCCAGTATTTTGACACCGTGAGGACCGTAGAGGTAGTTCAAAACTCACAGTTGTTCCTGCTTTCAGCTTCAATTCATTTTACATATCTAATGGCAACTAATCAATCTATGCACTTGCTATCTGTAGGTCACATAGCAGCCCTGGGCGACGATGCCAGAGGGTGCCAGATTTCATTTTGCTAGAGCTTGCGGCGCTTCCCGATATCGGATTGTGCTTAAGGGGCCAGTAGGCCGAGCCTGGTTTCTTGGCGAGCACTTCATGCGCCAGACACTGGGCTTGTCATTACAGTCAGCTCCCTTACCGCCTCCACATTCTATGCGAGCCACTGAGAGTCTCTCCCCTCAAGAGATTACTGACTTCATACGAGGCACAGATGCAGACCTGTTCATCAAGGAGGAGGACTATACAACTTATGTCCAGACATACCTCATGCCTCTGTTGACAGGTGTTGGTGTTCACACGGAGAGGGCAGCTGATATCCCTTCGTCGAGCAAGGCCCAAGTAGCAGATACCCCTTCGACGAGCAGGCCCGGGCACCGAGGGGTGAGGCTAGAGGGATGCTTCCTACCAGGAAGAGTGTTGGAGGGCCAGATCCTTGGACCGAGCTAACAGGTTGGCGGTACTCCGGAGTGCCTCATCAGATTCTGGTTGAGCCCCCGTTGCCTGGTCATAGATTGGTCAGGACACCTGACTCACCACCGATATGCATTACAACTTTCATTTATCGCTCAGATACTCAGACATTCATTCATTCCCTGATCATTTTAACTTGCATTTGCAGCTCTCCACTGGATACATCGAGGGATTACTCGAGGTGTTGGCCTTATTCGAGGGCATGATCTTGAGGAGAGAGACGATGCTTAGTGCCCACAGCATTCAGGTAATTTTTCAGCTTTTTGCATTTTGGTTATCATATTTCTGCTAATATACTGAAATTGACATCTCAACTGAACATTTTCCCACACTGCATTGCATGCATAGATCATATCTGACACATTACATTCACATACTGTATCTGACTTCTGCATATACTCACCCTACACACTATACTTGCATCTGATACTCATGCTATGGCTGATATATTCGAACTGCCTTTTCCGGTGACACCTCTACAGACAGGGCCATCAGAGCCTTCTCCAGCAGCAGGGAGAGAGATTTCGGCAAGTGGCCGAGGGAGACGTCGGGAGCCTATCATGCGTGATGACGATGATGAGTCCAGTGAGGATGAGGAGCCAGCGAGTCCGCAGTTAGAGTCATCTAAGGGTGGAGGCGACAACACCGACTCAGGTTCTGAGAGTGGTGATGATGCTGAGGAGGGCTCCGAGGATGGGAGTGGAGGCAGCTCTGGTTCAGGCTCCGGTTCAGATTCGGATAGCGGCGCTGATGGCAACAGCTCTGAGTCCGCTCAGCTGAGGAAGAGGACGAAGATGGCCTCTCGATCCTAAGATGGGTGGCACCGATTTAGATGCTTTTTCTTTGTTTCTCTTTTTGCTAGTAGTGTTAGCACATTGTACAGCCTTAGGCAGTTTTATTTTCTTTAAAACTTGTACTCTTTGTAAAAAGAAACCATGATTGGAATGAAAATAGCTTTTTGACGAAAACGTGTTGCATTTAATATTCTGAGCATCGCATTGCACCATTTTACACAAAAACGGGATTAATGAAAATTGAAATATTGTACATTGTCTTCAGAATTGCTTAGTTAGGTAGTGAACTAAACCAAAACATAACAAACAAAATAAAACAACTCAAAAAACAACTAGTGCAACAACTCGATAAACAAAACAATAACTTGATAAACGAAACAAATACAACTCGATAAGAAAATTGCAACAACTTGGTAAATAAATTGCAACAACTTGATAAACAAATTGAAACAAACTCGAGAACGACACAACAAAACTACTAAAACAAAACAGCGAAATGCATCCAGAGTAGAACAAAACAATTTTTCAGCATTCTCAACACACATGAAGGCCAAAGACATTTTGCTTGAGACTAACAGTGGCTTTCGGCCACTTATGATGATTGTCGGTCACTAAAGTGGCCTGTTGGCTACCTTAACTGGCCGGTCGGCCAATAATGTAGGCAGTCTCCAGATTGTTGCCACCTGTCTTCCACTTAGTGCCTTATCTTCTACAAAAGCTAGGACTTTGTGGTTTCTTCATTCCAGTCCTGTTTTTGCTTCAAATGAAGCCATTCTTCATCGAAAAACTCTCTGATTGGATTGCGAACTTAGATGGCTCGGAAAAGCTGAACTTTTGGGGTTTCGAGATAAATGCACTATTCCCGCTGAGTCGTACTCCACTGTGTTTTCCATTCCTCCATGCCGCGGCTAGATGTTGGAACCCGGTTACACATGTTTTTAGCTTTGTGGGACAAGAGATATGTCCCACAATCGAGGAATTCCAAGCTTTGATGGAATCCCAGCGTGATAAGGAGATCTTGCCCCAGTCTCATTTTGGCCACATCTAGGCTTTAGGAAGGATATGTGGGCTTACTTTACATGATGCTCGATCTTTAGTTCACAACGGAGAACGTGACATTCCCAATCTCATTCACCGATTTTCTGACGCCGGCAACCGTGGCGACCGTCTTTGGCAAAGTTTTCTACAGCATGCCCTTTGCTTTTGCATGTTGGCTCATTTCCTGTTTGCCCATGGCTTCGGAGGGTCGAGCATTCGGCTGATAGACATTTCCCAAGGCTTGAAGGAGGGCAAGAGCTGCATTGGCTTGACACTAGCCGAGACTTTGATGGGCTTGGATGCTTTCCATTGCCGGGAGACAACCAGGTTCGCAGAAAGTCCACTATTCTTGTAGGTAATGTTTCCCACCCTTCTCACATGTGTTTCTCACATCACTCGGCCCTCAGGCTCTGTTTTTCTCTCAAAACCCGTTTTCACTTTTCTCTCCATGTACATCTCTCTATTCTTTAATCTCTCTTATTTTTCATCCCTCCCTAGGTTTGGCTCATGGACAGGTTGAAAATAGGGGACTCTTGTCCTGTATATTCAGCGTGCGGCTATTTCTTTCACCCGCAGCAAGTTGATTTCCTGAACGAGGGGTAGTGGTGCCACTGGATGTGCAACAGATCTGCTGTTGACATTGCTTGATGTTGCCCCTGGTTTGATCTGCCTGAGATGAGCTACAACATGTCTCGACAACCTGGCGTTCAGTTGGTTGGTTTGACACACTGTCTCTTCTACTTTCCATTTCGGTTCCGGCGTCAGTTTGGACACGACCAGACTTGCCCCGAAGGGGGATAGAGTACCCATCTTCATTTCCGATCTAAGGCTCACAGCTAGCTCGGTATTCCACTGAATGGAGGACAAGAGAATTTCTAGCCCACACTCCTAATTTCAGTTGTGCCCTTTCTGGCAAATGCATAGCTTGCCTTGAAGATAAGGCACAAATAGGGCCTACTTTGGCATCTGAAGCTTCCACAAGCTCTGGGAGGGGGTGCAGGAACACGTGACTTATCGATGCCCCAAGTTTATTACTTTAATCCATACTTTCAAGTTTTCCTTTTGAATGTAATAAAAAACAACTTTGATTTGTATCAAAAATTGGAGAACTCTGTATTAAAATCAATGAAATTGAAGGTTGTGGGTACTGAAAATTTTCTTTTTGGTCCAAAAATGGTCTAAGTTGTAAAAAGATTAATTTGAACAAAATCTACATTTATTAAAACTTTTCAAAACCATTTTCGATAAGGATCACAACTGGGCACACCCGAGATCTGTCGCTGAGATGTACAACCCCAAATCCAATAACTGGAAAGTTGCCCCTTGTCTAAATAGCACTGCACTGTATTGTAGATCATAACCGAACTCTTGGATGCTTAAATGACAAAGATGACTAAAACAATCACTTGGACACAGTTGATTTGGAAGTATTTATGGCTGGATTTCAGAATGAAGTTGCCTACGTATCCCGAACATGGGAATCAAGCCTTACGTAGTTCGGTTCAGGTTCACTCGGGTTTTAACAATCTCCTTTTGCGCTCTAACTTTTGCCAAGGCCGCCCATTCTGGGTTTTCAACCTTGCGAACTCAGTTTTTCTTTTTCCTAATTTTTTGTGCCCTAACTTTTGCCTAGGTCGCTCTTTTGGGTTTTCGGCCTAGCGAGCCACTCAGGGGTAGTATTTCTTCAACTTGTCCATGTTGATTGGTTGGGAGAAAGGCCATCTAAGTCCATAAGAATGATAGCTCCACCCGACCAAATTGATTTGCTGACGTAAGGACCAGTCCAATTGGGTCAGAACTTGCCCCTAGGGTCGTAGATGGGAGCTCGGTTGTCTTTGAGCACCAAATCCCCTTCTTTAAGATTCCTAGACTTAACTTTCTTGTTGAAAGCCTTGGCAATTCTGCATTGATAACCTTGGACATGGTACAGTGCTTTTATCATCTTCTCGTCGAACAACATAAGTTCCTTAAACCTGCTCTGCTGCCAATCCACTTCTTTTATCTAGCACTCAGCCATAACCCGCAATGACGGAACCTCAACTTCAATCGGCAGAATGGCCACCATCCCATAAACCAGAGAATACGGAGTTGCCCCAGTAGATGTTCGAATTGATGTTCTGTAGCCCCAAAGAGCAAATGGCAGTTTATCTGGTTAGTCCCTGTAGGTTTCCACCATCTTTTGTAGAATGTGCTCGAGATTCTTGTTGGCGGCCTTAACAGCTCCGTTGGTTTGCGGCCGATATATGGATGACTTATGAAAAGCCACGTTGTATTTTTGTAACAAGTCGATCACTTCCTTCTTCAAGTGGGAACCATTCTCCGAGATGATCTCATTCGAAACCCCATAACGACAAATGATATTATTCCTGATGAACTTGGCTATATGCGACGCTTTCAGCACTGCGTAGGATTGGGCCTCGACCCACTTTGTAAAGTAGTCTATTGCCACCAGGATGTACTTATGCCCATTTGATACCTTCGGAGTAACTGCCCCAATAACTTCAATTCCCCAGATTGAAAACGGCCACGGCAAAGTCATGTTGTACAGCTTCGCCGGCGGGATATTCATGTGATTTGCATAGATCTGGCATTTGTGGCATCGCTAAACAAAACCAATGCAATCCTCCTCCTTGGTTGACCAGTAATAACCCTGTTTGAGAATCTTCCGAGTTAGCATCACTCCGCTCATGTGCAATCCGCACTCTCCTCCATGGATGGCCTCCATTAGACACTTCGACTCTTTTGCATCAACACACAGCTTGTACATTCCCAGATGGCCTCGTTTGTACAATTTACCTCCGCAGATGATAAACTGAGCAGCCATTCACCGTATTGCCCTTTTATCTTTGGCATTTTCCACTTGGGGATAAGCCTCCTTTTGTAAGAAGTTCCAGATGTCATAATACCAGGGGTTCTGATCTTGTACTTCATCTATTGCGGCAATCAGCTTGTAGACCGGCACATACCTCTGTTCAATAATGATTGGACACATCCAGGCTCCCAAAGGGATGTCTATCATGGAAGATGGAGTTGATAAGGTGTCAGCGAACCTGTTGCTCTCTCTTAACAGATGCGTAAAGGTTAGCTTCTCAAACCTAGGAATTAGAACGTCCAAGGTTTGGTGATAGATTTTCATCATTTCTTCTTTAAGCTTCCAGTCTCCTTTCACTTGAGACACAACCAGGTTCGAGTCCCCAATGACGTCCAATCGTTTTGCCTTTAGTTCCAGGACGGCTTCCAAGCCAGCGATACATGCCTCGTACTCTGCTTCACTGTTTGATACCTTGAACCGAAGTTTGAAAGCCAAAGGTATGTGAGAATTATGGGGTGCTATTAGCAACACCCCTATCCCATACCTATATTGGTTAGACATTCCATCAAAGTACATAGTCCAAATCTCTACTTCGACCTGCAGAATGGCCTCATCTGGGAACAGATAGTCTACTGCTTCGTCTCCCTCTACTGGGTGATTGGCTAGGAACCTTGTTACCGCTCTACCCTTCACAGACTTGAGAATCATGTACTTCAAATCAAATTTAGAGAGAAGAAGCAACCAACAGACTAGCCTACCCGCAAGTGCTGGTTTCTCGAAGAGATATTTGATGGGATCAAATCTTGAAACCAGAATTATGGAGTGAGCTAACAGGTAATGTCTCAACTTCTTGGTTGCCCATACCAAGGCTAGGCAGGCCTTCTCGAGTGGAGTATAACGGGTCTCATATTCCAGCATCTTCTTGCTCAGGTAATATATGGCCCTCTCCACTCTATCCTCAGATTCCTGCCGAAGCATGCAGCCCATTGTCCCGTCAGTTATTGACAACTACAAAATTAGCGGCTTTCCCAGCTCTGGCAGTTACAACATGGGTGGGTTCTATAGATACTACTTGATCTGCTCAAAAGCAACCTGGCATCGGTCATCCCATTGGAATTTATTTCCTTTCTTCAAGAGACCCAATAGTGGTTCACAAGTCAAGGTGAATTTTGCAATAAACCGTCTTACGAATTGCACTTTACCCAGAAAGCCTCGCACCTCCTTTTTAGTCCTTAGTGGTGGCATTTCTAAGATGGCCTTAATTTTGGAAGGATTGGCTTCGATGCCCCTTTAGGTAATCAAGAGCCCCAACATTTTCCCTACTGTGACACCAAAAGTACATTTCTGAGGATCCAGTCGCAACCGATATTCCCTGATTCGCTGGGAAAATTTCTTCAAGGTGGTGTAGTGGTCCTCTCTTTCCTTGTACTAGACAATCATGTCGTCCACATACACCTCAACCTCTTTGTGGATCATATCATGCAAGATCGTGGTCGCAGCCCGTTGATAAGTAGCCCCATCATTCTTCAAACCGAACGGCATCACCCTATAGTAGTAGGTTCCCCATGGCGTGGTGAAGACATTCTTCTCCCTATCCTCGAGTGCCATCAAGATCTGGTTGTATCCGAAAAATCCATCCATAAAGGAGAGGAGCGCATGCCCTGCGGTGAAGTCCACCAATTCGTCGATGTGCGATAGAGGAAAGTTGTCATTCGGACTAGCTTTGTTCAGATCTCTAAAATCCACACACATCCGAATTCTGTCATCTTTCTTTGGCACCGGAACAATGTTGGCTAACCAAGTAGGATACTCAGATACTAGCAAGAACCGCGCATCTATCTGATTGGTGACCTCTTCTTTGATTTTCAGGGCCCAGTTCGGGCGTATTCTCTGAGGCTTTTGCTTGACAGGTCAGGCCTTAGGGTCAAGAGGGATCCGGTGCTGTACAATCTCAGGATTGATTCCAAGCATGTCTTCGTAGGGCCACACGAAAACATCTTTGAAATCTTTTAATAAAGTGACTAAGCGCTCGTGTTCCACCCAAGACAACGTGGACCCGATCTGGACCAGACGCAGATCCTTCTCAGTACCAACATTAGATGAAGTGATTTTGTCAACCAAAGGTTTTACAAACCTCTCCTCCTCTCGATCAATCAAATGTTTCAAAACCAGAGGAATTTCTTCCTCGTCGTTTTTATCAAAGTGTTAAAAGTCCTAATTAATGTTGTAAATAAGTGGCATAGAAAAGTACTCGGAAACAACAGTGGTACAATTCTCATTCACAACTTCCAATTCGTCTAATTCTTCGGTTACAACCGACTCAAACGAAAAGGAAAAAGACGACCTGGAAAAAACAACGGCATCCGGGTTATCAACACCAGGAATACCGGACTCTGACTCAGAAGAACTAGAATCTGATTTCGACTCCACAAACTCTGTGGAATCAGATTCCGGTTCACTACCTGATTCAGAACTGCTTGACCAAAAGCCGTCCTTGAACTGCCAAATGAGGGAGGGTACGATAGATGCATCTAGAATGCCAGAAGAAGGGCCCAGAGCCGTTTGATCTTCAATCATGGAAACAGAGAAGTCACCCCCCAAGCTCTTTGGTGTGATCTAAGGATCCGAGAGGAGACAAGCCAGAACTGCTCCTATCTCGAGTTCTGTGCCATCGGACTCATCCTCTTTGCACTGTTCAGCCTCAGCCGGTAGGTCAGTTTGCTCTTCTGCAACTTCATTCCCTTACAACTATAGGTCAAAAAAGATCTTGAAGCAGGGAAAACGCCACTTTTCTGAATTTAGCCATGGCTCAGGAAAGCCACAAAATGGGAAATCTTCCCCTTCTCGGACAAAGCGGTCGTTCAAGGTTCCTTGAATAGGACTATGTACCAGCTCGTAGTGCCTCCCAGTTTGTTTAGCCTTGGCCCTTCCTGCCATTTCCTTTCCCTTCCTTACCCAATCCTCTTTGGTAGGCGTATAACCTAGACTAAAGGTATAAGGGCTGTGTGGCACTTCGGCCAACACAGCGACGCCCTTCCGGCCGCTCCTTCCCAATCCCATTCTGGGTACATGTTGCAGCTTATTCATGAGGTAGAAGGATCGAGCACTGACATATAACCCCTCATCAACAGCCAGAATATCTTGCACTACCTGGGCCTCGGCCAAGGTGAACCCAGACAAAAGTCATCCTCCTCGCCGTGTACAATTCCTAAGATCGATGTAATAACCTCCGGCGGCAGATGTATCGAAGAATTCGCAAAAACGATAGCTACCCCCTTCCCATGGGGGTACTTCAGCATCTGATGTAGAGTGGAAGAGACAGCTCTTACTTGGTGCAGCCACGGTGTAGACTGCTCGAACGTCCCAGCGCCGCGCGGTGCGAGGCCGCGAAATCGTTTTGTTCTTAAGCTACTACAGTTCGGACTCAATGTCACGGTTCTGAATCTAATCCTGCAAAGTGCAATGCAAGATTGATAAATCACCAAAGAGTCCAAATCCGACAAATCATTTTGGAAAACTAATCCTAATAAAGAAGTGCCAAACATGGACTGCTTTGGCAGATACAGAGTCGCCACCTAAATATTTTATTTTGGGGAAATTTAGGAAACCCTGACTCCTGCCGATGGCCACGTTTCCGTCATCACCAAAGTTGCCTCGGCTAGGGAACTTGGGTACGAGAGGGGAAGGTCATGCAATTAGCAGCCCCGCTCGCCCGATCAAAGATCAGCCTTTACTAACATGATATTTTATTTTTGAAAGATCGGCCTTTACTAACATGCGTTCTTATTTCGGTTATTAACCTAGAATTACTATGTGATGCGCACAGCATACAAGTATAGACTAGACCGCCTAATTTCGAACAAAACATTGCATATTCGTTTGTGGAAATGATTTGAAGTTTGCTACTCGCAAGTTGGCTAAATCGGGGATTTAATGAATTGTTCCAATTCAAGTAATTCAACCTTCACCCACAGGCATTCAGGCAGTTAAACACTTAAGCAGTTAGCCTCATGGCAAGCATGCTAACATGGCAACACTAACACACATGCAGTATGCTAAAGCGTAAACACTCACAGCGTACTTCGAGCCAAAACAGAGAACTAGTTAGAAATCATGCATGATCCTAGTTCATGTTAAGATGGCTAATGCAACAAATGTGAAAATGCCACTCAGATAGGCTCGGCTATTCTAAGATGTCATGTGAAATGCAACTTGGTACATGTATTCAAATTGGTATTGAAATACGATGCAGTTAGGATGATGCGCCGAGCCCGGTGCATGCAATACAGATGAATGATGCAAGCATGCAAAGCATAAGGATGCTAAATGAAACATGCCCTACAACTAACCATCGTAAGTGGTTAAGTAAAAGGAAGAAAGAAATGGAGGTGGGAAGGCATGCATCACACACACGCACACTTATTACAATAATATGCCCTCTCGACGAAGGGTCCGAATAAAAAGCTAACTAGCTAATCTAAGCTAATTAAACTAATTATTATAAAACGAAATTAATCAGCTAATCCTAGTTAACTAATTAAGCTATTATAACACAAATTGAATAGTTAAACACATTAACTAATTAATTACAAAACCAAGGCATAAACTAAATTAGCTAAGTAAAGCAGTAAAATAGGAGCTTCAGAGGGTGAAGAATGCATGCATGTCCGGTCGCCTCGTTTGGAAATCTGGTGCGATGCCCCAACTTGCCTCTGTTTGCAATTGTTCTCACAACTTTGCACCAAGCTCCAGAAAGCTTCCAACTCACATTGGGGACCTGTGGGAGGGCTGCCGACCAGTTGTTGAGGTTGGAGACCACCTGTTGACCACTTTTCTTGGCTGAAAACCAGAAAAAGTGGTCGACCAACTAGTATTATTGGTCGGCCGGCCAATTTTTGCTGCCAAACAGCAATTTGTTGCAACAGAAAGCAAGAAAGGGCATGGCAATGTATTTGCAAGATATGTGTGCACAACCACCCTCCATATCATTTCATAAGCTCAAGGGAGTGTGGTTCTCGACCCTCGGGCCACCAATCACGCATCTCGATGCATGATGGCCGAGAAGCCAAATTGCACAATTCAATGTCAAATGAATGCACACATAAACACTCTATCATGTATGATCAGGAGCGCCGGCGACCGAGAATTGAGGCACATTTTATCACTTCAAGTACGAAACGTCCCTCGTTTCTCGTGCTCAGATTAACACTTTATCCAAACAACAATGCAACAAGTAACATGGCATACGCAATGCAATGCAACTCAAACATGCAAACATGCAATACACTAAAACAAGCATGCAAGCAACATGCAAGGGACAAACATGCTAGCATGCAAGGGAATGTAACATAGCATACTCAATGCTAATGGCATGCATTCTCAATGCAAAGCAACAACTTGGCGTACACAATGCAATGTAAGATGGCATACATAATGCAACGAACAATATGGCATACTCAATGCAATATGCATAAGCATGCACAATGCAAACAACATGAAAGCCAACATACTCAATGGACTTAAACCAAAATGGACAGACCTCAGTCATGTGCACAACCACCCCCCTATCATTTCATAAGCTCGAGGGAGTGTGGTTCTCGACCCTAGGGCCACTAATCACGCGTCTCGATGCATGATGGCCGAGAAGCCAAATTGCACAGTTCAATGTAAAATTAATGCACAAATGAACACATAAAGCCTAAAACTCTATCATGCCAGATCAAGAGTGTCGGTGACCGAGAATTGAGGCACGTTTCATCACTTCAAGTATGAAACATCCCTCATTTCTTGTGCTCGGATTAACACTTAATCCAAACAACAATGCAAAACAAACATGGCAAATACAATGCCATTCCCTTTCTTGCTCTCTGTTGCAGTAAATTGCAGTTTGGTAGCAAAAACTGGTCAGCCGACCAGTAATACTAGCTGGCCGACCACTTTTTCTGGCTTTTAGCAACAAAAAGTGGTCGACAGACGGTCTCCTTCCTCAACAATTGGTCAGCAGCCCTCCCACAGGTTTCCAAGGTGAGTGGGAAGCTTTCTGGAGCTTAGTGCAAAGTTCTGAGAACAATTGCAAACAGAGGCAAGTTGGGGCATTGTGACGGATTTTAGAACGAAGCGACTAGGCATGCATGCACTCTTCTCCCTCTGAGGACCTTGCTTTACTGCTTTACTTAGCTAATTTTCTTAGCTAGTTTATGCTTTGGTTTTGTAATTAAATAGTTAATGCGTTTAGCTGCTTATTTGTGTTGTAATAGCTTAATTAGTTAACTAAGATTAGTTGATTAATTTCCTTTTCTAATAATTAGCTTAGATTAGCTAGTTAACTTCTTATTCGGACCCGCCGTTGAGAGGGCCAATTGTTGTAATAAGCGTGTGTGTGTGTGATGCATGTCTTCCAACCCCCATTTCTTTCTCCCTTTTACTTACCAGCTTTCAGTGGTTAGTTTTAGGGCATATTTTGGTTAGCATACTTATGCTTCGCATGCATGGATTCATTCATCTGTCTTGCATGCACCGGGCTCGGCACATCATACTAACTGTATTGTATTTCAATTCCAATTCGAATACATGTACCAAGTTGCATTTCACATGACATCTTAGGATAGTCGAGCCTATCTGAGTTGCATTTTGCATATGTTGCATTAGCCATCTTAACATGAACTAGGATCATACATGATTTCTAACTAGTTCTCTGTTTTGGCTCGGAGTACACTGTGAGTTTGTATGCTTTTGCATCCCTGCATGAGATGTGTATGTTACCATGTCAGCATGCTTGCCATGAGGCTATGTGCTTATGTGCTATAACTCCCTGAATGCCTGTAGGTGAAGGTTGGATTGCTTGAATTTGAACAATTCATTGAAATCCGCGACTTAGCCTACTTACGAGTAGTAAACTTCAAACTGTTTTCAAACAAACAGACATGCAATGTTTTATTCCATCTTAGGCGATCTAGTCTATACTTGTATGTTGTGCGCATCACATAGTAATTCTAAGTTAATAACCAGAATAAGAACACATGTGTTTTCAAAAACAAAATACCATGTTGGTAAAGGCCGATCTTTGATCGGGCGAGCGGGAGTGCTCATTGCATGACCTTCCCCTCTCGTACCCATGTTCTCGAGCCGAGGCAACTTTGGTGATAACGGACACGTCGCCTTCGGCACGAGTGAGGGTTTCCTAAATTCCCCTAAAACAAAATATTTAGGTGGCGGCTCTGTATTTGGCAAAGCAGTCCATGTTTGGCACTTCTTTATAAAAATCAGTTTTCCAAAACGATTTGCCGGTTTTGGACTCTTTGGTGATTTATCTGTCTCGCATTGCACTTTGTGAGATTAGATTCAGAGCCGGGAGTTCTTTGGGCGGTCAACAGTTTCTGGCGACTCTACTGGGGAAACCCCATGTACTTAGCATGCCCAGTTGCATGGATGCCCGGTCGCTTCATTCGGAAATCCGTGACGATGCCCCAACTTGCCTCTGTTTGCAATTGTTCTCAGAACTTTGCACTAAGCTCCAGAAAGCCTCCCACTCACCTTGGAGACCAATGGGAGGGCTGCCGACCAGTTGTTGACGAAGGAGACCACCTGCCGACCACTTTTTGTTGCTGAAAACCAGAAAAAGTGGTCGGCCAGCTAGTACTACTAGTCGGCCTACCAGTTTTTGCTGCCAAACTACAATTTGCTACAACAGAGAGCAAGAAAGGGCATGGCAATGTATTTGCAATGTATGTGTGCACAACCACCCTCCCTATCATTTCATATGCTCAAGGGAGTGTGGTTCTCGACCCTCGGGCCACCAATCATGCATCTCGATGCATGATGGTCGAGAAGCCAAATTGCACAATTCAATGTAAAATGAATGCACAAATAGACACATAAGGCCTAAAACTCTATCATGTATGATCACGAGCGTCGGCGACCGAGAATTGAGTCACGTTTCATCACTTCAAGTATGAAACGTTCCTTGTTTCTTGTGCTCGAATTAACACTTAATCCAAACAAAAATGCAAAACAAAAGGCGGGGCATACACAATGTAATGCATGCAACTCAATGTAATGCTACATGAACAACTACCAATGCTAAGGGCATGCACAATGCAAATAACAAATTGGCATACACAACGCTAAGGACAACATGGCATACACAATGCAATGTAACATGGCATACTCAATGCAATGGACATGATCAACTTAACAAAGCTAATGACATGCAAACAATGCTAATACATACATACATAATGTAAGGCAACATAAGCATACAACAACATGATGCAATGTAAGCATGCAAACAACATGAAAGCAAACATGCTCAATGGACTTAAACCAAAATGGACGGACCTCAGTCATGCCCAAATCAGTGGCCATGGTGATAAAACTAAGGCACCGAAAGCATATACAAGCATGCACATGCATTGGCCTATTAACTAGGCCTAAGAGCACAACCCTCAAGAGTGCTCAAAGAGTGACAAATGCGAAAGTGTAACAACACTAAGTACTCTGAAATTAGGCAAGAAATGATGCCAAATCATGAAATCAACACAAGTACAGCATGCAAGGGTCCTTAAAGCATGAAGCTAGTAAAGTGGACTACAAAGGGAGGGCATGCAATACATGGCACAAATGCATGAACCAAACATGGACAGAGCTTAAATAGGTCTAAACAAAGACCAAAACATGCTGAGATGAGGGCTCAAAGGCCTAGGCATGCAAGCATACACACTTGGCCACAAACAAGGCAACAATGCATAACACTCAAAGGCACTTAAAGAGTGAATGAAGTGGGAACATGGCAGTCCTATGTGCTCTGAAATATCATGATAAATGATGCCAAATCATGCACACGACGCAAATGAAGCATGCTATGGGGCCCACAGTTTGAAGCTGGCATTAGCATTTACACTACAACTATACAAAGCATGAAGCATATGGCAAAGGCAACCCAAAATAGTCCTAGAACATGTCAAAATGAGTCTGAAACATGCATGGAAGGAATCCAAAATAAGCTAGCATGGTAAGCATGAAGCATGAAATATGCAAGGCCAAAAGGGAGGATTACACTACACCTACCAAGATCAAGCAAGGGATGACTTAACCAACAAATATTAGAGTTATGTCATGCAAAATAACCCCAAAAATACACTGAAATGATAGCTCGCAAGCTTAGGCATGAAGGCATAGGCAATGACTCATGTTTAAGGCATAAAGGACCAACCCTCCAACGCATTGAATAAGTGAAATATGTGAGTGTATGACCATGAAACATGGACTGAAATCTCATAACAAATTATTCTAAATCATTAAAATAGGCCAAGCAATGCATGCTAGTGGACTTAATACACAAAGCTAACAAGCTAAAATGCATTATAGCCGTACAAAGCATGGCATGCATGACCAAAACAACACAAATTAGAGCTAGAGCATGCTAAAACATGGACAAAAGCTTCTTAGAGTTAAGTCAAAAGCATGCTAAAATGACATGTTAAAGCATGGTGCATTTTAGGCTAATTCATGGAATTGCACCACAAGTGCATGGAGCATGCAAGGGCCAACCAAACCATCCTTAACAGAGGCATGACATGGTAAAAAAACACCAAGAACATGCTGAGATAGACTCAAAACAAGCTAGAATGACATGCTACTTCATGAAGTACACAAGACTAGTTTGTGAGATTTACACTACAAGTGTACAAGGCATGCATGAGGTGACAAAACCAAACCAAAATAGTGGTATGACATGTTGAAATAACCCCAAATACATGGTAAGATATGGCCAACATAAGCTTAACAAACATGCTCAAACATGAGCCATATGAAGCAAGTATTCAAAACACACGGAGAGGGGATGACCCTCTCCTATTTGGGACCTCAAAACACTATTTCCACCATTGAAAATCCTTTGGATTTCAGTGGTGAGAAGGCCAAAAAAAGGTGGTCCCAATAGCTTAAAAGAAGGCACAAAAACAAGGCCAATCAAGGCCTAAAAGGGGGTAGACCACCCCCAACACAAAAGTGACCTTAAACAAACATCACAAGGACTAAAAAAAATGTACTTTTTACAGTAGAAATTTAAGCTTAAAACAACATGCAAGTAGGGCTAAAAAGCTTAAGCAAAAATGGGGGTTTAAAAGGTTAGACCCTTCAAGACCACCTTCAAAGCAACAACTCCAGCAGCTTCTTTGAGCTCAAACTAGTCCCAGAACTCCAAAGCCAACCTCAAAGGACCTCAGCGCCAAGAGTATGGTGTTTGAGTGTGTGTTTGTGTGTTAAAGTGTGAAGAATATGCACTTTTGAACACAAAAAAAAAAAAAAAACAAGAGTAAGATAGATACAAAGGTGTATATATAACTTCTCAAGGCAAATTTCTGAACCTAGAGGAGGAGGGGGAGGTTCTCTCTTATAGAGAACCAAAAGCCAAGCTTGTTGAGCAAGTTTGAGGCCTAAAGCCATCCCTCCATATACGTGTATGGAGGATGGTTCTGGTGCCCTCCAGCTGTTACAGCTGGCTCTAAAATATCTCCAAAAAGGTGATGGAAAGCTGCCGGCCACTTGAAAGGGTCGGCCAGCTACTTCTACTGGTCGACCGACCAGTGGAAGTGGTCTCCCAAGAATAAAAGCGGTCGGCCATAGGTGGGAGTGGTCTGCACACTGAAAGCATGGCGATGGTGTGGTGGCCGACCAGAAAAGATGGTCCAAAGACCAATAAAACCAGTTAGCTGACTAGAAAACTGGTTGGCAAGAAGAAAAGTGGTCTCCAAGGGGAAAAACTAGTCTCCCACTCTTGTACCACCTTCCAAACAAGTAAAACAAGGTTTGTACCAAAAACAAACCAAAAAGGATGCAAGATGAGAGATCGGGAGGCAAGGCTCTAGACACCCCATTTTTGACTGACCTTAAGACTCGGACATCACCAATTGAGCACTCAGTGATGATGCATATTGTGCTCGTTCTGAGGTTGCGGAGTCTCGGCTGAAAGCCTTGCCTCTGGACTTCAGGGCTCTTTTGTGCTTTGCCTTGGTTTGCGAACCAGGTCTTGTTTTCTCTGTTTTCTCTTGCTGAAGGGAGGGAGAGGTCTCGTAGACCATATCTCAGTGGTCGTAGGCAATTTTTCCCGTTAGGAGACCAGTTTCCAGTCTTTCAGAGATATCGGCCGTGTGCCTCGGTTCGGGACTCCTTAACTACCTCTGTTTGCTCTGGTTTTTGGCACACACCTTATTTCCTCTCCTTAGAGGGACACTGTGGCCCAGGACACCACCTTCGAGGTCGCACGCCACTTCCGGCACTTAACAGTCAGTTTTTGGGGCCCCCGGCCGTGCGTTTTGACCCCCGAACCCTCGTTTTGCATCGGTTAGGGTTCATTTTTGGCATGGACCCTATTTTCATTGTTAGGAAGGTGGTACAAGGGTGGGAGACCACCTTTTCCCCTTGGAAACCAGCTTTCTCCTTGGAGACCACTTTTCTCTCTCCTTTAGCCAGTTTTCTTGTCGAGAAAGTGGTCACCCTCACTTTTGGGCCATAATTTCCAGTCTCCCATACCACCATTGTGTTGTACTCATCTGGAAGGCCACCAATATGGGTAGGCCGACCAGCTTTTCTTGCTGACCCCTTTGAACCTTGCTAGACGGTGGTTTTCCTCTCTCCTGGGCCACAATTTCTGGTCTCCCACCATACCACTGTATTGCATTCACCTGGGAGGCCACCTTTCTGGGTAGGCCGACCAGCTTTTCTTCTTGACCTTTTTGAACCCTGGTCGGCCGACCAGGGCAAGTGGTCGGCCGACCACTTGAACTGGTCGGCCAACCATCTACTTTTTGCCCTTTTTGAGTGCAACACAACTGTGCCAGCTGGGAAGCATTTGACCCATCCTCCGGGATTTAGCCCCTTTGCTTGTCTTCTTAAAGAGGCTTTGGTCCTTTTGCTTAGCTTCTAGGAGAAGCTTGACCCTTTTGGTTAAGATTCTTTTAGAAGCTTTGACCCTTGGTTGAAGCTTCTTACAGAAGTCTTGGCCCGTTGTCTTCTATAAGGGAGGGTCTCCTCTCCTTTTGCAAGGGTTAGAAATTTTTGGCGGAGGCTTATACACTTCTCCCTCCATAGCTCTCTTCTTCAAGCTCCAAACCCCATTATTCTTGCACCCATTACACTACACCTCCTAGCATAACACCTCCACCATCCATGCAAGCACCTTGGAACTGATTTGCAGAGGTTGAACGCTCATTACCTTGGTCCAGAAGTTGCTGAGGGTCGGCTCTACAAGGGTAAGCCTCTATTTCCGCCCTTTTTTTACATTATTTTGCTTCCTATCTTAGCCCTATTTTCAAGCATTTTTGGGTTTCGACATAAACTGGAAAAAGTTTTCTTTTGAGCTTATAAACATGTTTACTTAAGGTCATTTTTCTGTTGGGGGCCATCTAGCCCCTTCCATGCTTCCTTTCCTCATGTTTTGAGCTATGCATTTGAGCATTTGCATTGGCCTTGGTTTGGCCTTTTAGCCACTGAAATCCAGTAGATTTTTAGTGGCTAACATGTGTCATTGAGCTTCAAAATCATAGAGGAGTGACCCTCTCACCCCTTGTTCTCTTTACTAGCTTTGTTGGCCTTCCAAAGGGCCCCTTATTTGCATGTTTTGAAGTCATGTTTCAGGCCCTATTTCATGAATTTTAAGGTCTGCATAAGCTCTGTCCAGAGCCCTTTTAGCCATTTTGAATGTCTATTATGCATGTGTAGAACAATCGTATTCAAGGCCTTTCAAAGGGGCTTTTACTTGCATGCTTCCTAGACTAATTTTAGGGCCTTTTTGGTGGGTTTTAGGATCCTCATAACCTCTGCCCAGAGGTGGTTTTTCCATTTTGTGTGTCCATCATACATGTGTAGAATAACCTCTTGCAAGGCCCTTCAAAGGAGCACTTCATTCTTGCATGTGTTGACTGAGTTTCAGTGGTTATTTAGGCATATTTTAGCATGGCATACTTCTATTTTTTGTTGGTTTGGTGAGCCCTCATGTGCTTCATATACGTGTAGTGTAAACCATGGTTCACTAGCTTACTTCGCATGCTTTGTTTACCCTTCATGTTAGCACTTTTTGGCCATGCCTTAAATTGATATTGTGTGTATTTTGGACTGCCCTAGCTCTATTTTTGGGTATCATGATTGAATGATTTTTGTTTTGCATGCTTGTAGTTCAATACCCATGCTTAACTTTGAGTTTTGAGGTCCATTCCATGCATATACTGAGGTGTGTTCATATTTTGGGGCCATTATACATCATATTTCAGAGCCTATATGAATGCCATATTCTCACATTTTCTACTCCTTAAGTGTGCTTGAGAGTTGTCCATGAATGCCTTGTTTTCGGACCATTGAATGAGCTTCATTTCTTTGCATGTTGAGCCATCATTTTAGACCATTTTCCCACTATTTTAGACCTTCCTAGGGTCTATTTACGTTTGGTTTTGCCATTTGTGCATTGCGTTGGGTACCTCTAGTGTAACGCACTTCACTAGTTTCAGTACCCGGGTCATCTAGCATGCATTGGGTGACATATTTGCATGTTTCAGGACCATCTTTTATGCCATTTCAGAGCTGTATCATGTGCCATTCTATGCCATAATTCATCCTTTGCCATGCTTAGTTAGAGTTGCATGTTATGCCTTAGGATCAGTCCTTTGCATTCGTGCATATTTGCATGTATCTCGGTTGTCTCATTTTCATCACATGGCCACTGATTTGAGTGTGGCTGAGGTCCACTCATATTGGTTTAAGTCCACCTTGCATTGTGTATTCCATTTGGTTCATGTTGTCGCATGTTTGACCATCGCATTGTGTATGCTTTGATTATGCCTTTGTGTATGTCCATCTTCGTGTGTGCATTACGTATGCTAGATTGTTAGTCGCATTGTGTATGCCATATAGTTTATAACATTGTGTATGCTAGTAGCATGTTTGCATCTCATCCTTGCATGTTTGCATGGTTAGGTCGCATTGCATTAGGATTACATGCTAGTTGCATTTGTGCATGTCATGCATATTGCATTGTGTTTGGAGTAGGGTTAGTCCAAACACAGGAAATGAGGGGTGTTTCATACTCAAAGTGGCGAAACGTGTCTCAATTTTCGGTCGTCGGCATTCTTGATTATCCATGATAGAATTGTTGGCTTCATGTGTTCATACTTGTACTCATTCCATTGAGTCATGCAATTCGACTCCTTGGCAATCATGCATCGAGATGCATGATTGGTGGCACGAGGATCGAGGTCTATACTCCCTTGAGCTTGTGCAAGGACGGGGAGAGTTATCTTGCACACATATGTTGAAAATACATTGCCTTCTCTCTCTTGCCTTTGTTGTAGAAAAACCAGAATCCAGGGGGCAGAAAGTGGTTGACCGACCAGGTTTTCTGGTAGGCCGACCACCTTTTTTGGTTCCCACCACAAAGGGTGGTCGGCAGGTGTCTCCCAAGCCAATACCTGGTCGGCAACCTTCCCAGGGTGGAGTTTCAGCGTCTTGGAGCCTTGTGCAAATTTCTAAAATCAGTTGCAAACAAAGGCGAGACGAGGCATCGCGAGGGAAGTTCCCGACGAGGCGACTCGAGCATGCATGCATCCATCGTCACCCAAAACAGAGCTGAGGCAGTCACATTCATGTAGTTTACATGCTTACTTAGCGAGTTTGTTAATTAGTTAATGTTGTGTTGTAATTAGCTGTAGCTGTTATTTACTCGGACTGTATTATTTATTCGGACCCCTCGAGGGGGGCAACGTTGTAATAAGTGTGCGAGTGTGTGATGTATGTCTCCCAACCCCACGTCTTTCTCCCTTTTATTTATCAGCTTATGATGGTTAGATTAGGGCATGTTTCAATTAGCATACTTATGCTCGCATGTTTGCATTCATTCATCTGTCTTGCATGCACCGGGCTCGGCGCATCGTACTAACTACATTGTATTTCAATTCTGAGTTGAATACGTGTTAGTTGTAGCATTTCACATGCCATTGTAGAATAGTCGAGCCTATTTTAGTAGCATTTTGCATGTGTTGCATTAGGCATTCCAGCATAGTTAGGATTCATGCATGATTTCTAATCAGCTTCTGTTTTGGCTTGGAGTACTCGGTAAGTTTTATGCTTTAGCATCCTTGCATGCGTGTGAGTGACTGTCATGATAGCACGATCACCATGAGTCTAACTGCTTGTGTGATATATCTGTTTGAATGCCTGTGGGTGAAGGTTGGATTATCTGAATTGGGATAATGCATTGACTGTGAGTTTTAAGCCCACTAGATAGTGGCAAAACCATCTTTTCTAAGCCCACCCGAGGGTGGCAAAATTTGCAATTTTAGCCTACTTGCGAGTAGCAAACTGTTTCAAAAGCAAACATGAGGTGTTTTGTTCCAATTCAGGCGATCCAATCTATACTTGCATGTTGTGCGCATCACGTAGTAAATCTAGGCTAATAACTAGAATAAGAATGCATATTGTTTTCAAAACTAGATATCATGGTTAGTAGAGGTCGATCTTTGATCGGGCTATCGGGGGTGCTCACGAAGTGACCTTCCCCAATCGTACCCAAGTTCCCGAGCTGAGGCAACTTTGGTGATGACGGACACGTGGCCTTAGGAAAACGAGTCAGGGTTTTCAAAATTTCCCAAAATAAAATATTTAGGTGGCGACTCTGTATCTGGCAAAGTAGTCTATGTTTGGCACTTCTTTCAAAAAAATATGTTTTCGAAAAATGATTTTCCAGATTTGGACTCTTTGATGATTCATCGGCCTTGCATTGCACTTTGCGAGATTAGATACAGGACCGTGACATTTGAGTCCTGAACTGTAGTAAGCCCATATGAACAGAACTGGGTTTTCCCCCGAGACGTTCAGGGACGTCTACAGTTTCAGGCGACTCCGCTGGGGAGTTAGAGAGCTTGACTCGAACTCATGATATCTTGTTTTGACTACACTGATGTCTTTCTTTGCATTGCATTTGCATTGGTGTGCCTAGGACATCGTGTTTGCCGTATGCTATTCCTGAACGGTTTGCCGGAGGCTTGCTTTGAGAAGCTTGCCATATGGCTGACTGGTTGCGGGCTTTGCCACGACGGGAACACAAACGCCGGTTTTACCGAGGCACCCTTTTTGACCATTCGACCTAGTGCATATGCAGAATCCATAGTGACCATTCCAAAGTTAGGACAGGTTGCTTACCCGATTATAGGTTGTTTGAAACCGTTGCGTGCGTAGTGAAACCCTAGCTCCTGACAAAATAGGACAGGGAAACCGTACCCCAACATAGGGGTGTTTTGGCTCTCACTTGCTTGCTATGTGCTTTTAGAGTGCATCTCAACAGGAATGCATGTACCAGTTTGCAAGTCTGGGTATCAGGCCTGTGGGCATCACAGGTTCAGCGTTTTGGGAATCAGTTATCTGCGGGTATCAGATTTAGTTTTTGGGGCAGTAATTTGGGGAACAGTGATCAGTGGTTGAATATAGTTATCCAGCCATGCCTATATCTGTCCTAGTGAAATTGGGCTGAGCTGCTACCTGTTTTCTCTTTCAGCTTGGAGAATTCAGTTCAGAGCAGTCAGTATCTTCCTTCGCTGAGGCAAAGCAGAGAAAGGCCAGTTAGGGCACACCGGTTCATTTGATCCGTCAGTCACCAGTCACATCACCTCCGATCAGTTCAGCGGACTCGTGATGACATAGAATTCAGAGGAAATAGTGGTTATGGAAGCCGCATTAAACCAGAGAATCATCATACAGGGTGATACCGACGTTGAAGTGCAACACCCATCTAGGTCACCTGCCGCACATCCGATTTGGGAACCCCAGTTATTTCAAACCTGTAAGCCCACCACTTTCGAGTTGATGGGAATGATTGGCGATCTTCAGAGATTCGTGGCTGATCTAGCCTATGGAATGTCGGCTTCGCCACCAACCACATCGTATGCTGGGAACTTCATACCAGAGGAGCCCCCGCTACTGCGGCGAATTGTAATCGAACTCAGCCAACCTGAAGCCATCCCAAGTTCTGGCAATGGCATGTCGACAACAACAGGGCTCCACTCTGATGTAGCAACTCAAACGTTCTACTAAGCCGAGGCGAATGGTAAGAACAAGGTGAAGGTGGACACTGATCCCAACAAACAACTCCTATCGGCTGTTGAGGCTTTGAAAGCCGGAGGACTGAATAAACAGCAGGTGCTCGCTGTTGCTGTAAAAACTGTGGATGACATTTTCCCCACTCAGAGTGAGAGTAGTTCAAGCCAAGGTGAAAACTGGGAGAAGGGCCATCGTACCAGAAACGATCCTTTGAGCTTTAATCCTGCACTCGGAAGAGATCAACAAACTAAGCCAGCACCTGCTGACCCTTTCGCTAGTGCGTCCAGCAAAAGTCAGCAAACCTTGAAGTATCCACCCCGAGGTCGCACGGCCTTCCATGCCCTCTACATGCCTTTGTCTAAGGCCCTTCAAATCCTCATCGAAAAAGGGCATCTCAAACCCCTCAAGCCTCGGCCTCTCCAAAGTCCCCTTCCAGCTAAGCATGATGGTACCCAGTACTGTGCATACCATCATCAAACCGGTCACAGCACTGACAATTGCTTCCGTCTTCGCCACCAAGTGCAAGATTTGATTGACAATGAAGTCATCCTCCCGCCAAGCTCGGCAAAGTCTGTCACCACTGGGTTGGTGGATTTCGAGGATAATGCAAGTATGTGACCAGGGGTTGGACCACCTGCGGGCGGCGTACGGTTTACCTCGGATGTGGTGTATGGGACACACTATTTTGAGCATTTACGAATGCTAGTTTTGTAGTTTCTGACTTGGGTGTTGAGTCAGTTCTGTTGTTTTGTTTTGAGTCTGTCTCATTGTCTTGAGTCAGTCTTTTTGATTAAGGGTCTGTCTTGTTGTATCGAGTCAGTCCTGTTGTACAAAGGTCGGGTGATTCCGGGGGTGTTACCTCGAGCATCACCATTTTGTTTTGCGTTTCTCTTTTCGTTTTGTTGTGAGTCTGTTTCTGCTTGGAGCCAGTTACACCAACCAAATTTGAATGGAACATCAGTAATTTTCACACTCTTGCATTTGCTTCTGCCTTGTGCTAGTTGTGCCAAAAAATCTAGGACGAATTGGCGGAGCATCTCACTTGTTCTTCTGCACCTTTCAATCATTGTATTGACCTAAGTTTTTCAAAAGTTTTTCTAACACGATGTGTTGAAAACAAAGAGGAAGGAATTCCTCGGGATGTGCAAAAATTTGATCAACTGAGAGAAAGAGAGTCATGCTAAGCCCTTAATGATTGAGATCATGTTTGTTAATGTGAGTACTGAGAAGGTTCCTGGCTTGATCTAGATTGGTTCTACATCGTCTTCCGTGCGAGCGATTAGTCGCTTTCTTAAAAGATTTCAAAAAAAAATGTTTTGCGCTGTCTTGCGAAGATCTGTGCGGAATTGCTCTTGAGATTCTGCAGCTTAGGATCGCTCTCAGCCCTGAGACTCGACCCCTCACTTTCAAACCTTGAACTTGGATTCAGAATGTTCAACGGTCAACTACAATGTGAGGCCTGTGTGGCTAGATTTGAAGCAGCCCATGAATTAGCGACAAGAAAGTCAGATCGAGAAGATCAGATGTCATCAAAAGAAGCTTGCAAAACTAGATTTGGAGCACCCCTCGAACTAGGGGCAAAAATGTCATATGTCCTCAAAGAGTTAAAGACGATGATCGGCAAGAATGACAAATCCCAAAAGGGAGGAAAGAAGAAAGTATTGCTGAAGGATAACCGAGTTCCTATCCACAACACTAGGAGCAAAATTCAGCCCCACATTGGATGGACTCCTCCATCGTCCGCAAACAACAGCCATTCTCCTGGATTCAGATGGCTTCGGGATCTTAAAACCATTTGACATGGACAAAGCTACACTTTTACCCTTGAGAGGCTCGCTGGGCCGAAAACCCGGAAGGGCAACCCAGGCAAAAATTAGAGAAAAAAAAAAAAGAAAAAAAAAATGCAAAGAATGAAAATAAAAAGAAAAGATAAAAAAAGAAGAAAAGAAATGAAAAGAAAAGAAGAACAGAGCTCGCAAGGTTGAAAACCCTGATGGGCGGCCTTGGCAAAAGTTAGAGCGCAAAAGAAGAGGTTAAATACACGAGTGTACCTTCACCCCGAACTACGTAAGGCTTGATTCCCATCTTTAGGATACGTAGGCAACTTCATTCTGAAGTCCAGCCATAAAACACTTTAAATTCGACTGTGTCCATGTAATGGTTCTGGTCATCGTTGTCTTCTCTGTATCCGAGAGTTTGGTTGTGATCGTTAGCTTGAAAACTGGTTACAGTGTGCTGCGATGCTATTCAAACAAAGGGACAACTTTATGTTGCCATGCGATGTGCTGCGATGCCATTCAAACAAGGGGCAACTTTCCGTTGCCATACAGTGCCGTTCAGACAAGGGGCAATTCTCCTTCGGATCTGAGGTTGTGCATCTCGAGAGTAGGTTCCATGCTCATTGAGCAGTGGCCGTTTGAAAAAATAGTTTTTGAGAATTTTTACGGAGGTTGACTACTTTTCTCGAAAAGTATTCCATTTTTCAAAACTGGACCACTTCTTGGACCCAAAAAAGGAAAATTTTCAGTGCTCATAGCCTGACTTGCATGATTTTAAATCAGGAAATTAAACAAGCATGTTAATCTAACTCTCATTTTGGTCAAAATTGTTTTAGTAGAAAGCTAAAAACAAAAAATGGTCAAAATGATGAACTTGGGGCACAGTTGAGTCAGGTTCCCTGTCTGTTTCCCCATTGTCAGCATACTTGCCAGAAAAGGCACTCTATTTGCCAGAAGAGGGCACACCTGAAGCTAACAAACAATGGGCCGAAAGCTCTCTCATCCTCCGAGCAGCGAGGTATCAAGCCAAGTGCGAAGCACGAATTGAAATGGATCAAGATATTTCAATCCCTCATTTGGACAGATCTGATCACGTCCAAACTCCCTAGCAGAGCATTGTCAACCAATGCCAGCTGCAGATTTGCTACACACCCAGTTGTAGCGCAACCCTCTGTGGGAGAAATTCACTGTTGTGAATAAGAACAAGAATATGGTAGAATACTAGGGGCAAGAGCCCGCAACTTCTTGTTTATCCATCAACCACCCTGGGGAGGGATGAAAAATGAGAGATTAAAGAATAGAGAGATGTGCGCTAAGAGGAAAAGCGAGAAAAGGGTTTTGAGAGAAAAATTGAGCTTGAGGGTCGAGTGCTGCAAGAATCACAAATGAAAAGGGTGGGAAACAATACCCGGAGAAACTGGCTCCTCGTGCACTGAGAGGTCTCTTGCCATTGAAACACGTCTGTGTGTGGTGTCAGTCATTTTGTTTGTCTCAATTCTTGTTTTGAGTCGTTTCGGGTGTCTATAGATGTGTTTACGTTGTCTTACCTTGTCTTTCTCTTTGTTGTTGAGTCATGGTGTGCTGTGTTCAGTCTTAGGCTCAATACCTAATTGAGAACTTATTCTCACTCACAATTTCAAAAAATTGTTTCGTGCTCAGAGTGCCATGTTGTTCTCCATATTTGCGCAAAACAAGATTTTGTTCTTTCATAAAATCGCAAGGTTCAACCCTCGTCATGCGGGAACAGTAAAACTAGGACCTATCTGAAGCAATATAGGTTCCAGACTTCGAAGCAAAAGAAAAAAGGGAAAATGTCGAGCATCTGAGTTGGTTTCAACTTCTACAAGTTTCGTCGTCGCATCCTGTATGTTCAGAATGAGCTGTGTGTTTAAAATTAAAAGACTAATGTGTTATGAGCCGTGTGTTCAGATCGAGCAGTGTCGTGTTGTGAGTTGCGTGTTCAAAATTGAAAATGTATGAGCTGCGTGTTCAGAATTAAAATGTGTGAGCTGCGTGTTCAAAGTGAGGTGAATGAGCTGTGTGTTTAGACATGAAAATTTATGAGTTGCGTGTTTAGAATTAAGAATGAGCTGCGTGCAAATGCAAATATATGAGTTACGTGTTCAGAATTGAAATGTGTGAGCTGCGTGTTCAAAATGAAGTGAATGAACTGTGTGTTCAGACATGAAAATTTATGAGCCGCGCATTCAGAATTAAGAATGAGTTGCGTGCAAATGAAAATATATGAGCTGCGTGTTCAGAATTGAAATGTGTGAGCTGCGTGTTCAAAGTGAAGTGAATGAGTTGCGTGCAAATGAAAATATATGAGTTGCGTGTTCAGAATTGAAATGTGTGAGCTGCGTGTTCAAAATGAAGTGAATGAGCTGTGTGCTCAGAAATGAAAATTTATGAGCTACGTGTTCAGAATTAAGAATGATCTGCGTGCAAATTGAAAATATATGAGCTGCGTGCTCAGAATTAAAATGTGTGAGCTACGTGTTCAAAGTGAAGTGAATGAGCTGTGTGTTCAGACATGAAAATTTATGAGCTGCGTGTTCAGAATTATGAATGAGCTGCGTGGAAATGAAAATATATGAGCTGCGTGTGCAGAATTGAAGTGTGTGAGCTGCGTATTCAAAGTGAAGTGAATGAGTTGTGTGTTCAGAAATGAAAATTTATGAGCTGCGTGTTCAGAATTAAGAATGAGCTGCTGGCAAATGAAATGAATGGGCTGCGTGTTCAGGAAAAATTCAAAAGTTTGGGTTGCGTGTTCAACTTTCAACAAGTGTGTGATGTGTGTTCGCAATCAAAAATGGGCTGCGTGTTCAGAAATTCAAGAGCTTGGGTTGCGTGTTCAACTTTCAAAAGCTGTGAGCTGTGTGTTCAACTTTCAAAAACTGTGGGCTGTGTGTTCATGACAACTAGTTTGAGTTGTGTGTTTAGATTTCAAGAAAGTGTGGGCGGCGTGTTCACCGGAAGAGTTCGAGCTGTGTGTTCAGATTTCAAGAAAATGTGGGCTGCATGTTCACGACAAAAGTTTGAGCTGTGTGTTCAGATTTCAAAAATGTGGGCTGCGGGTTCACGACAAAAGTTTGAACTGCGTGTTCAGAAGTTCGAGTGCTTGAGCTGTGTGTTCAAATTGCAAACCGAATGCTGTGTTATGGTCTGAGTGTTCAGATTAAGCAGTGTTATGAGCTATGTGCCCGAGAACAAGCTGTGTGCCCGAAGAACCAGCTGTGTGCCCGAAGAATGAGCAGTGTGGCCGAAAACGAGCTGCGTGCCCGAAAAATGAGCTGCGTGCCCGAAGAACGAGTTACGTGCCCGAAGAATGAGTTGTGTGCCCGAAGAACGAGTTGTGTGCCCGAAGAATGAGCTGTGTGCCCGAAAATGAGCCGTGTGCCCGAAACGAGCTGTGTACCCGAACTAAGTCGTGTGCCCGAAAAATGAGTTGCATGCCCAAAGAACGAGCTGTGTGCCCAGAAAATGAGCTCTGTGCCCAAAAAGTGAGCAGTTTGCCCTAAAACGAGCTGTGTGCCCGAGATCTGCCATGTGCCCGAAATATGAGCCGTGTGCCCAAAAATGAGCTGTGTGCCCAAAAAATAAGCCGTGTGCCCAAAAATGAGCTGTATGCCCCCAAACGAGCTGTGTGCCCGAGATCTGCCGTGTGCTCGAAAAACGAGCCGTGTGCTCGAAAAATGAGCCGTATGCCCAAAAATGAGCTGTGCGCCCCCAAACGAGCTGTGTGCTCGAGATCTGCTGTGTGCCCGAAAAATGAGTTGTGTGCCCGAAATGGGCTGTGTGCCCCCAAAATGAGCTATGTGCCCGAAATAAGCGGTGTGCCCAAAATGGGCTGCATGCCCGAAATGAGCTGTGTGCCCGAATGAGCTGTGTGCCCAAAAGAGCCGTGTGCCTAGATAAACAGAGTGCTGTGTTTCGAGCTGCGTGCCAAATGAACAGAATATTGTGTTTTGAGCCGCGTGCCATACAAACGAAGTGTTATGTAGTGAGCTGTGTGTTGAATGAATGGAGTGCTATGTCGTAAGCCGTGTGCCATTACTTGCATTGTGTATACATTTTATCGCGCTATTTTGCGCATCGCACTGTTTTGTGCACTTTACTTGCATTGTTCATGCATTTTATCGCACTTCTTTTGTGCACCTTCTTCACACTTTTTGTACATTGTATTTCACTCACACTGTCTTGTGCACTCGCGTTGTCTAATGCATCTCGCTATTTTGTGCATTGCACTGTTTTGTGCAGTTTACATTCGCGCTATTTTGCGCATGGCACTGTTTTGTGCAGTTTACATTCGCGCTATTTTACGCATCGCACTGTTTTGTGCAGTTTATCATTTGTGCTATCTTGTGCACCTCATTGTACTGTTTTGTGCAGTTTACATTCGCGCTATTTTGCGCATTGCACTGTTTTGTGCAGTTTATCAGTCGTGCTATTTTGTGCACCTCAATCGCTCTGTTTTGTGCAGTTTACATTCGCGCTATTTTGCGCATCGTACTGTCCTGTGCATTGCATTCATTCGCGCTATTTTGCGCACCTCAATCGCACGGTCTTGTGCTTTGCATATCACATCGCGCTATCTTGCGCACCTTACCTGCACTTGTTAGTACATTGCATCGCGTTATCTTACGCACCTTACCTGCACTTGTTAGTGCATTGCATCGAGCTATCTTGCGCACCTTGTCTGTATCGCACTGTTTTTTGCACTCACCCTGCTCGTACTGTTTTGTACACCTTTAGCATCGCACTATTTTGTGCATCTGTTTAGCACTGTTTTGTGCATTTGCTCTGCATCGCACTGTCTTGTGCACATTGTATTTTTGTATCATTGACACTGTCTTGTGCACCCTCCAGTCTAGGAGACCTTAAATCCTCTAAAGGTGCAATTCCTTTGGTATTTGTCGTGCCCGAACGACTTCTGGTAGTCTGGTATAGCCACCTGCCTGTGTTAGCGGTGAGTTCCTAGGAGATCAACTGAGATGATGGAAACTAGAGTTTGAATGGCTTGTGCCTAGAACGCAAAGGTTCAGGATTTCCGAGACTAAAGTCTGGTTTAAATACCCAGAGGTATATCCTCGGCTTGAAATTTGTATGGCAGCCCCATAGATTGAGATAGCATGTGTGTGCACCTCAATTCTGGATACTGAACCATCCTAGTCTGTCACCCTGTTGGAGAATAGGGAAAGCTACAACTATAGTCAGGGAGAAAAGTAGTACCTGCAGTTCAACTGAGAAGAAGCGAGAGATCCCCAGCAGCATGAGGTACGTCATTGCCAATTGCCTCTGTAAGGTACCTTTACTTCCTAGCTATTACATTACATTGCATTGCCTAAATCCTGAATTATCAAATCGGCTTCGCGTAGCGTATAAGTCCAATTTTCAAATCGGTTTCGCATAGCGTATAAGTCAGATGCATATTGTGCCCGTTCTGAGGTTGCGGAGTCTCGGCTGAAAGCCTTGCCTCCGGACTTTAGGGGTCTTTTGTGCTTTGCCTCGGTTTGCGAACCAGGTCCTGTTTTCTCTTTCCGAAGGGAGGGAGAGGTCTCATAGACCGTCTCTCAGTGGCTGTAGGCTACGTTTCATGGTCGTAAGCCATTTTTCCGGTTTGGAGACCAGTTTCCAGTTTTTCAGAGCCGTCGGTCGTGTGCCTCGGTTCGACACCGCTTAACTACCTCCGTTTGCTCCAATTTTTGGCACACACCGTATTTCCTCTCCTTAGAGAGACACTATGGCCCGGGAGACCACCTTCAGGGTCCCACGCCACTTCCGGCGCTTAACAGTCAGTTTTCGGGGCCCCCGGCCGTGCGTTTTGACCCCCGAACCCTCGTTTTGCATCGGTTAGGGTTCATTTTTGGCATGGACCCTATTTTCATTGTTAGAAAGGTGGTACAAGGGTGGGAGACCACCTTTTCCCCTTGGAAACCAGCTTTCTCCTCAGAGACCACTTTTCTCTCTCTTCTAGCCAGTTTTCTTGTCGGGAAACTAGTCTCCCTCACTTTTGGGCCATAATTTCCGGGCTCGCATACCACTATTGTGCTGTACTCATCTAGGTGGCCACCAATATGGGTAGGCCGACCAGCTTTTCTTCCTGACCCTTTTGAACTTTGCTAGAAAGCTGGTTTTCCTCTCTCCTGGACCATAACTTCTAGTCTCCCACCATACCACTGTGTTGCATTCACCTAGGAGGCCACCTTTCTGGGTAGGCCGACCAGCTTTTCTTCTTGACCTTTTTGAACCCTGGTCGGCCGACTAGGGCAAGTGGTCGGCCGACCCCTTGAACTGGTCGGCCAGCCATCTACTTTTTGCCCTTCCTGAGTGCAACACAGCTGTGCCAGC
The DNA here is from genome assembly GCF_004153795.1 of Camellia sinensis. Taxonomy (NCBI): domain Eukaryota; kingdom Viridiplantae; phylum Streptophyta; class Magnoliopsida; order Ericales; family Theaceae; genus Camellia; species Camellia sinensis. The sequence continues at coordinate 49,592 of NW_021026791.1, forward strand.
TGGGAAGCATTTGACCCATCCTCCGGGATTTAGCCCCTTTGCTTGTCTTCTTAAAGAAGCTTTGGTCCTTTTGCTTATCTTCTAGGAGAAGCTTGACCCTTTTGGTTAAGCTTCTTTTAGAAGCTTTGATGCTTGGTTGAAGCTTCTTAGAGAAGCCTTGGCCTTTTGTCTTCTATAAGAGAGGGTTTCCTCTCCTTTTGCAAGGGTTAGAAATTTTTGGCTGAGGCTTATACACGTCTCCCACCATAGCTCTCTTCTTCAAGCTCCAAACCCCATTATTCTTGCAACCATTACACTACACCTCCTAGCATAACACCTCCACCATCCATCCAAGCACCTTGGAACTGATTTGCAGAGGTTGAAGGCTCATTACCTTGGTCCAGAAGTTGCTGAGGGTCGGTTCAACAAGGGCAAGCCTCTATTTTCCCTTTTTTTGCATTATTTTGCTTCATATCTTAGCCCTATTTGCAAGCATTTTTAGGTTTCGACATAAACTGAAAAAAGTTTTATTTTGAGCTTAGAAACATGTTTGCTTAAGGTCATTTTCCTGTTGGGGGTCATCTACCCCCTTCCATGCTTCCTTTCCTCATGTTTTGAGCTATGCATTTGAGCATTTGCATTGGCCTTGGTTTGGCCTTTTAGCCACTGAAATGCAGTGGATTTTTAGTGGCTAACATGTGTCTTTGAGCTTCAAAATCATAGAGGGGTGACCCTCTCACCCCTTGTTCTCTTTACTAGCTTTGTTGGCCTTCCGAAGGGCCCCTTATTTGCATGTTTTGAAGTCATGTTTCAGGCTCTATTTGGTGAGTTTTAAGGTCTACATAAGCTTTGTCCAGAGCCCTTTTGGGCATTTTGAATGTCTATTATGCATGTGTAGAACAATCCTATTCAAGGCCTTTCAAAGGGGCTTTCAGTTGCATGCTTCCTAGACTAATTTCAGGGCCTTTTTGGTGGGTTTTAGGACCCTCATAACCTCTTTCTAGAGGTGGTTTTTCCATTTTGTGTGTCCATCATACGTGTGTAGAATAACCTCTTGCATGGCCCTTCAAAGGAGCACTTCATTCTTGCATGTGTTGACTGAGTTTCAGTGGTTATTTGGGCACATTTTGGCATGGCATACTTCTGTTTTTGGCTGGTTTGGTGAGCCCTCATGTGTTTCATATATGTGCAGTGTAAATCATGGTTCACTAGCTTACTTTGCATGCTTTGTTGACCCTTCATGTTAGCACTTTTTGGCCATGCCTTAAATTGATATTGTTCGTATTTTGGACAGCCCTAGCTCTATTTTTGGGTCTCATGATTGAATGATTTTTGTTTTGCATGCTTGTAGTTCAATACCAATGCTTAACTTTGAGTTTTGAGGTCCATTCCATGCATATACTGAGGTGTGTTCATGTTTTGGGGCCATTATACAACGTATTTCAGAGCCTATATGAATGCCATATTCTCAGGTTTTCTACTCCTTAAGTGTGCTTGAGAGTTGTCCATGAATGCCTTGTTTTCAGACCATTGAACGAGCTTCATTTCTTTGCGTGTTGAGCCATCATTTTAGACCATTTTCCCACTGTTTCAGACCTTCCTAGGGTCTATTTGGGTTTGGTTTTTCCATTTGTGCATTGCTTTTGGTACCTCTAGTGTAACGCACTTCACTAGTTTTGGTACCCGGGTCATCTAGCATGCATTGCGTGACATATTTGCATGTTTCGGGACCATCTTTTATGCCATTTCAGAGCTGTATCATGTGCCATTCTTTTGCCATATTTCATTCTTTGCCATGCTTAGTTAGAGTTGAATGTTGTGCCTTAGGATCGGTCCTTTGCATTCGTGCATATTTGCATGTATCTCGGTTGTCTCATTTTCATCACATGACCACTAATTTGAGTGTGGCTGAGGTCCACTCATATTGGTTTAAGTCCACCTTGCATTTTGTATGCCATTTGCTTCATGTTGTCGCATGTTTGACCATCGCATTATGTATGCTTTGATTATGCCTTTGTGTATGTCCATCTTCGTGTGTGCATTGCGTATGCTAGGTTGTTAGTCGCATTGTATATGCCATATAGTTTATAGCATTGTGTATGCTAGTAGCATGTTTGCATCTCATCCTTGCATGTTTGCATGGTTAGGTCGCATTGCATTAGGATTGCATGCTAGTTGCATTTGTGCATGTCATGCATATTGCATTGTGTTTGGAGTAGGGTTAGTCCAAACACGGGAAACGAGGGGTGTTTCGTACTTAAAGTGGCAAAACGTGTCTCAATTTTCGGTCGTCGGCATTCTTGATTACCCATGATAGAATTGTTGGCTTCATGTGTTCATACTTGCATTCATTCCATTGAGTCGTGCAATTCGACTCCTCAGCAATCATGCATCGAGATGCGTGATTGGTGGCATGAGGATCGAGGTCTACACTCCTTTGAGCTTGTGCAAGGACGGGGAGAGTTGTCTTGCACACATATGTTGAAAATACATTGTCTTCTCTCTCTCTTGCCTTTGTTGTAGAAAAACCAGAATCCAGGGGGCAGAAAGTGGTTGGCCGACCAGGTTTTCTGGCAGGCCGACCACCTTTTTTGGTTCCCACCACAAAGGGTGGTCGGCAGGTGTCTCCCAAGCCAATACCTGGTCGACAGCCTTCCCAGGGTGGAGTTTCAGCCACTTGGAGCCTTGTGCAAATTTCTAAAATTAGTTTCAAACGAAGGTGAGACGAGGCATCGCGATGGACATTCTCGACGACGCGACTCGAGCATGCATGCATCCATCGTCACCCAAAACAGAGCCGAGGCAGTCACATTCATGTAGTTTACATGCTTACTTAGCTAGTTTGTTAATTAGTTAATGTTGTGTAGTAATTAGCTGTAGCTGTTATTTATTCGGACTGTATTATTTATTCGGACCCCTCAAGGGGGGGGGGCACTGTTGTAATAAGTGTGCGTGTGTGTGATGTATGTCTCCCAACCCTACGTCTTTCTCCCTTTTATTTATCATCTTATGATGGTTAGATTAGGGCATGTTTCAATTAGCATACTTATGCTCGCATGTTTGCATTCATTCATCTGTCTTGCATGCGCCGGGCTCGACGCATCATACTAACTACATTGTATTTCAATTCCGAGTTGAATACGTGTTAGTTGTAGCATTTCACATGCCATTGTAGAATAGCCGAGCTTGTTTTAGTAGCATTTTGCATGTGTTACATTAGGCATTCCAGCATAGTTAGGATTCATGCATGATTTCTAATCAGCTTCTGTTTTGGCTTGGAGTACTCGGTAAGTTTTATGCTTTAGCATCCTTGCATGCGTGTGAGTGACTGCCATGATAGCACGATTACCATGGGGCTAACTGCTTATGTGATATATCTGCCTAAATGCCTGTGGGTGAAGGTTGGATTATCTAAATTGGGATAATGCATTGACTGTGAGTTTTAAGCCTATTAGATAGTGGCAAAACTATCTTTTCTAAGCCCACCCGAGGGTGGCAAAATCTGCATTTTTAGCCTACTTACGAGTAGCAAACCATTTCAAAAGCAAACATGGCGTGTTTTGTTCCAATTCAGGCGATCCAATCTATACTTGTATACTATGCGCATCACGTAGTAAATCTAGGCTAATAACTAGAATAAGAATGCATAATGTTTTCAAAACTCGATATCATGGTTGGTAGAGGCTGATCTTTGATCAAGCGAGCGGGGGTGCTCACGTAGTGACCTTCCCCAATCGTTCCCAAGTTCCCGAGTCGAGGCAACTTTGGCGATGACGGACACGTGGCCTTAGGCAAACGAGTCAGGGTTTCCTAAATTCCCCAAAATAAAATATTTAGGTGGCGACTCTATATCTGGCAAAGCAGTCCATGTTTGGCACTTTTTTCAAAAAAATCTGTTTTCGAAAAACGATTTGCCGAATTTGGACTCTTTGATGATTCATCGGTCCTGCATTGCACTCTGCGAGATTAGTTACAGGACCGTGACATTTGAGTCCTGAACTGCAGTAAGCCTATATGAACAGAACTGGGTTTCCCCCGGGACGTTCGGTGACGTCTACAAAGGCGCGTAACCAGGAGCCTCAAAAACTGGTCTACGGGCATCAAAAGTGGTGTACGACCACAAAAGTGGTCTCCTGGACCACAGTGTCCCTCTAGGCAGAGGCAACAAGGCATGGTTCCAAAACCAAGCCAAACAGAGAACGTTAAGCGATCCCGAGACAAGGCTCGCGGCCGAAGGCTTTGAAAATCGGAAACTGGTCTTCAAACGGAAAAAGTAGTCTACGACTGCAAAAAGTGGTCTACAACCACAAAAGGATGGTCTACAGACCTCTCCCTCCCTCCAAGGAAGAGAAAACAAGATTCGGTCCACAAACCGAGCCAAAGCACAAAGAATTCAGAGGCCAGAGGTAAGTCTCTCGGCCAAAAACTCTGGAAACTCGAAACGAGCTCAAACATGCATAATCACCGAGCACTCAATTGATGATGTTTGAGTCTTAAGGTCGATCAAAAATGGGGTGTCTACACACGGCTGTCCAAGGAGTAAATTAAAGGTGGCTGGAACATCCAGGACATGGAATTCAATGTCCTGTTGTGCCGGGCCAACCTGAGTTCTGATCCGCACTGTCCCCATCACTTCCCGACTTGTATTGTTATAAGCCCGAATTACCTAGGCAGTTGGTACTAAATCTGCCGACTTCAAACCGAAAGCATAGGTCGTATGCAACGGACACACATTAATTGCAGACCTGGTATCAACCAAGACAACTGATATCCATTTCTCTTTACATTCCACAGAAATGTATAGCGGCGTGTTGTGCTCAGAGCCCTCGGGTGGCAATTCTTTATCGATGAAGGTCAATGTCGGTGAGGCGCCTCCCGGGAACATCCGTTCCACTAACTGCTCGGGGGTTGTGTCAATAGAGAGCTTAGCCATATCCATTCCTGATAGGATGGCTTGTCTATGCATCCGTGAGGCCATGAGCAATCCTTAGATGGAGATGTCCGCTTGAATCTTTTTTAGTTGCTTCAGTACAGCTTCCTCTTCCAACAATTTATCTTTCTGTTTCTCTGCTTCCTTATCTTTCCCTGATGCCTCTGGCTGGTCCAGGGCTTAAAGTATCGCCCACTCTGAGTTATGTGATCGACTTCTTCGATATGCCACGTATCATTCGGCAGATTCTGCCCCCTGTCCTTATCAGTATGGGCAAGACGCAAATCATTGTCTTCCCACCACATTCCCTCTGTAACCGACAAACAACTATCTAGTTCCACTGCAATCATCCCCGTGTTCACAACACATTCTGTCCCCGCAGGGTCTTTGGCTTTTCTAGCCTTCTGATCAGTCTCAATTCTTTCTTGTTTGAACCGCTTCAGTGCGTCCTCTTGTTCTTTATCAGCTGTACACAAGCTACCCAATTCTTAAGCAAAATTCTTTGTATTGGTGCTCTTTGGAAACTTCCCTTTGTTGTCGACCGTTTCGGCTGTTGCAGACGCTCCGATTTCAAACTGTCCCTACTTTGGTTGAGAACCCTCATCAACATCCGGTTCATCACTAAGCTACCCTGTATTATCTGTTGATCCGTTCATATCAAACCAGCCGATCTGTACATTCCCCAGATCTTGTTCATCAAAGAACTGTAGATTACTGATGTCCTCCTCAAGCTTAGCTAAGTCATCTAGCCCCTGGCTTGGCCCGTCCTCCCGGACTACATTAACCTCCATTCCCTTCGACAATTCCACCTTCGGTCTGGCCTGGCCAGTTGGCACAATGTAATAGCAAGGGTTGTATGCTTCCTCAATTAAGCTCACCGAGCCCTCGGGCATGCCTTCTTCTACCACAGCCACCACCATGGGTTCGGGTTGGGATATGGACGCGCTTATCATGCATAAGTCTGTGCTTTCTGGGATGAATAGCGCCAGTTTAGGCATGTGGGAGGGGGTGATATATATGCTGGGGTTGTATGGAACGGCCATTGTTTGGATAAGGCTTACTTGCCTGGGTGGTGGGGGTTGGCTATGTGGTGTGAGAGGATTTGTAGTGACATTAGGCTTCCTAGGAGGTGCTATCACTTTGTTGTCAATGAGATCCTGAATCTCATGACGGAGTCTAAAGCATAGGTCGGTGTCATGACCATGCTGCTGGTGGATGGCACAATACTTGGCTGGGTTATGTGTAAGAGGGAGGGGATTAGGCAATGGGCGCGGTTCTAGGGGCTTCAGATGCTGTTTTCTAATTAGGACCCTCAAGGTCGTAGACAGAGACATGTAGAGTGGGGTGAAAACCCTCTAACCTCGAGGTGGGTACTTTGCAGGTAATGAGGTGGCTCCAGATGTGCTAGTAAAGGATGTGGCTATTTTCGGTGTGGTGGTGACCATACCAACATCAGAGGGCCTTACAGCTGCATTGCTACACGTAGTCGCACTTGAACTGCATTTAAAAGCCCTCTTGGGCTGCTCCTTTTCATGGTCAATCAGACCCTGTTTCAACGCATCCTCTATCTGTGCCCCTATCTCATGAAGATCAGCAAAGCTAGGTAGGGGTAACACAATCATCTTCTGCAGTAGCTTCGGTTGCAGATTATGAACGACCATTCTTATCTGGTCATACTACTGGTCAAGTTGTCATCATGGAGGCCTTGGCCCTCCATCGAGTGACGAAGTTGGAGAAGCCCTCCTTCGGCTCCTGCTGAGTTGCCTCGAGATCACGAGTTGTGACCTCGATTTGAGTGTTATAGGAATATTGGGCAATGAAGGCCTTGGCCATCTCTTCCTAGCTCCTCTTCACCAAATCATCCAGTTTAGTATACCAGATGGTCGCGATACCCGACAAGATCCGACCAAAGAGGGATAACTTCTGTAGTCTAGTTAGGCCCATCGGCCGCAGAATATCTAAAAACAGCCTCAAGTCGACCATGGGATCACCCGAACCATCGAAGTGGTCTATGTGAGGCATTTTAAATCTATCTAGTAATGTCATCGCTGAATCTGTGCAGCTGTCCTCTATATCTGGGATCGAGTTGACTCCTTGAGCTCGTTTGAAAAGCTTTTCACGCTTGCTCACTTTCAAGGCGGTAGGATCGACCTCAAACTCAAACGGTGCGTCTGTTGGGTAGGCCAGTGCTTTGGAAGTCTAAGGTGGGATTGGCCCTGCTGGAACATCAGTATTCTCCTTGACGTTAGCTGTATCCCCGGGTATTAGAACCCTAGCTGGCGGTGGATGTGAAGCGGAAGCTGCTACTTATTGTGGTTGTTGTTGCTGTTGCTGTTGAAGCCTAGCAATCAGTTCAGCCTGCTGGGCTACAACCTCTGTTTGGCGAGTGGTAACTTCCTCTTGAGGAGCAGCGTCCCGCTGCATGGCCTCGATAGTTTGTTGAAGTTGACGCATCATAGCCTCCATACTGACTAAGGGGTGCTAATCTGTCAGAACCGGTGTATACTCTCTTTCTGAGGTGGAAGCAAAAAACTAGGCCCAACTGCGCACAGGTGACGTAAATAGTGACCGCTAAATTGGCGACTGTTGAACCGGTGATCTATGCCTGACTGTCCTCTGTCTCGTAACCGTGGGTAGTGAAGCAAACACTGGTTGTCCTCTAATAAGATCTTCAGATCGGTAAATCCTCCTGACTCTGGTCCAGAGTGCTCGGGGGGTATCTGTCTCGTCGGAAGCAATTGTTAAATACTACTGTGCAAAAAGAAAAAAACAAGCCAAAAGGAGACAACAATCAACAAACGCACAGCACCTCGACTTAGATAGAGACAACACACAGTTGAAATCATAAGCTGGACAATCTGTACTCAAATACTGATTTCTACCCCCAAATTTTCTGCCTTAAAACTGATATCCTCAAACTGATACCCAGACTTGCAACTGATATATACATTCATGTAGAGATACACCCTAATAGCACATATCAAATAAGTGACAGCCAAAACGCCCCTATGGTGGGGTAGGGTTTCCCTGTCCTAGTTTCGTCAGGAACTAGGGGTTCATTATGCATGCATGAGGTTTCATACAATCTTGCATTCGGGTGAGCAACCTGTCCTAGTTTGGAACAGTCTCTCTGGCATTTGATATGCAACTAGGTCAATTGGTCAAAAAGGGGTGCCTCAGCAAGACCATCTAATATACCTCTCGCTCCTAACACCGAGAAGTGAAAGGAGGATCAAACAACACAGCGGTAGTCCAAATCCAAGGTTTGTGTTCCCATCATGGTAGAGCCCGCAACCGGTCAGCCTTATGGCAATCTTTTCTAAGCGAGCCTCTGGCAAACCATTCAGGAATAGCAGATGGCAAACACTGTGACTTAAGCGCACCTATGCAAACGCAATGCAAAGAAAAACATAAGTGTAGATAAAATAACATATCACGAGTTCGAGTCAAGTTCTCTAAATCCCCTGCAGAGTTGCTAGAAACTATAGACACGACTTTCTTCGTGCCCCCCCTTTCGTAGTGGCTCGAATTGGTCCTACAGTTTTGACTCCTGTCACAGTTCTGAATCTAATCTCACAAAGTGCAATCTGAGACCGATAAACACCAAAGAGTCCAATCCGGCAAATCATTTTGGAAAATTGATTTTAAATCAAATAATGCCAAAATTGGACTGCTTTGCCAGGTTATAGAATCGCCACCTAAATATTTTATTTTTGGGAAATTTAGGAAACCGTAATTTGTGCCAAAGGCCATGTGTCCGTCATCACCAAAGTTTCCTCGGCTCGGGAACTTGGGTACAAGAAGGGAAGCTCCTGAAATGAGCACCCGCTCGCCCGATCAAAGATCGGCCTCTACTACCATGATATGTTGTTTTATAAACACATGTGTTCTTATCCGATTATTAGTAACTTTACTATGTGATGCACACAAGCATGTATAGACTAAATCGCATGACTTAGAACGAATTCAACTCTTGTTTGCTTTTGAAAATGGTTTGAATTTTCCACCCTCAAGTGGGCTAAAACGTGGATTTGCCACCCTCAAGTGGGCTTAAAACATGATTTGCCACTTCACAAAGTGGGCTTAAAACTCATATTTATCGAATTGTTCCAACTCAAGCAATAAAGCCTTCATCCACAGGCATTGATGCAGTTAATCAAGTAAGCACATAGCCTCATGGCAAGCATGCGAAACATGGCAACACTCACACGCATGTAAGTATGCTAAAGCGTAAAAGCTTACTGAGTACTCCAAGCCAAAACAAAAGCTAGTTAGAAAAATGCATGATTAATAGGCTCGGCTACTAATATGGCATATGATTTGATTCAATTTGATAACATGCTTTGAAACATGTATTCAAATAAGTATTGAAATACAATGCAGTTTGAATGATGCGCCGAGCCTCAGTGCATGCAAGACAAATGAATGATGCAAACTTGCGAGCATAAGGTATGCTAATCAAAACCTGCCCTAAACTAACCATAGAAAGCGGTTAAGTAAAATGGAGAAAGACGTGGGGTTAGAAGACATGCACACACACACACACACTTATTACAACATTGCGCCCTCTCGAAGGAGGGTTCGAATGAATAAGCTATACTACACTAAGCTAATCTAATTATTACAAACCAACTAATTGACTTGTCTAAGCTAATTAATTATAAACCGAATTGAATAACTAGCTATGCTAAGCTAATTAAAATATTACAAAACAGATTGAACTAATTAATTACAACACTAGTATTAATTAGCTACAACTAACTAATAAAGCAATTAAGTGGCCTCGCGGGCGAGGGTGACATGCATGCTCGGTTGGCTTCCTCTTGAAAATCCATCGCCTTGCCATCTGTTGCCTCTGTTTGCACTCGCCTTGATCTCTAAAAATTGGACCAACTTCCAGACTGCCTCTGCTCCAAAACAGGAACACTTTTGCACAAAAAATTGATTAGTGCCCGGTCGGCCACAAAAAGTGGCTGTTGGCCACTTTAACTGGCCGGTCGGCCACCCCTTTTTGCAGACTTTTGTTTTTGCTGCAACAGAGAGCAATAGAGGCAAAACAATGCATTTTTCAAGGAATGTGTGTACTGCCACACTTCTTATCATTTCTCAAGCTCAAAGGAGTATGGCACTTGGCTCTCAAGCCATCAACCAGGCATTTTCAATGCGTGATGGCCAAAGAGTCAAGCTTTTATAAAGTCAATGAGTGCACATATAAGACTCAAAGGACCACCACCCTATCATGCATGATCAAGGGTGACAGCGACCGAAAAATGTGACACGTTTCATCACTTTGAGTATGAAACGTCCCACATTTCTTGTGTTTAGATTAACGTCCGATCCAAACACATGCAATGCAACACGAACATGCTTATCTTGCTCAAGTTTTACTTGTCATGTTTTGTTTACACATTTTACATTACTGATTAGTCCTTTAACCGGTTAAGTCCAAAGTGAAAGTCCTCTAATTGGTAAGAGGGCTTAAGCCAGAAGAGCCTTGAGCATGAAAGAGGTCTCATGTTGTTGGTTTGGAGGAATCCTCAAGAGAGGATCAAAACCATTAGGCATGAGAGCCTCAATTCCACACTCAAGCCAACAAGGGGCTTAAGGCCACTTTCAAAACAAATTGAAAAGTGAAGAATAGAGGCAGGTTGCAGACTTTTTTGGTGCTGATATGGCATGCAAAGAGACACTAAATCATGCAAACAACACATGCAAGACATGCTAAGAACCAAAACTAGTGAAGAGCACAACACTATAAGCATTCAACACTAAGCTCAATTGACCAAACCAGCTCTAGACCGAGTTAAAACATGCCAAAACAGTGGCTAAAACGTGCTGAGATAGAAGTACAAAAGGCAAGAAAAACATGCTCATATGTTAGGCTACAAACAAGGCTCATGGCACAACTCTCAAAAGCAATGAAAGAGTGAAATAAGTGACAATGTGACAGAGTTATATGCACTAAAATCACATGTAAAATGGTTGCAACAACTTGCAATCAATACATGCACAACATGTTAGAGGCCTTAAAACACTAAGCTAGTGGAGGCATTTGCACTACAACCATGCAATACAAGGCTCATATGATCTAGACAGCTCAACACAAACCTAAATCATGCCAAATTAGTAGCTAAAACATGATGAGATCAAGTCACAAAAAGGTAGAAAAACATGCTCACATGTTAGGCTATCTACACTTGCAAACAAGACACAAGGAGGGGAGGCCACCCCCTCCTATTTTGGACCTCAAAACCAAGTTTTTACCACTAAAATTCCTTTGGAATTCAGTGGTTAAAAGGCCAAAAAAAGGTTGTTTTAAAGCTTAAAAAATGGCACAACACTTTAGCAAACATGCTACAAAAGGGGTGGACCACCCCTAACTCCAAAACAAACCTCAAACCACCATTTTAAACCATAAAAATAGAGATTTTGGAGGTTAAAACCAACTTCAAAACAGCAAGCAAATGTGGCCAAACAAGTAACTAAAACTAAGGTTAAATGAGGTAAGCTTTATACCTTTGAAGCACAGCACTAAAACAATAACAATTCTGAGGTAAAACAACTCTTAAGAACTCAAACTAGGCCTCCAAGAACCTCAGCTCCAAGATGAAGATGTTCGGTTAAGGGTCCTAGAACAAACGTGTAGAGAATCCTCACTTTCAAGCACAAAATAGGGAGAGAGAGAGAGAGAGAGGGGAAATTTGCTCACAAATTTTTGTAACCCCTCAAATAGGGGAGAGACCCCCCATTATATAGAAAGGCAAGCCAAAAGCTTGCATTCATCCCTCCACACACGTGTATGGAGATGGCAATCAGTGATTAACAGCTGGCACAGCTGGCAAAGAAAATATCTGAAAAAGGAGAAAAATGGTCGTCGGCCACTTTAGGTGGCCGGCCGGCCACCTCCCATAGCCGACCGACCAGTTCAAGCGGCCGACTAGGAAGAAAAGTGGCCGACAAGCGCCAAAAGTGGCCGACAAGGCCCTTCCCCCCTCCAGGCAAGGCACACCAAGGTTTAGTCCAAAAATAAGCACAAAACTAAAAGGGTCTAGAGGCTCAAAGACAAGGCGCTCCGCTGAGAACTTTGGGCACTCAAAACGTTAACAAACATGCACAATCATCGAGTGCACCAACAATGACGTTTGAGGCTTTAGGTCGGTCAAAAATGGGGTGTCTACAGGAAGTCACCGCCCGCCAAATGGAAATTGCAGCCCAACAGTCTGAGTTGATCAGTATGCTCCAGCAGCAACAACAACCACAAGAAGCAGCAACTTATGCTTCTCATCCATCCCTAGTTAGGGTTCCAATACCCGGGATTACAACTAATGTCCAAGAAAATGCGAACATTCCAGCAGAGCCAGTTCCACCCTAGACTTCCAAAGCACCGGTTTAACCAACAGAGGCGCTGTTTGAGTTTGAGGTTGACCCTACTACGCTGAAAGTGAGCAAGCTTGAGAAGCTTTTTAAACGAGCTTAGGGGGTGAATTCGATCCCGAATATTGAGGACGGCTATACGGATTCAGCAGTGACATTGCCAGATAGGTTTCAAAGGCTGCATATAGACCGCTTTGATAGCTCGAGTGATCCCATGGTCCACTTGCACCTATTTTCAGACATTCTGCGGCCGATGGGCCTATCTGGACTACAGATGTTATCCCTCTTCGGCCGGACCCTGTCGGGTATCGCAGCCATTTGGTATGCTAAACTTGAAGATTCTGTAAAGAGGAGCTGGCAAGAGAGGGCTGAGGCCTTTATTGCTCAATACTCCTATAACACTCACATCGAGGTCACAACTCGTGATCTCGAAGCAACTCGCCAAGAGCCGAAGGTGGGCATCTCCAATTTTGTCACTCGGTGGAGGGCTAAGGCCTCCATGATGACCACCTGGCCAGCTGAAAAGGACCAAATCAGAATGGTCGTCCGTAATCTGCAACCAAGGCTATTACAGAGGATGATAGTCATACCCCTGCCTACTTTTGCTGACCTCCACGAAATCAAGGTGCAGATAGAGGATGGAATGAAGCAGGGTCTGATAGACCACGAGAAAGAGTAGCCTAAGAGGGCTTTCACATGCAGTTCCAATGCGGCTATGAGTAGTAGTGCAGCTGCTAGGCCTTCTGATGTTGGTATGGTCACCACCACACCGAAAACTGCCAATCCCTTTGCCGGTACATCCGACATGGCCTCACAAACCACGAAGCACCAACCCCGGGGCCAGAGGGTTTTCACCCTTCACTACATGTCTCTATCTGCAGCCCTGAGAGTCCTGATCAGAAAAGGGCAACTGAAGCCATTAGAACAACGCCCATTGCCCAATCCCCTCCCTTCTACACACAACTCGGCCAACAATATGGTCACGACACCGATCAGTGCTTTTAGATTACGACATGAGATTCAGGATCTCATTGACAACAAGGTAATAGCGCCTCCTCAAAAGCCTAACGTCACAACAAATCCCCTCCCACCACATAACCAGGTCCCTCCACCTCGGCATGTAAACCTCCTCTATACACTGGCCGTCCCTTACAACCCTAGCATATACATCACCCCCTCCCACCTATCTAAGCCGGCGTTGTTTATCCCAGTGAGCATAGACTTGTGCATGATGAACGCATCCATATCCCAAACCAAACCTGTGGTTGTGACTATGGTAGATGAAGGCGGGGTAACCTTGGTGGAGAATGGGAATGCCAGTTCAATACCTAAGGGATCCGTGGACTTAGCTGGGGAGGAATACAACCCGTGCCGTTACATTACGCCAACCAATCAGGCCAGACCAGGGGTGGAATTGCCGACAGGAATGGAAGTTAGTGTGGTCCGGGAGGGTGGACCAAGCTAGGGATTAGATAACTTAGCCGACCTCAAGGAGGACACTAGCAATCTGCAGTTCTTCGATGGACAAGATATGGGGAGTGTACAGATTGGCTGGTTTGATATGAATGGATCAGTGGATAATTCAGGATGGCTCAGTGGATGAGGGGTCTTGACCAAAGCTGGAACAATGGAAGCAGGATCTGCTACAACAGCCAGAACGGTCGATGACAAGGGAAAGTTGCCAGAGAGCACCGGTACTAAGAATTTTGCTCAGGAATTGAGTAGTGTTAGTACAGCTGATACAGAGCAAGAGGCCGCATTGAAGCGATTTAAACAGGAAAGAGCTGAGAATAGTCAAAAAGCTGGGAAAGCCAAAGGCCCTGTGGGGACTGACTGTGATGTGGATGTGGAAATACTTAAAATGGAACCGGACAGTTGCTTGTCAATTGTCAGAGGATTGTAGTGGTAAGATGATGATTTGTATCATGTCCACATTGATGAAGATTGGGGACAAAATCTGCCAAACGATGCTTAGTATTTTGAGGAAGTGGATTACATGACTAGGAGCGGGCGGTACTTCAAGCCCCAACATCTAGACCAACCAGAAGCATATGGAAAGGGTAAGGAAGCTGAGAAACAGAGGGAGAAACTATTAGAAGAAGAAGCTGTACTGAAGTAGCTGAAGAAGATTCAGGAAGACATATCTATTTAGGGGTTTCTCATGGCTTCGCGTGTATATCGGCAAGCAGTATTGTCTGCAATGGATAAGGCTAAGCTATCTATTGACATAAGTCCAAAACAATTAGTGGGACTTGTCTTCCCGGGAGGTGCTTCGCCGACTTTGACCTTCACGAATAAGGAATTACCGCCTAAGGGCTCTGAGTATAACAAATTGTTATACATCTCAGTTGAATGTAGAGAGAAGTGAGTGCCCATTGTATTGGTTAATACTTGAAGCCAGCGGACTTTGTACCTACCACCCAGGTGATTTAGGCTTATGACAACACGAGTAAAGAGGTGATGGGAACAGTTCAGATCAGAACCCAGGTAGGGCCGGCCCAACAGGACATTGAGTTTCACGTCCTGGATGTTCTGGCTACCTTCAACTTGCTACCTGGGCGACCCTGGCTGCACCAAGTAAAAGTTGTTTCTTCCACCTTGCATCAGATGCTAAAGTACCCCCATGGAAAGGGGGTGGCCATTGTGTTTGGAAATGCTTTTATACATCCTCCACCGAAAGTCACTACACCAGTACTAGAGATTGTACACGGCGACGAGGATGTATTCTTTTCTGGTTTTAACTTGGCTGAGGCCCGGGTGGTGCAAAACATCTTAGCTATCGATGAAGGGTTGTACGTCGGTGCTCAATTAGTCTACCTCATAAATAAACTAAAGCATGTACTTGGGATGGGATTAGGAAAGAGCAGTCGGAAGGGCGTTACCGCACTGGCCAAAATGCTACATAACCCTTATGCCTTTGGCTTGGGCTATACGCCTACCAAAGAGGACTGGGTGAGAAAATGGGAAGGAAATGGTAGGAAAAGCCAAAGCAAAGCAAAGTGGGAGGCACTATGAGCTTGTACATGGACTAGTTCAAGGAACTCTGAATGGCCGCTTTGTTCGGGAGAGGGAGGACTTCCCATTTTACGGCTTTCCTAAGCTATGGTTGAACTCTAAGAAGCAGCGTCTGCCCAGCTTTGAGATTTTCTTCAACCTACGGCTGCAAGAGAATGAAACCACAGAGGAATATACTGACTTGCCCGCTGAGGTAGAACAGAGTACAGAGGATGAATCCAACAGCACTAAATTTAAGATACGAGCAACGCTGGATTTTCTTTTTTCAGATCCTCAGATCAAATCAGAGATCAATCAGGTGTGGACCCTTTCAGTGGTATTTTGGATGCTTCTATCGCACCGTCTCTCGTTTGGCAGTTCGAGGAGGGCTTTTTGTCCAGTAGTTCTGAATCAGGTAGTGAGCTAGAATCTAATTCCACAGAGTCTGTGGAGTCGGAGTCAGATTCTAGTTCTTCTGAGTCGGAGTCAGGTATTCCTGGGGTTGATAACCGGGATGCCGTTGTTTTGTCTAGGTCATCTTTTTACTTTTCTTTTGAGTCCGTTGTAACTGAGGAATTGGATGAGCTGGAAGCTTTGAATGAGAATGATACCACTGCTATTTCTGAGTACTTCTCTGTGCCACTTTTATATTGCATTGATCATGACTTTCAAAATTTTGATAAAAACAATGAGGAAGGAATTCCTCTGGTTTTGAAACATCTGATTGATCGAAAGGAGGAGAGGTTTGTAAAACCCCTTGTTGATGAAATCATTGAAATTAATGTGGGTACTAAGAAGGATCCGCGCCTGGTGCTGATCGGGTCCACGTTGTCTTTGGAGGAATGCTAGCGCTTAGTCTCTTTATTAAAAGATTTCAAAGATGTTTTTGCGTGGTCCTACGAAGACATGCCCGAAATCGATCCTAAGATTGTACATCACCGGATCCCTCTTGACCTTGAGGCTCGACTCGTCAAGCAGAAACTTCGGAGGATACGCCCAGATTGGGCTTTGAAGATTAAGGAGAAGCTCACCAAGCAAATAGACGTAGGGTTTTTGCTAGTATCAGAGTATCAAACTTGGTTGGCCAACATTGTTCCGGTGCCAAAGAAAGATGGCAGAATTCGGGTGTGTGTGGATTTTAGAGATCTGAACAAAGCCAGTCCGAAGGACGACTTTCCTCTACCGCACATCGATGAATTGGGGGACTTCACCGCAGGCCATGCGTTGCTCTCCTTTATGGATGGATTTTTTGGGTATAACCAGATGTTGATGGCACCCGAGGATAGAGAGAAGACTTCCTTCACCACACCTTGGGGAACCTATTGCTAAAGGGTGATGTCGTTCGGTCTGAAGAATGCTAGGGCTACTTATCAACGGGTTGCAACCACAATTCTACATGATATGATCCACAAAAAGGTTGAGGTATATGTGGTCAACATGATTGTCAAGTCCAAGGAAAGAGAGGGCCACTACACCGTCTTCAAAAAATTCTTCCAACGGATTAGGGAATATCGGTTGCGACTGAATCCACAGAAATGCACTTTTGGTGTCACAGCAGGGAAAATACTGTGTTTCTTAATCACACAGAGGGGCATTGAGGTTGATCCTTCCAAAATCAAGGCTATCCTAGAAATGCCACCACCAAGGACTGAAAAGGAGGTGCGAGGCTTTTTGGGTAAAGTGCAATTCATAAGACGGTTTATTGCAAAATTAACCTTGACTTGCGAACCACTTTTTGGTCTTTTGAAAAAAGGAAAGAAATTCTAATGGGATGACCGATGCCAGGTTGCTTTTGAGCAGATCAAGCAGTACCTTCAGAACCCGCCTATGTTGTCACCGCTAGAGCCGGGGAAGCCGTTGATTCTATATCTGTCAGTAACCAACACGACTATGGGCTGCATGCTTGCGCAAGAATCTGAAGATAGAGTGGAGAAAGCCATCTATTACCTGAGCAAGAAGATGCTAGAATATGAGACCTGTTACACCCTGCTGGAGAAGGCTTGCTAGGCCTTGGTATGTGCTACCAAAAAGTTAAGGCACTACCTATTAGCTCACTCCGTAATTTTGGTTTCGAGATTAGATCTTATCAAATATCTCTTCGAGAAACCAGCGCTTATGGGTAGGCTAGCCTTTTGTTGCTTCTTCTCTTCGAATTTGATTTGAAATATATGACTCGCAAGTCCGTCAAGGAGAGAGTGGTAGGAGAGTTTCTGGAAGATCACCCAGCGGAGGGAGGCGGAGCAGTAGAGTATTTCTTCCTAGATGAAGCTATTCTGCAGGTTGAGGAAGAGATTTGGACTATGTACTTTGACGGAGCGTCTAATCAGTACGGTTATGGGATAGGGGTGTTGCTGATAGCACCTGACAATTGCCATATACCTTTAGCCTTCAAACTCCGGTTCAAGGTATCTAAAAATGAAGCAGAATACGAGACATGTATCGCTAGCTTGGAAGCTGCCCTGAAACTATGGCCAAAAAGGTTGGACGTCATTGGGGACTCGAACCTGGTTGTGTCTCAAGCGAAAGGAGACTGGAAAGTTAAGAAAGAAAGGATGAAAATCTATCACCAAACCTTGGATGTTCTGATTCCTAGGTTTGAGAAGCTAACCTTCACGCATCTGTTAAGAGAGGACAACAGGTTCGTTGATGCCTTATCAACTCTATCATCTATGATAAACATCCCTTTCAGAGTCCAGATGCGTCCGATCATTATTGAACAGAGATATGTGCTGGCCTACGAGTTGATCGTCGCATTAGATGAAATGCAAGATCAGAACCCCTGGTATCATGACATCTGGAAATTCCTAGAAAAGGAGGTTTATCCGCTAGGGGCAAATGCCAAAGATAAAAGGGCAATACGGTGAATGGCTGCTCAGTTTATCATCTGTGGGGGTAAGTTATGCAAAAGAGGCCATCTGGGAATGCACAAACTGTGTATTGATGCAGAAGAGTCGAAGCGCCTAATGGAGGCCATCTATGGAGAGGAGTGCGGATTGCACATAAGTGGAGTAATGCTAGCCCGGAAGATTCTCAGGCAGGGTTATTACTGGTCAACCATGGAGGAGGATTGTATTGGTTTTGTTCAGCGATGCCACAAATGCCAAATCCATGTAAATTGCATGAATATCCCGCTGTTGATGCTAGACAACATGACTTCACCATGGCCTTTTTCAGTATGTGGAATTGATGTTATTGGGGAAATTACGCCGACAGGCTCGAATGGGCATAAGTATATCCTGGTGGCAATAGACTGCTTTACAAAGTGGGTCGAGGCCCACTCCTATGCAGTGCTGAAAGCGTCGCATGTAGCCAAGTTCATCAGGAATAACATTATTTGTCGTTATGGGGTCCCAAATGAGATTATTTCAGACAATGGTTCCCACTTGAAGAAAGAAGTGATCGACTTGTTGGAGAAATACAACATGGCTTTTCATAAGTCGTCCGCATATCGGCCGCAAACCAATGGAGCTGGTGAGGCCGCCAACAAGAACATCAAGCACATTCTACAAAAGATGTTGGAGACCTACAGGAACTGGCCAGACAAACTGCCATTTACTCTCTGGGGCTACAGAACATCAATTCAGACATCCACTGGGGCAACTCCGTATTCTCTGGTTTGTGGGATGGAGGCTATTCTGCCGATTGAAGTTGAGGTTCCGCCCTGCAGGTTATGGCTAAATGCCAGATAGTAGAAGTGGATTGGTAGCAGAGCAAGTTCGAGGAACTAATGCTGGTCGACTAGAGAAGGCCGAAAGCACTGTACCATGTTGAAGGATATCAACGCAGAATTGCTAAGGCTTTCAACAAGAAAGTTAAGTCTATGAACCTGAAAGAAGGGGACTTGGTGCTCAAAGAGAATCGAGCTCCCATCTATGACCCTAGGGGCAAGTTCAAACCTAATTGGACTGGTCCTTACATCATCAAATCTATTTGGTCGGGTGGAGCTGCCATTCTTATGGACCTAGATGGCCTTGAATTCTCCTAACCATTCAACATGGACAAGTTAAAAAAATATTACCCCTGAGAGGCTCGCTAGGCCAAAAACTCGGAAGGGCAACCTAGGTAAAAGTTACAGCACAAAAAATTGGAAAAAAGAAAAACTAAGCTCGCAAGGTTGAAAACTTAGAAAGGGCAGCCTTGGCAAAAGTTAAAGCACAAAAGGAGAGTGTTAATACTCGAGTGAACCTGAACCGAACTACGTAGGGATTGATTCCCCTCTTCTAGATATGTAGGCAACTTCATTCTGAAGTTCAGCCATGAACACTTCCAAATCGACTGTTTCCATGAGATTGTTTTGGTCATCTTTGTCTTTTATGCATCCAAGAGTTCAGTTGTGGTCTTCACCATGAGAGCTGGTTATAGTACAGTGCGGTGTTATTTAGATAAGGGGTAACTTTCCATTTGCTGGACTCGAGGTTGTACATCTCAAGGGTAGATTCCATGTGTGTCAAGTTGCGATCCTTATCGAAAATGGTTTTGAAAAGTTTTGATAAAAGTTGATTTTGTTCAAATTAATATTTTTACAACTTATACCATTTCTGGACCAAAAGGAAAATTTTCAGTGCCCACAACTTCGATTTCATTGATTTCAATACAAAGTTCTCTAACTCCCGATACACGTTAAAGTTTCTTTTTATTACATTCAAAAGAAAACTTGAAAGTACAGATCAAAGCAATAAACTTGGGTCATGGATGAGTCAGGTGTTCCTGCGTCCCCTCCCAGAGCTTGTGCAAGCTTCAGATGCTAAAGTAGGCCCGGTTTGCGCCTCATCCTTAAGGCAAGCTATGTATTCGCCAGAAAGGACGTAACTAAAATTAGGAGCAGGAGCTAGAAGTTCTCTTGTCCTCCATGCATTGGGGTATCGAGCTAGTTGTGAACCTCAGATTGGAAATGAAGCCGGATACTCTACTCATTCTTTTCGGCAAATTTGGTTATGACCGAATTGACACCTGAACCGAAATGGAAAGTAGAACACAGAGTGTGTCAAGCCAATCAACTGACTGTCGGGTTGCCGAGACATGTTGTAGCTCATCCCGGGCAGATCAAACCAGTGGAAACGCCAAGCAATGTCAACAGCAGACTTGTTGCACATCCAGTGGCACCACCACCCTTCGTTCAGGAAATCAACTAGCTGTTGGCAAGAGAAATAGCCTCGTGCTGAATCTACAGGGCAAGAGTTCACTACCTTCAACCTGTCTATAAGCCATATCTGGGAAGGGATGAAAAATAAGAGAGATTAAAGAATAGAGATTAACGAATAGAGAGGTGTATGTGGAGAGAAAAAGTGAGAAGGGGTTTTTGAGAGAAAAATAGAGCATGAATGTCGAGTGATGTGAGAAGCACATGTCAGATAGGGTGGGAAACATTACCTGCAAAAGTAGTGGACTTCCAGCGAATTTGGTCATCTCCCACCTATGGAAGGTATCCAAGCCCATCAAAGTCTCGGCTAATACTAGGCCAATGCAGCTCCTGCCCTCTTTCAAGCCTTGGGCAACTTCGATCAAGCGAATGCTAGACCCTCCGAAACTAGGGGCAAGCAGGAAATGAGCCAACATACACAAACAAAGGGCATGCTGCAGAAAACTCTGCCAGAGACGGTCACCATGGTTGCCGGCGTCAGAAAATCAATGACTCAAAATGGGAATGTCTAGCTCTCCATTGTAAACTAATGATCGAGCCTCATGAAAAGTGAGCCCAGACATCCTTCCAAAAGCTTGGATGCGGCAAAAACGAGACTGGGGCAGGATTTCCTCGTCACGCCAGGATTTCACCAACCAAAACCAAACAGATGTGTAACCGGGTTCCAACATCTAGCCGCGGCATGGAGAAATGGAAAACACGGCGGGTACGACTTAGCCGGAATAGTGCATTTACTTCGAAACCCCAAAAATTTCCTTTTTTTCGAGCCATCTGAAGTTGCAATCCAAGTTGAGAGTTTTTCGGCGAAGAATGGCTCCATTTGTGGCAAAAACAGAGTTGGAATAAAGAAACTAGGAGCTCCCAACTTTTGTAGAAGATAAGGCACTGAGTGGAAGACAGGTGGCAGCAATCTGGAGACTCCTTCCACTAGTGGCTGACTGGCCGGGGTTGGTAGCTGACCGGCCACTGTTGGTGGCCGACAACCTCTGTTTATGGTTGATGGCCTCATGTTTTGTCCTCTGGTCAATTTCTATGTGTTGAGAGTGCTAAAAATTTGTGTTTTGTTCTGCTCTGGGTGCATTTTTGCTACTTAGTTTTAGTAGTCTTGCTGAGCTGCTTTTAAGTCATTTTGATTTGTGTACCGAGTTGTTGTGTTGCTTATCGAGTTGTATTTGTTTTTTTTATCTAGTTGTTGCATTGTTCGTCGAGTTGTTTTACCCAGTTTGTTATGTGTTGGTCAGTTCATTGCCTGATTAAGAAATTGCCATTACAATGTACAAAGTTCAATGTCCATCAGTCTCATTTTTATGCTATGCAGTGCTCAGAATGCAAAATACAACACTTTTTCATCAAAAAGCTGTTTTCATTCCAATCATGCTTTCTTTTTACAAAAGAGTACAAGTTTTTAAGAAAATAAACCTATCTAAAACTATACATTGTGCTAACACTACTAGCAAAAAGTGACTAAGTAAAAACATATGAATCAATGCCAGCCACCTCAGGATCAAGAGGCCCTCTTCGTCCTCTTCCTGGGCACAAACTCAGAGCTATCTCCATTGGCGCCACTATCCGAGGCCTCCGTATCTGAGCTAGCTGCTAAACCTGCCTCAGCATCATCTTGGCCCTCAGAATCTGAGCTAGTGTCGTCATCTCCACCCTCAACTGACTTTGACTGTGGACTCGTTGCCTCCTCGTCCTTGCCCGTCTCATCATAATCATTGTCCAGGACGGGCTCTGAAGGGCTACTCTCGTCACGGGTGACCCTAGCTCTGCCTCGGCTGCGAGCTGGAGCCTCCCGTCTCCCCTGCTACCGGAGAAGGCACTGATGGTCCTGCTGCAGCTCCCGCTGGAGCGCCCAGTGTGGCTGGGATCTGAAAAGGGCAGTTCGTCAAATACATCAGTTGCGGTATATATCAGGTGCAAAGATAATATGCAACGTGAGTGTATGGAAGCATTGTATGGATGCAGTGTATGAATATAGTGTTTGAATGCAGTGTATCAGATCAGTGTTTTGTGGAACAGATTACAGTTGAAATGCTAATATATTAGCAGAAAGTTTCATGACATGAACTGTGAATTGAAGGAAATTATCAGAATTCTGTAGAGGCTGAGCAGGTTCATGCTCCTCTGCCCATCTCCATTAGGGAAGCTGCTAGCTCGAGAGCCTCCCCGGTGTACTCTATAGGTGCCTGCAAGTCCGTTGAGAGGATTAGTGTTCTATAAGCGTAACTGAAATGAGTTGAACATGCAAAATGTAAAGTGTGGTACATACTCGAGTCGGGCCTCAAACCCCGACAAGCTCGTGCCCCGCTGGTGCGGGCTCAATAGGGATCTGGTAAGCCTCCCTAGTATACCGCCAACAGGTGAGTGTAGTAGGTAGCTCTGGCCATCCCGTCCTCTGTCTCATCTGAGAATCTTTCCTGCCACGGGTCCTGGTCTCCCTAGACCCCCTGTATCTCTCTCTCTCTTAGTCGGAGCCCTCGCTCTCTCACTTTTGCGGGTTCCAGTCAGAGGTGGCACGAGGCATGTCTAAATGAAGGCTGTGTAATCACCCTCGACTTGGAAAAAGTCAACGTCCCAGCCCCTAGTGAAATCAATCATCTCCTGAAAAGTGAATTTCTCTGTGGCTCTCATATATGTCGAGGATGGCATGGGAACTACCGGTTCGGGCAAGCCAATGCTCTGGCATAAGAACTGCTCCCCTAAGAACCATGCCCGACAAACCAGGTCCTCGAGAACGAGCCAGAGCGGGAATCCTCTCGCGCCCCAACAAACTGATCCGTGACTCCCTCAAGCATCATCTCCCAAGGCTGCCAAGTGATCTATAAATAGAGAATGCGCAAATTGTTAGCTCTTATCAGATATTTTGATATGAATCAGAATGAAAGGAAAATGGAAATAACAGTGAATCTTGAGTTACCTCGGCCACGGTCACAATGTCAAAATATTGACGGAAGAATGGGAAGGACTCTCGGGTCCTCTGTAGGCACCTGCCGTCGTATCGATGCGAGTGTGGCATGACAGGAGGCATCTCCACCTTCGGCTTTGGGGCAAGTGACAGAAAATAGGCGTACACCCATAGCTGCGGAAAGCAAAAGAGAAACAGTGAGTATACAACAGATAAATACAGATAAAGCAGAAAGCAGGCTGTGTGTGTGCAGAGTATAGGAAGTGTAAAGCAGAAAGCAGACTGTGTGTGTGCAATGTACAGAGAGTGTAAAACAGAAAGCACACTCTGTGTGTGCGGTGTACAGAAAGTGCAAAGCAGAAAGCACGATAAGAAATGAAAACAGAAAAATAAAGCATACCTCCCAGGCCCTCCAATAGTCTCCAATCAATTGCCCATTCCTGCGAGAGGTCTCATGTATTCGTATAAGGTGGCCAGACCCGCGCTGCCCCAATCATAGGATCGGACAGGAGACAAGTCCACCAAGGCGCTCATGAGATCTAGCACGATAATGAGAACAAGGTAGTGCCAAAGAGGAACATCAGGAAACCTCAGGCATACTGCTCGATCACCTCTCGGGTCGCTGGTGCTATCCCTCTGTAATGATCTGCAAACCAGGTGTATCGGACCATCCCTGATTGAGAGATAGGTGGGCGTGTCCCTAGTAGATAAATCCAGGCAGCCTCCCACTCGCCCATATCTGTATCATAAGGAATCGGACGACGTCCCACCTCTATGCCAGTGAGCATAGAGAAGTCGAAGGGAGTCATCATCATCTCCCCTGTAGTAGAGAAGTGAAAGGAGTCGGTGGTATCCCACCACCTCTAAACTAAGGCGCCCAGTAAAGGCCCACTCGCTATGAGGCGTGAGAGTACCATTCAAAATGAGCCGAAGCTGGCCTCATCGATGATGTAGCAAACACCATCGGGGAGCTCCATGTACCACTCCCTCACGGAGGTGGTCCCGTATCCTCTGATGGCGTATGAATCCCCCTGTATTTGCAATAAGTAGATGAAAGGCAGTGTAAGAAATACAGTGCAAGAGTGTGATTTTGCAAGAGTGTGATTTAGGCAAGAAATGCAAGGTACATCAGGAATATGTAAGAATACAGTGTATACCTCAGAGACGCCATAAGATAAATAAGACTCCAGCTCGCGCAGCAAGAGGTCCTCTGGTGCGCCTCGTGAAAGCCCTCTGAACTGACGAATGCTATCGGGTGGTGGCACATGTATCTCAGGATGATACATCGCCAGGTCAAAAGGTCGAATACTGAGTGGCAGTGGCACAAGCTTTGGGTCATCCACCTCTATCTCCAGAGAAGCTCCATCGTGTGGGATGTCGTCCGCTATCTCGAGAGAATATGAGAAAATGGTCGAAAATGGGGAAAATGGGTGGAGAATGCCAAAAGTCAACAAAAGTCAACACTTAGAAAGGAAAAATGGGTGAAAAAGTCAAAGCCTGGGAAAAGGCACTGCATCCAAGAGAAACTCGAGGGAAACAAACCTCAAGTGGTGAAAATGAAGAAAGAAGTACTGAAATCGACTTTCAATCGGTTCAAAACGGAGTAGGCTAAGAGGGTTTAGCGAAGAATATGTTTATGGGGCATTGGAAAACGCATATGATGCTTGAATCTAAAGAGGAAAAAAGTCTAGAGAGGGAAAGGAGAGATTTTCGGACTTGAGGCTGTGGGGAAATGAAGTATAGGTTTGTATATTTAAAGACCCAAGGTGAAATACCCATTCTGCCCCGAATCTACCATCGGTGGCCGACCGGCCACCACTAGTGGCCGACAAGACCAAATTGTGGCCGACATTGCTTACGGGTGGCTGATGGGTGGCCAACACCCCTCCCTGGTGGCCTTTCAGTTCCCAATGCTCCTATTTTGATGTTTTCCTACTGTGTTGGTCCCTGTTTCCCGAGAGGTGCAAGGAAAAGTATTGTCGAGCTCAGATCCTCCTTGCGGAGGCATGAAACTGTGCTGTTAGTGATCATTGTTCGCCTCTTATTGGACGAGGTGTATCCTTTTTGTGTATTGCAACTCTTCTGAGAGGTAGATCGAAGAGTTGCTTTTGAACTTGTCGCATTAGAATGCATTTTCATTCTTGCATAAGCTACGCATTCCTTCATTTCACATGTGAGACATGCGACTTGCATTTTGTACTTTAGCATAGAGCGCGCTTTTAATTGTGGATTGAACATGCGTTTTGTACTTTAGTGTGGAACATGCTTTTGTATAAGTGTAGACACCCCATTTTTGACCAACCTTAAGACTCAGACGTCATCGATTGAGCGCTCGGTGATGGTGCATGTTGTGCTCGTTTAGAGGTTTCAGAGTTTCGGCTGAGAGCCTTGCCTCCGGGCCTCTGAACTCTTTGTGCTTTGGCTCGGTTTGTGGACCAAATCTTGTTTTCTCTTTCCGGAGGGAGGGAGAGGTCTTGTAGACCATCTCTTTGTGGTCGTAGACCACTTTTCGTGGTCATAGGCCCCTTTTCCTGTTTGGAGACTAGTTTCCGATTTTTGGAGCCTTCGGCCGCGCGCCTTGTCTCGGTACCGCTTAACGTTCTCCGTTTGGCGTGGTTTTTGAACCATACCTTGTTGCCTTTGCCTAGAGGAACATTGTGGTCCGGGAGACCACTTTTGTGGTTGCATACCACTTTTGATGCTCGTCAGCTAGTTTTCGGGACTTTTGGCCGTGTGCTTTGCCTCCTGATCTCTCGTTTTGCATCTGCTTTGGTTTGTTTTTGGTACAAACCTTGTTTTCCTTATTTGGAAGGTGGTACAAGGGTGGGAGGCCAGTATTTCTCCTGGCCAACCACTTTTCCTTCTGCCAGCCAGTTTTTTGGTCGGACACCTAGCTTTCTTGGTCTTTGGGCCACATTTTCTGGTCGGCCACCATACCACTTGCTTGTTTTTGGTGTCTGGACCTGTCCCACCTATGGCCGACTAGTTTTCTTCTTGAGAGACCACTTAAAGTGGTCGGCCGACCACTTTAAGTAGCAGGCCGACCACTTCAAGTGGTCGGCTGCTTTTTGGCACCTTTTTGGAGATATTTACCTCCAGCTGTGCCAGTTGGAGGGCAATTGGACCATCCTCCATACACGTGTATGGAGGGATTTCCTTGGCCCTTAGCTTCTCCAAGAAGCTTTGGCTTTCCTCTTCTATAAGAGGGAGGCTCCTCCTCCCTCCTCTAAGTTCAGAAAGTTGAGAGAGGAGTGATACATATAGCCTATATCTATACTTCTTCACTTGGCTTTGGTTTTGTGTTCAAAAGTGTAGTTTTGTCTTACTTTTTCACACAAACACACACTCAAACACCATCCTTTTGCTACTGAGGTGCTTAGGATCTATTTTTGGTGTTCTTGGGTTGCTTTGAGCTTGGAAAAGTTGCTGGAGTTGCAGTGGTAAAGAAGGTCTTCAAGGGTGAGTCTTTGACCTTTAAATACCCCTTTCTTGCTTAAGCTTTTAGCTCCTCTTGCATCTTCTTTTGAGCTTAGCTTTTAACTGAAAAAAAGTTCTATTTTTAAGTGCTTAAAATAGTTGTTTTAGGTCACTTTTTTCATTTGGGGTGATTTATCCCCTCTTAGGCCTTGTTAGGCCCTGCTTTGAGCCATCCATTTAGGCTCTTGTTGAACCCTTTGCATGACCTTTCTACCACTGAAATCCAGAGGATTTTCAGTGGTGGAAAGGTGGTTTTGGTGTCCTAAATAGGAGAGGGTCATCCCCTCTCCTTTGTGTCTTGTTTGCTAGCTTCATACGCCTCATGTTTGAGCACCTTTGGTAAGCTTACGTTGGCCATATCTTAGCTTGCATTTGTGGTTCTTTTGCTGTGGCATACCACTATTTTTGCTTGGTTTGGTCAGTCCATGCATGGTTAATACACTTGTAGTGTAAATCACACAAAGTAGCTTTGTATGCCTCATGTTTGAGCATGTCATTCTAGCTTGTTTCCTTTCCATTTCAACATGTTTTTGGTGATGTTTTACCATGTCATGACTCTGTTTTGGTTTGGTTTGGTTGGCCCTTGCATGCCTCATGCACTTGTAGTACAATCCCACGAAATAGCCTAACATGCATCATGCTTTGACATGTCATTTTAGCATGCTTTGGTCTTAACTTGAAGAAGACTTTGTTCATGTTTTGGCATGTTTAAGGTCTGATTTTGGTTGTTCTGGTCATGCATGACTTGCTTTGTATAGCCTTGGTTCAATCTAGTTTGTTGGCTTTATGTATTGAGTCCTCTAGCATGCATTGCTTGGCCTATTTCAGTGATTTGGCATCACTTATCATGTAATTTCAGTCCATGTAGTGTGGCTATACACTTGCATTTGACACTCAATCAATGCGTTGGAGGGTTGGTCCTTTATGCCTTAACATGAGCCATTGTGTATGCATTCATGCCTTGGCTTGCAAGCCATCATTTCAGTGCTTATTTGGGGTTATTATGCCATGATATAACTTTGATTTTTGTTGCTTAAGTCATCCCATGCTTGGTCCTAATAGGTGTAGTGTAACCCACCTTATTTGCCTTATATGCGTCATGCGTCATGCCTCATGCCCCTCATACTAGCATGTTTTGGTTCCCTTCCATGCATGTTTTAGTCTCATTTTAACATGTCCTAGGACTGTTTTGGGTTGCCTTAGCCACATGCTTCATGTTTTGTATAGTTGTAGTGTAAATGCTCTTGCTTGCCTCAAGCTTTGAGCGCCATTGCATGCTTCATTTGTGTTGAGTACGTGATTTGGCATCAGTTAACATCACATTTTAGAGCATATAGCATTGCCATATTCCCACTTCATTCTAGCTTTAAGTGCCTTTGAATGTTGTGCTTTTGTTGCCTAGTTTATGGCTTAGTGTGTATGCTCTCATGCCTAGGTCTTTGGGCCCTCATCTTAGCTTGTTTTGGTCTTTGTTAAGACCTATTTCAACTCTGTCCATGCTTAGTTTACGCATTTGTGCCATGTATTGCATGCCTCATGTGTAGTCCTCTTTGATAGCTACATGCTTTAGGACCCTACCATGCCATACTTGTGATGTTTGAATGATTTGGCATCATTTCTTACTTAATTTTAGTGCACTTAGTGTCATTACATTTGCACATTTGTCACTCTTTGAGCCTTCTTGAGGGTTGTGCTCCTGGGTCTAGTTGAATGGCCAATGCATTGTGCATGCATGCCTTACTTTTGTGCCTTATTTTCATTCTTATGGCCACTGATTTGGGCTTGGCTGAGGTCTTCCCTTTTGGTTTAAATCCATCATGCATGTTTATTTGCATGTTGCTTGCATGCTTATCTTGCTTCACATTGTGTATGCTATGGGGTCCTTTGCACTGTGCATGCCAAGTTGTTCCTTGCATTGAGTATGCATGTCCCTAGCATTGATAGGTTGTCCTTATTGCATTGTGCATGCATGCATTACACTTGTGTTTAGAACCTTATGATTGACTTGCATTGAGTATGCCATCTAGTTCTTAGCATTTAGCATTGTGTATGCTATGTTGTTAGATGCATTGAGTATGCCATATAGTCGCATTGTGCATGCCATGTTATGTATTGCATTGTGTTTGGAATAGGTGTTAGTCCAAACACGGGAAAAGAGGAACGTTTCATACTTCAAGTGATGAAACGTGTCTTAATTCTTGGTCCCCGATGTTCTTGATCACACATGATAGAGTTTTAGGCTTTATGTGTTTACTTGTGCATTCATTTTCATATTGAATTGTGCAACTTCGCCTCTCGGCCATCATGCATGGAAATGCACGATTGGTGGCTCGAGGGTCGAGAACCACACCCCCTTGAGTTCAATACATGATAGGGAGGGTGGTTGTACACACATATGCTGCAAATACATTGCCATGCCCTTTCTTGCTCTCTGTTGCAGAAAACTGGGATTCAGCAGCAACAACTGGGTGGCCAGCCAGAAAAACTAGCTGGCCAACAACTTTTCTGGTTTTTCAACAACCAAAAGTTGTCGGCCACCCTCCCACAAGCTTCCCAAGGTGGAGTTTCAGCTTTCTGGAGCTTGGTGCAAGTTTCTGAGAACAAATGAAAACATAGGCAAATCGGGGCATCGCATTGGATTTCTGAACGAGGCAACCGGACATGCATGCATTCCTCTCCCTCTGAGGCTCCTGATTTACTGCTTTCCTTAGCTACCATGCTTAGATAGCTAGCTTTTGCTTTGGTTTGTACCTTTAATTAGTTAATGTGTTAGCTATTCAATTTGTTTTGTAATAATTAGTTAACTAGGATTAGTTAATTAATTTGTTTTGTAATAATTAGTTTAATTAGCTTAGATTAGCTAGTTAGCTTCTTATTCGGTCCCTCCTTCGAGAGGGCATATTGTTGTAATAAGCTTACGTGTGTGTGATGCATGTCTTCCAACCCCCATTTCTTTCTCCCTTTTACTTAATCGCTTACGATGGTTAGTTTCAGGGCATGTTTCATTTAGCATACCTTATGCTTGCATGCGTGCATCCATTCATCAATCTTGCATGCACCGGGCTCGGCGCATCATACTAACTGCATTGTATTTTCAATACATTCACTTGAATACGTGTTCAACAACATGTTATCAAGTTGCATTTCACATGACATTCTATAATAGCCGAGCCTATTTTAGTTGCATTTTTGCATGTGTTGCATTAGCCATTTTGGCATGAACTAGGATCATGCATGATTTCTAACTAGTTCTTTGTTTTGGCTCAGAGTACACTGTGAGCGTTTATGCTTTAGCATACTGCATGTGTGTTAATGTTACCATGAAAGCATGTTTACCATGAGGCTAACTGCTTAAGTGATTTACTGCCTGAATGCCTGTGGGTGAAGGTTGGATTAGTTGAATTGGGACAATTCATTGAAATCCGTGTTTTAGCCTACTTTGCGAGTTGCACACTTCAAATCATTTCCAAACAAACGGATAGGCAATGCTTAAACACTAAATAAGCTTAAAATGCAAGGGAGGCTTATGCACGCACTCGGTTTCGACCCGAAAAGGCACTGCCTTGCTGCTGAATGCCTCTGTTTGCACATCTGAACACCAAAAATTCTGCGAACTTCTAGAATACCTCTACTCCACCTTAGGAACACATTGTGCAAATTTCATTGGTGGCTGACAGGGGGCCTATCGGCTAACAATGGTGGCCGGTCGGCTACCATTGGTGGTCAGTCAGCTGCTAGTGGTGGTTGGTCGGCTACTGATGACATGAACTCCTCTTTTTTCTGCAACAAAGAGCTGACAAAGCAAAATAGTGTATTATCATAGATTATTTGCACATTTTGCCTCTCTTTTTCATGGAGAAATCAAAGAAGGGAAAAATTGGGTTTACGAACCATCAACCAAGCAATTTCATTGCATGATGGCTTGTGAAACCAATTATGCAAGTTCAATGAATGCAAAATGAGAGCAAAGGACCATCACCCTATCATGCATGATCAAGGGCAATGGTGACCAAGGAAAATGGCACATTTCATCACTTTTGAGTATGAAATGTCTCATTTTCCTTGTGTTCAAACTAACGTTCGATTTGAACACATGCAATGCAACACAAAAGATGCTTATCTTGCCTCTTTTACTTGTCTAATTTTGTTTACTCATTTTAATTACCAAAGCCATTCTTTAATTGATTTGTCCATCAGTGAGTGTCCTCTAATGGAAACATGACTCAAACAACAAGTTGCTTTGGGCATGAAAGAGGCATTACATTGTTGGTAATGAACCCCCTAAACGATTAAACCATTAGGTGCAACACCTCCATTTCACACTTAGGCAAATAAAGAGGTTTAAAACCACTTTCAAAGCAAACAAAAGAGTGAAGAATGGAGGGAGATTGCAGAGATTATAGTGCTGAAATGAAGTGTAAAACAACACTAAAACATACTATTAACTCAAAGTAATGGTGATTAAAGCATTAAAACACCAAACTAGTGAAGGAAATTGCACTACAACTATGCATAACAAGCCTCTACTGAACAACCAGCCCAAAATAGAGCTAAAACAGCGTTAAATATAGTTTGAAACATGCTAGACTTAAGCTACAAAAAGCTAAAACAATAAGCTAACATGTGAAGCTAACTAGGTATGCAAACAAGACACAAGGAGGGGAGGCTAACCCCTCCAATTTTGGACTTCAAAAGTTGATTTTTGCCACTGAAAAACATCTGAAATTCAATGGTTAAAAGGCCCAAAAGAGTTGATTTGAAAGTGATGAAAAATGGTACAAAAGCTTAACATGCAAAGAAGCAAGAAGGGTGAACCACCCCTTAACTGAAAATGGCCTCAAACCACCATTTATAGACCACAAAAATAGAGTTTTTTGTAGTTCACAACCAGGCCAAAAACAGTTGAAAAAGATGGCAAAACAAATGTTCAAAGCAAGCTTAAATAGCATGTGTTATACCTCTTGAAGCTAAGGCACAAGTTGGGCAACAATCCAAGCTCAAACCTCCTTCTAGGGCTCAAACAAGATTCCAAGGGACCTCAGCTCAAAGGTGATGAAGTTTGGCTAAGGGTTGATAGGCAAACTAGAAGTATATCCTTACTTGTATGCACAAAAGTTCAACAGGAAAAGAAATCTAAAGAGGGAGAATTGTAGAGAGAGAGGCTCCCAAAATTTTTCCAACCTTGAAAACAATAGAGAAGGTCCTCTATATATAGAAAAATGTGAGCTCAGGTTGAAAATATCTCAAAATGGGACGGCTGGAGCAGTGTAGAACAGTTGGAGGGAAAATATTTGCACAAAAACTGCCTTCTTTGCACCAATGGCCGGTCGGCCATCAATGGTGGCTGACAACCACCACTGGTGGCCGACAAGAGTCATCCCTAGCTAACACATGGCCGTCAAGCCTCACTAGTGGCCGGAAAGTAAAAACTGGTTTCTGGCCTCGACTTCAAACAGGCATATCTCCTTCATCCGGACTCCTTTGCAGGTCATTCTTAAGTCTAAATTGAAGCCTCGGAAGTATTCTTTCCAATGGTGGTGGCCTCATAGATGAAATCCAAGTGTACGAAAGGATAGACCTGATTTAGTGAAGCTACCAAGTTCCCTCTTAACAGTTTATGCCCAACTTCTTCCCCAACATGGTTTCTTCCCTCTCCTCCAATTTTCTTCAACTCCAAACCTCTAAATATGGTGTTTTAAAGATTTTTTCAAAGAGTTCACCTCTCTTCCATTTATTTCCACTTTGTCCTTACTGGGTTTACCGAAAAGCGCAACGTTTAACAAAATGCGAACCTCGGAACATCGCAGAAACTTTTTTTTCAAAAATATTTTGAAAGAGAGGGTTATAGGGTCTAAAATTTTTGGTCAAAATGGTTTTGGTCTAAACTAGGGTGTAAGGTTTGGATTTGAAGCTCTCTTTGCTGAAGAAATTGAACCTTTGCACAACACAACTTTCACCATCGAATGATCAATCAGTGGTGCCCAAGTCTTAAGGGCAGTAAAAAATGTGGTGTCTACACATGCATTTTTCTAATTGTTTTATTTTCTTTGGCTTGCCTCGATTGAGTACTAGGTGAGCATTTTTTACTTTAGCATATTGCATGTGTGTTTGTGTTACCATGTTAAGCATACTACCATGAGGCTATATGCTTATTTGAAATACCTCTTTGAATGCCTATGGATGAAGGCTATTTTGCTTAAGTTGGAATGACTTTGATTAATGTACATATGAGCTTGCCTTTTTTCAATCAAGTAGCACATACTCAAAACTCTTTTCAAACAAACATGAAATCAAAGCATTTCAAAGTGTGTGACGTAGTCTATATTTGTGTCCCTCACATAATAAGTTAGCATTAATAATCCGAACAAGAGCATATAATGTTGATAAAAATCACATCATGATTATTAGAGGCCGATCTTTGATCGAGTGAGTGGGGTGCTCAATCCATGACATTTCCCTCTCATACCTAAGGTCCCAAGCTATGACACTTTGGTTATAATGGATAAGTAGCCTTTGGCACAAGTCACAGGTTTCTAAATTTCTCAAAAATATTTAGGTGGCGACTCTGAAATCTGGCAATGCAGTCTATTTTTAGCATCTCCGATGATTAATGGATGTTCTAAGATTTGTCGGATTTGGACTCTCATTCATTTTACTGTTTTACATTGCACTTGTGAAACCAGATTGAAAACCACGGGAGTCTGAACTGTAGAGCTATCGTATCCAGGGAGACTAAACCTCTCTGAGGAGCATAAAGAACCATCTACAGTTTCTGGCGACTCTGTTGGAGAATTTAGAAAACTTGGCTTGAACTTCATAATGTGACATTTTTCTTCTTCTTCTTCTTCTTCTTCTTCTTCTTCTTCTCCTCCTCCTCTTCTCTTCTCTCTCTCTCTCTCTCTCTCTCTCTCTCTCTCTCTCTTGTGTTGCCATTTTTGAGTTTTAAACCTTCATTTCGTATCTTTTTAATCATTTTTCACCCTTACTACCTAAGACTTTAAGATAGAGGGTGTTGAGGGCTTTGTTTTAATCTGAAAAGTTCACATTTTTGTTGTCGTTGAATTTTGAGCTATTGGGCTTTCCCCTCTTCTTGAGTTGAGGTAGGGATTTCTTAATGATGTGTGTGTTGTTCAACTTTGTTATTTGTTATTTTGGTGAGTTAAGAGTTTTCAGAAAAGATAGGTTATGGTTATATGTGTACAAATGCATTAATTGGGAGAAAAACTCTTATTTTCAGTTATGGTTTGAGATTTGTAAGTGGTGGTTGTGGAATGAGGAGGTTTTGAAGGAAAAATTGAATTTCAGAAAGAAATCCCTAAAGATTTATAAAAAATTAGGATGGTGGTTGTTTTGGAAAAATGGTGTAAAACTGTGTTTGTTGTGAGGTTTTGACTGGTAAACGTTTTTGAACTTTTGGAAATCATTGAGTATTGATCACTCTTTTTGAAAGTATGAAATTGTTGAAGAGAACTAATCGAATGTTTTGGAAAGATTGAATATTTTCTGTTGAGATTCACAATACTTGTAAGGAGTGTGAATGTTGTTTTCAAGAGTCGTGAGATGTTGTATAAATCGTTGGGATTATAGTTTTGATATCATTTTGGATATTCTTGCTGTTGTTACTGTTATCCTTTAATAATGTCATTATAGATAATTGTTTTGGCAACCGGTAGAGGGTTGTATTGATTGTTGTAGAGATTGCATGTGGATTAGGGATTGTAAATGTTTACAAATCATACATTGCATTGAGCATATCATGGATTTGTAAACTTGAGATTTCATGTTTTAAAAATATTGTTTTGAACACATGTATTGTGTTATTGGAAATGATAAATAAATGGTAAAACTATAAGGGGGTGTGGTCATCAAGTTGGCTTGTGTGTCCGTGGTGCAAGACCTAAAAACCATGCGGTAGGTGCCGATTCCATCTGGATAATCCCAGTAAAATGGCATAGTTAGCTTGTATAGTTGTTATTTTTGAAAACTAACCCTGGAGATCTACCATTGTGTTGTTTTAAAAGAAAGTCTTGGAAATGTGGTTTTAGAACGCTAGCATAGCATTGTTTCAAATGAGAAAAACACATGTTTTATCATGGCATTTCATATACATTCACCTTATGGCATTAATTAAGTATCATACATGTCATTAAGACTATTTCTGCTAGGTTTTATGCTCAGCCTATGAGGGGAACCATTTTTAGGTGAATTGGCGTGCCTCCGCCAAGGCAATGAATTTGGAGGATCTTAGAGCTTGAGACTTATTTGATTGTTTTTTTGTTTATTTTGTTGTTAAATTTAAGCTGAGGGCTTCTTTGTATTGAGTTGTAACTCATTTATTGTAACACGACAAAGCCCTAGAAATTTGTACCCTTTAAGGCATTGACTTGTATAGAACAATTCTTGTTTCATTTCCATCTTGTCTCATAATCCATTTAGTAGAATGGATGTTGTATTAATGAATGATTATGGTGAATTTTCGCAGGTTTTGGTATAAATGTGATGGTGTAGGATGTTTGTTTATTTTGGGGTGTTACATGACAAGTAAGGCATCTTAAAACGAATAAAGCTACATCGCTTTTCATGTTTCTCCACCAAAACTGGCGACAAAGGTCATGATACATCTTCTTACCTCTTAGATGCACCATAAGACATGAATGGTGGAATTCTCGAAGTACCTCTTTTTTACTAGACTCTGGCACAAACAGGCCGTGTAAGTATCTCACCCTCGAATCAGAGTGGACATTCAAGCTTATTTCCATATTCCCATCGGAGATCTTCCCTTGGATAATCTCCACCTCATGATCACATTGTTGTGCCTTAATAACTCGACTAATCAAGGAAGGTTGTGCAACTATGGTAAACAAAGTAGCCAACTCAACAGACTTGCTAAGATGCAAATCAAACTCACCACTAACACCAACATATCCCATTCTCGGATGAGAATATTTGCTACATTGCTCACGGACTTTCCATTCAACGCATCGGCCACTACATTGGCTTTTCTCTGATGGTAAAGTAACTTGAAATCATAATCCTTTATAAATTCCACCCATCTCCTCTACCTCAAATTCAAATCTTTCTATGAGAACATATATTTCAAACTCTTGTGATTAG
This sequence comes from Camellia sinensis, assembly GCF_004153795.1. NCBI lineage: Eukaryota > Viridiplantae > Streptophyta > Magnoliopsida > Ericales > Theaceae > Camellia > Camellia sinensis. Next base: position 85,508 of record NW_021026791.1, read on the forward strand.
AAAATACTTCAAACCTCTCTCCCTATAAAGATAATGCCTTCAGATTTTTAAGGCAAAGATCACCGTCGCTGGCTCTAGGTGATCCGTAGGGTAATTTTTCTTATGTATTTTCAATTGCCATGAGCCATAAGCCACAACCTTTCTTTCTTGCAGCAACACACAACCCAACCCCTCTCAAGATGCATCACAAAATACCGAGTAACCCAAACCCCTCTCTAGGAAAATCAAAGCTGGTGTGGTGGTAAGTCTAGTCTTATGCTCTTGGAATGACTTTTCACAATCCTTACCCCACACAAACTTAATTCATTTTCTCATTAATCTAATCAAAGGCGAAGCCAACCCAGAGAAATCTTTCACAAAGCATAGATAATACCCTGCTAAACCCAAGAAACTCCAGATCTCAAAGGCATTCTCAGTTTGCTCCTAGTTCTGTACCGTGTTTATTTTAGAGTAGCCTACAATCACGCCTTCCCAGATACAATATGGCCTAGAAACTTAACCTCTGAAAGCAAAAACTCACATTTCTTGAACATAACAAAACAACAGTGTTCTCTAAGCAACTCAGGTACAATCCACAAGTGCACCCCAAGTTCTTCTTCAAATGGTGAATAAATTAAGATGTCGACAAAGACAACCATAAACCAGTCTAGAAACTCACGGACGACTCGACTCATCAAGTCCATGAATGAAGCTGATGCATTGGTTAGCCCAAAAGGCATCACCAAGAACTCATAATGACCATAACGCGTACGGAAGACCGTTTTCTAAATGTCCTCCTCCTTCACCCTCAACTGGTGGTACCTACATCTCAAGTCAATCCTCGAAAAACAACGAGATCCCTTAAGTTGGTCAAATAAATCATCTATCTTCGGCAATGGATATTTGTTCTTGACAGTAACCTGGTTCAACCTACGGTAGGCGATACACAGCCACAAAGTGCCATCCTTTTTCTTCGCAAGGAAAGTTGGTGCTCTCTAAGGTGAAGTACTAGGGAATATGAAGCCCTTATCTAACAAATCCTAAAGCTGCACCTTCAACTCATACAACTCAGCTGGTGCAAATCTATATTGTGCCTTGGATATCGGGGCTGTTCTTGGCACCAAGTTAATAGAGAACTCAATTTCTTTATGAGGTGGTAAATTAGTGAGGTCCTCCCAAAAAATGTTTGGATACTCTCAAACTATCCTCTCTAAGTTGCTCTGAATCATGCTACCCTCATTCGCTAACATGATGGCAAAGAGGAAAATCAGCTCTCCTTAACCTCTAAGGTCATACAATAGAGGTATAAAACTATCACCTTGGTCACACAAGAAGTAGAAACAATCCTCAGATGGTGTACACTGACTCCCTCCTATGGTGACAATCTATCAAAGCTTGAAACTAGGTTAATCACTCCATACCCAAGATCACATCAAAAGCATGCATGTCTAGAACAATAAAATCAAAGGATAGTCGACGATTTGCAACCTGAATCTCACAAGAGCGGCACACATGACCCAATGCGACCCTACTCCCAACAGGTGTCTCAACAAACAGAGAAGACTCCAACTAATCAAACTCCAAACCAAAGAAGATGCAAAAGTAGATGATATAAACGAATGAGATGCACCAGTATCTATCAACACACTGGCTAGCGAATTAAACAACAAAGGTTACGTCTTACTACAGTAGGTTTTGGTAATGAATCCAGTGTGACAACAACATACACATGCCCTGAAGGCCTCTTATCTACTTCCTTACCCCTCGGAGCAGAGGCTCGATGAACAGATTAAGCTGAAGTGGCTCCCTGATTGGCCCTCAACACCTGAACTGACTAAGTTGGTAGATGACTTTGAGTCTGCCTCGAACTAGATGCACCAAATATGCCATCCAACTGACGACAAAATATCTTCAGATGCCTGGACTGCCCATATTGATAACATGTTGGCGGCTGCACCCTCCCTTGGTTTTGACTTCAAGAGCGAATTGGTGAAGGTGTTGGTTGTTGCACTCATTCTCTTTGTGGGAAAGTGTAGCTGGTTTTTCGCGCTCCTCGGGGGGGTTACTCTTCTCAGGTATGATAGCCTTGCAATTCGGACTCCTGTGGTTCTGAATCTGGTTTCACAAGTGCATATGTGAAACAGAAAAATGAATGAGAGTCCAAAGTGGTTGACCGTATAGAATAATGGCCGATCGGCCACTGTTTGTGGAGAAAACCCCGTAGCAACAGAACTGGAACAGAGGAAGACAGAGGGTTTCCAAAAGTTGGTCATCCTTCACGCTCCCTCATTTTATGAGGATTTTCAAGGGAGTAGGTTTGCTTCCCAAATCATCAATCATTGCAAATTTCTTACGTGATGATCTTTGAAAGCAAAAGGAAAGGACTTTACTAAACACAAAACAAAACTATTCTCTTTACCTCCTTCCAATCATGAAATCTATATTGCAAGAGGGTAGATAAGATAGTTGGGCAAGCTATAGGCTCTTGGAGAATTTTTCTAATCCCAAACCATGAAGGGGGGTTATGGTATTTATAGAGAAACAACTTCTCACGTTGGAAATATTTGTAAAGGGATAGCTGGTCCAAAGCATGTACATGGGAGCAGCTGGCAGCTGTCAAAATACCTACTATGCTAAACATGCCCGATCGGCCAATGAATTGTACGACCGGTCCAAAAAAGTGGCCTGCCTAGTCCTGTTGCCACTGAGAGCCGGCCAGGCCTAAATACCCACGGTTGGGTCCTATTTTGAAAAGAGGATTTTTTGAAGGGTCTAAAACAATTTGGTCAAAATGGTGTGTGAGGTTAGGATTAGAAGCTCAAAGCTGGATTCTTTTGTTGAAGATTTGAAAGATTGTACAATATAACATTTCATCATCAAGTGTTCAGAGTAAAGCGCCCAAGTCTTATGGGCGGTCAAAATAGGGTGTCTATAGTTGCCCCTCTTTAACAGAGCTCGAAGTCATGAAATGACGTGAGTGAATGTCAAAGCCAGAAGACAACCCATTTGACAAGGCTGTAAGACTTGGGCAGACAAACAAAATGCAAAATGCGGTTGGTTGAACTTGAAAGTTGCCTACGTATCCCTTTGCAAGGAATCAAACTAGCATAGTTCAGGGGCATGATACAAATGACAATCAATGCAATGATCAATCAAAACCACAAACGAGCATACTGCTCGAAAATTATAAAGAGGAAGGGGGTATAAGCCACACTACGTATCACGTAGAGAGGGTGAAAGATATAAGCCAGACTACGCATCATGTAGAAAAGGTGAAAGATACAAGCCAAACTACACATCACGTATAAAGGGTGAAAGATGCAGGCCAAATCACACTCGTGTGATAAGGGTGACATTACAAGCCCAAACGTAGGAAATGCAAAAAGGGTAAGGGTGCAGGCCAAATCACACTCTTGTTATAAGGGTGAAATTACAAGCCTAAATGCAGGGAATGCGAAAAGGGTGAGGGTGCGAGCCAAATCACACTCGTATGATAAGGGTGAAAGGTACAAGCTAAACTATGCATCACGTAGAGAGGGTGAAAGATACAAGCCAAACTACGTATCATGTCGAAAACGGTGAAAGATACAAGCCAAATCACACTCATGTGATAAGGGTGAAATTACAAGCCTAAAAACAGGAAATACGAAATGGGTAAGCGTGCAAGCCAAATCACACTCGTGTGATTAGGGTGAATGTTATAAACCAAACTACGCATCACGTATAGAGGGTGAAAGATACAAGCCAAACTACGCATCACGTAAAAAGGGTGAAAGATACAAGCTAAATCACACTCGTGTGATAAGGGTGAAATTACAAGCCTAAACACAGGAAATGAGAAAAGCGTGAGGGTGCAAGCCAAATAACACTCGTGTGATAAGGGTGAAATTACAAGCATAAATGCAGGAAATACGAAAAGGGTGAGGGTGCAAGCCAAATCACAGTTGTATGATAAGAGTGAAAAGTATAAGCCAAACTACGCATCACGTAGAGAGGGTGAAAGATGCAATGGTTATGAAAACAAGCCTAGGCACATTTTACAGTGAAAAGGGTGAAAACTATGCTGGGGTTCATGCTCTTCGAACATTAAAGGGGTAAACAAGTTTTTGGAACTCGATGCATAAGGTTATCCAATTTTGGGAAGTAATATTTTTTTAGAAAACATCTCGGGGAGTGATGTTCACGGGTACCACGCTGGGGTGAATTCGAACTTACGCTTACCATGATACCAGAAAGTGATACTCTAAATTTGTATAAAACACATCTCTGCTAATTTTACTCTCGAAAATGGGTCCATATCCACGGTTAATACGTCTCGGGAAAATGAATAGTGGCTCTGCAATTTTTAAAATTAGGACAGGCCCTGATGTGGAGAACACCTTATTTCAGCTGGGAGGGACTTGCCCATGCACATGGTGAAACTGAAGCAAAATTGCATTTAGATCCGATCGGGTCTAGAAACACACGGCCGGGCCCAAAAGGACACGATCAGATCTTGATAGTGACACAGGGGCAGTTACGAGTTTTTACAATCCGTGGCTCATTTAAAAACAATTTGGCCTCCCCGGTTACACACACCTTATGCAAAAACCTCCCATCTCTCTCTAGGTACTCTCTCTCTCTCTAAATTTCCCCTCCATTCGCTTACCCAACGGTTCTTGTGAAATTTTCCTTGAAAAACCCTTTCAATCCTCTACAATTTGGACCAAACAGATTTTGTGTTGGTAAAGTTTGGGATTTCTCTTGGTTTTTCTTGGGTTCTCATGAGTTTGCCTAAGCTTTTCCCTTTTCCTCCTTTGATTTTCCATTCTCTCTTATTTTCTTTCTCCTAGGGTTTTGGTTTTGGATTTTTCACCCATTTCTCTCACTTTCCTTGCTTTTCTCTCACCACCCCCTAACATTTGCTCACTTTTACACTCCCCATGGATGATGATGAGGTTGGTGTGCCTTTGGTTAATGTTGCCATGCCCATTCCAAAGCCTATCGCAGACATTGGGGCTGTTCTTGGCAAGGATTTGGCGGCTGTGGACATTCCTCCTCCAGCGCCGGAGCCTGAGTTACTCCCCCTTGCAAATAGACCACTTGACCCAGCTACCTACTAGCTGCACTCACATGTCTTAACTCCTAGCGGCATTTTGAGATTTTAGGGCCTCATACTTGGGGCTGATGAGGACATACTTCTACGAGAATCGACGGAGCACCTATCCACTAACGCCTTCATGATAAGAAATCTTTCCCCTTACGCATGTTTTACTTGAATTCCATTATTATAGCTCTTTTATTTAAAATGCTAACAACATTTCTTGCCATAAGTCATGGCCTGGAAGTTGAGCTGCTATAGAACTGTTTTCGGCCCTCGAGGCTGGTACGAGAGACTCCCTCAGGAGGTCCATACTTTGATTGATGATGCCAATTTTGAACATTTCTAATCAGGGCTCATATAGATGAAGGCCGAGCCACTGTTATACGGTGCTTTGGTGGAGAGGTAGTGGGACATCACTAACTCCTTCCACTTCTTATCCGCTAGGGAGATGACCATGACTCCTTATGACTTCTTAATGCTCATCGGCTTGCGGGTAGGAGTTGGCGGCTCGATCCCGACATGATTCATTGAAGAGCTACGCAACTTTACCTTCTTAGGGCGATCCTAGATGCCACCAGACACGGGATGGTGTGCTATAGCTGGTTCCTAGACCATTTCTTTGTCCTTCAGTTGGTTACTCCAGACGAGATTGCACAATACGTTTGTAGGTTCCTCATGTATCTCCTCGGTACAACCCTGTTTGTGAACAGGGAGAATATTATAGGGCTATACTTTCTGGGAGCGTTGGTGCACCTCCTACGAATGGAAGAGTATGATTGGGGTGGCACCATCCTAGCCACCCTCTACTGCTATATGAGCTTGGCATCTCGCCGAAATGCGGACTCGTTTGGTGGATATTAGAGAGTTTGAGAGGTATACCTTACACTTCCTTTTCTGTTTTGCTATAAACCATGCTTTTAGCTTTGCATTTTCTGTTTATATCTGCTTCACTTGTCCACTTAATTCATAAACTTGTTTTTGGTTTACAGCTGTGGGTGTACACATATTTCACATCTATCGCCCATATTCCTATGTGGCCTATTGAGTTGTCCGTGCCTTGCTCTCGGTACTACAACTCCAGATTGGAGCACCGAAGATGCGCGGATCATGACTTTGCCTACTTCCGCCGCTTCTTCGTTATAGTCACCACGAAGTGGGTAACAAAACCTCATACTGAACTTTGTTTTTTATTGCTTTCACTGCTTTTATGCTGTTCAACCCTGGATATTTGGCATTTGACTTGCATCTTCTATTTGCAAATTGATTGGCACCCTTGGGCAGGCATTTCCCAGGCATCAAGGGTGACTTATAATATTACATGGAACGCCTCTACCATGTGGATTTTGTTTAAGGGTCTTTTCAGCACGGCCTATTACTTGGGAGAGAGGTTTATCCATCAGACTTGGGGTCAAGCCGATCTTGATGTTTCACATCCCTCTTCTTTGGGCATAAGGATTACCGATGATCTTCCTGATGGACACCTAATTGACCACCTTATGTTAGGGAAGGACATTTCACACCTGATTGACCACCTGATTGACGTTCCACACCTAATTGAGCACCTTACGTTTTTGCAGGCTCGTCTCACCAGGGGTGTGGTTCGTGTGCTCCATGTCGCTACTACTATCGCCTCAGCTGGAGGTGTTCTCGCTGCAGCTCTCATTCCTGGGCTTCTTACGATTCCCACTAAGGTCATACATATGCGACCAGATGAGGTGATTGAGCAGATCTCTACTGATCCTATTGACGACAGGGATCGCAGGTTGGTGATTGCTCTTGATGTTGCACAGGTAAATATTTCTTCTTTGTGTCTATCCACTGCATTGTATAATTTTGTTCTGTCTACTCATGTCTTCTTTTGCTTGCAGGTGCCCGCGGTGTAAGTTGATGATCTCCAGTGGACAGTTGACTATCTACTTCTCATTGTGTGGAGGAAATAGACTGCCATGGTTGCTCATGTGATCGAGGTACACTTACCCACTGTCTCCATAGTCAAATACTTTGTAATTCATTCATTCTCCAGCCCTGATATACTCTGATATCTTGTTTATAATTCCACTGCATTTGTTCTGATGCCTTGTATCTTTTCAGCTTGAGCTGGCACCAGCTTGAGCTGGCACCAGCTGTACTTGTGGGACCTCCTCTGGCTAGAGGGAGGAGAGAGAGATGAGCCCCAGTGCGAGGTAGAGGGTGAGCTGACTATGGGAGACGTGGTAGAGGTAGAGTGAGACAACGCTCGCCTTCTTTAGAGGAGACCCTTGATGATTATGTTGAGTACACTGCCTCTAAGGGCGAGGGGGGTGTTAGTGCTGATATCCAGTCTACCAGAGACAATAGCGATAGTGATGAGTCCCTTCCTCCTTGACCGAGGATGAAGAGGGCTAGAAGGGGTTGATTTTACCATTTTTTTTCCCTTCTTTTTTGTTTTGTAGTCAGGAACCTATCTAGCCTCAAATAGGTCCTTATTTTGCTTGCTCTTGAAAACCTATATATATATATATTTTTTTTTGTAAAACAATGATTGGGGTGAACCCTACAATTTATGAAAGAAAGAGCTCTTGTTTCTTTGCAAAACATGTGGTGAATGGCACGACACTTGCACAAAAATGATTTATTTCTGAAAAATTGAAACTGAGAATGAATACTTTTGAATTGAGTTCTAAATCAGATAAATAACCTACAACTGACCAAAATGCAAAATACAACTCGATAAAAGAAAAACAAAGCAACAACAACCTAAACACACTTATTTACATTTGTTGGACCTAAAGCAACACTTAAAATAGGACCTCGAAACACAACGATAAGGTTCGCTGTTTCTGCTATTTTGGCAGCAATTGAGATGTGACTGGGTCTAAAATACACATGGCCAGATCTAAATATGGACAGCCGAATCCAAGTAGTGGCTGGGCACTCTGATACAACTGTCATGTACACATCAATTCTCAATCTCTATAAAAGGTGATTCCTATTTGCCCCTAGTTGCAGTGGAGCCAGCATTAGGTGATTGAAGTGGCCTAATGCCTCAAGGAGGGTCAAAGCCGCATAGGGTCAACATTGGCACAACCTTAATGGGCTTGGATGTTTTCCATTGGCGGGCGACTTCTAGGTTCCCGGGGAGCCCGTTGTTTCTATAGGTTTTGTTTCCCACCATTTCTTATTTGTGATTCTCACATCACTTGGGCACTTGATCTCTATTTTCTCTCAAAAGCCCTTTCCTTACTTGTTCTACTCAACACACATCTCTCTGTTATTTTAATTTCTCTTATTTTTTATCCCTTCCCAGGTGTGGTTGATGGATAAGCTAGAAGTTGTGGACCCTATGAGGGGCTGAATATCCAGCTCTATTTCCAGTTCGTACTTCACACTTGGCTCGATACCTCATTGCTTGGAGGATGAGAGAGCTTTTGGCCCCTATTGCTAGGTTCAGTTGTGCCTTTTTTGGCGAGTGTATTGACAATGGGGAAAAGACAGAAAACCTGACTAGACTGTGCCTCTAATTCATCTTTTTGACTTTATTTTTATTTTTGGCTTTCTACTAAAACAATTTTGGCTAACATGAGAGTTTAGATTAACATTCTTGTTCTACTTTCTTCTTCGAAATCATGTAAGTCAAGTTGTGAGTACTGAAAATTTTTCTTGTTTTGGGTCTAAGAAATGGTCCGATTTTGAAAAAATCGAATAATTTTCGAGAAAATTAGTTAACTTCACTAAAAATCCTCAAAAACTATTTTTGCAAGTGGCTACTACTAGACCAATGTGTAATTAACTCTTGGGATGCATAACCTCAGATCCGAACTTGATTTGTTCTGCAGTTGAATTCTATAATGGAATAGGACAATCGAATTTGAACGAAGATGACCCAATTGTGAAAGGATAAGATAGCCGAGTTGAATAAGGATAAGCCAATCAACATGGATAAGACAAGCAGGCTGAAAATGGTTAGGGCCGAACTTCAGGATGAAGTTGCCTACGTATCCCAAAGATGGGAATCAGGCCTTACGTAGTTCCCGGGTTAAGGTGCACTTGGGTATTAACACTCTTCTTTTGCGCTCTAACTTTTGCCAAAGCCGCCCTTTTGGGTTTTCAACCTTGCAAGCTCTATTTTTTTCTTTTCATTTTTCTTTGTTTTTAATTTTTTTTCCACTTCTTGCTCTAACTTTTGCCTGGGTCACCTTTTCGGGTTTTAGGCCTGGCAAGCCTCTCACGGATAAAAAAGTTTAACTTGTCCATGTTAATTGGTTGTGAGATCTCTAAGCTATCTAAATCCATGAGAATGGCTGTTGTTCCTGACCAAATAGTCTTGATGATGTAAGGGCCTATCCAATTAGGTTTGAATTTGCCTCTAGTGTCGTGGATGGGAACTTGATTGTCCTTCAGCAATAAATTTTGTTCTTTCAAATTTTGGGATTTGGCTTCTTCCCAATCTTCATTGGCTTGAGAAATGACCTAGTTTTGAATCTTCAATCACATCTGCCCATTTTTGCCCCTAGTTTAAGGGTTCTTTCTCATCCAACTATACAAGTTTCATTTAATCACATCTGACCTTATTGCCCCTAGTTCAACAGCTGCTTCCAATTCGGCCATGTAAGCCTCATATTTTGGTTGACCGTTGAACATTTTGAATCAAGGTTTGAAAGCATAGGGGTTGAGTCTTGAGGTCGAGACTGATACTATGCTGTATAATCTCAAAATCAATTCCAGGCATGTTTTCGTGGGACCACTCAAAAATATTTTTGAAATATTTTAATAAAGAGACACATCACTCGTGCTCCTCTGAGGGCAATGTAGAACCAATTTAGACCAAGCCAGGATCCTTCTTAGTACCTACATTAACAGACATGATCTTATTCATTAAGGGCTTAGCACACCTCTCTTCCTTTTAGTCGATCAAATTTTGCAAATCCCGAGGAATTCCTCCCTTTTTGTTTTCATCATAGTTTTGGAAATAGTTTTGAAAAACTTTGGTCAATGTAATGATTTAAAGGCATAAAGAAGTAGGTGAAAATTACTGCCGTTTCATTCAGAACTTCTAGTTTAACTAGCTCAATGATAGAAATAGACTCAAAAGAAAAAGTGAAAAAGATAAACAAAAACAATACAGTGATGTTCGAGTTAACACCTCCAAAATCACCAAACTCTGATGCAATAGGACTAACTTAACATCTAGCTCAGAAAGCAAAATAAACAACATTTTTATTTTGCTAAAATTAGTGCATGCCATCCATCATGTCTGAAGTAAAATGAGCGCCATCAGTAGGTGGTTCATCCCCAATCACAGGACTAGCCACATTATCCCCCAAGTTCATTGATCTAATGCCAATAGACTTTGTAAGACCTGGTGAGGAGATGACCTTGTTGTCAATCAAGTCTTGAATTTCATAGCAAAGACGAAAACAACAATCAGTGCCATGGCCAGATTGCTGATGAAAAGCGCAATACTTGGCAGCATCATGCCTGGCTGGAAGGCGATCAGGGAGAGGCTGAGCATCAAAGGGTTTGAGATGGCCTTGTCCTATGACAATTTGGAGAGCTTTGGACAAGGTCATGTAAATGGGATTGAAGGTGCGGTTACCAGTCTTAGAAGTATTGACAGACGGGTCGACAAGTGTTGACTAGGTTTGGAGAGCTTCTACAGATGTAGGATTGGAACTAAAAGGGGTGTTTTTGGTATGACATCCATTTTTATGGCTTATCCCCTAATTCAAAGTGCTCCCAACTTGAGCAACAAAATCGTCATCTATAGTTTTTGTAACAACTGCAATCACTTGTTGTTTGTTCAGCCCTTTGACCTTCAAAGCCTCAATAGCCCATCGGAGATGTGCATAGGGAACAATACTTGCCTCAACCTTGTTTTTGCCACTTGCTTCAATTTTGCCAAGGGATTGGATGGCTATATCGGACAAGGCCCATTCATTGTTGACATGTCATCACCCAGACTTGAAATAGCTTTGGGTTGGCCCTTTCCAATTGCAGCTCACCCCAAGATCGAGGAGCTTTTTGACGTGAAATTTTTGGCATGTGATGTGGTTGATGATGGAGCCAAAATCCCAGAGGATAAATCTTCCACAGTTCTCTGAAGATCTTCAATCATGCTTATTAGCTCAGAAGTAGTGGGTTCAGCCATTGGTACCTACAGTGTATTTGCATCAACTTGGCTTTGGTGAATTGGTTGGGCGGGGCTCTTTGGAGTAGGTTGGATTGGACTTGGCTATTATGGAGTTCAATTTTTGTGGTTTGAGATGATCGGGGCTCAAGAGCATCCATCATACACAAGTCCGTGCTTTTTGGAATGAACATCTCAGGTTTGGATAAATGGGTTGGGGTGATGTATATACTGGGGTTGTAGGTGGATGGAAATGCATGGATTAGGTTCAAATTTCGAGGAGGAGGAGATACGCGGTCATGTACGGGAAATGGGTTATTGGTTACACTGGGTTTCTGAGGTGGTGCTATAGTTTTATTGTCGATGAGATCTTGGATCTCATGGTGAAGGCAAAAGCAATGGTCAGTGTGATGGCCATGCTGCTGATAGAAAATACAATATTGAGTGGGGTCATGTTTGGCTAGAAGTGGGTCAGAGAGAGATCGAGGATCAAGGGGCTTACGATGCCCTTTGTCCATTAGAACTTTAAGAGCATGAGTTGGACTCATGTGAAGAGGGGTGAAGGTTCTAAGTTGGGCTCGAGCTGCGTAGGTTGTTTGTGGGCTTGTGCTAGTGAATGGATTGGATATCTTGGTTGTGGTGGTGACGGTACTGATTTCAAAAAGCCTAGGAATAGTGCTATTGCTACGCCTAGTAAACGACCTCTTTGCCGGTTCACTTGTTCTTTGGATAATTTCCTTCTTGAAAGCATTCTCAATCTGAACCCCCAATTCATGTAAAGTAGCGAAGGTAAGTAGTGACATGACTATCATCCTCTGTAACATGTCTAGTTCAAGGTTTTGAACTACAAATCGAACCTATTCCCTCTCTGAAGGCCTGTTTGTCATTTGAGCTGCCTTTTCCCTCAATCTAGCAATGAAGTCGATAAAGGGTTCTTTGGGATTTTGAGAGGCTGCCTCCAGTTCGCTGATCGTTACCTCCATCTGAGTATTGTAAGAATACTGATTAACAAATCCCTTAGATAGTTCTTCCTAGTTCCGCTTGGTCGAGTCTTCTAGTTTGGCATACCAGGTGGCTGCCACTTCTGATAAGGTCCTTTCGAATAATGATAATTTCTGAGCCCGCGTCAAGTCCATTGGTTTCAAGACATCCGAGAAGAGACGAACGTGGCTGATAGGATCTCTGCTTCCATCAAATTTGTCAATATGCGACATTTTGAACTTCTCTGGAATCTTATAGAAGCCTCAGTATAATCGTCTTCAATATCCGGGATGGAATTGAAGCCTTGAGATTTCTTAACCATCTTCTCCAGCTTAGCGATTTTTATCATGGCAGGATCGATGTCAATGATGGCGAAAGGAAGAAGCCCTCTATGAGGCTGTGCTAGAGACGTGAAAGTTGAAGCTTGAGCTATTACCTCTTGGGGATCTGAAAGTTGAAGATTTTCAACTAACGGAGGTGGATCAAGATTTGGTTAGGCGGCCGGGGTTGGATGTGTGGTAGATGCTGATGCCCCAGATGGACGTCGCATTTCAGCTATGGTATGATCATGCACACCTATCCTCTGGTTCAGTGTATCTATGGCCTGTTGGAATGCAGTCATTACAGCCGTGGCTTCTTCTACACTTTGCACCATTATAGATCTAGGTGAGTCAGATATTGGTGAACTGAGCAGGTGTGAACGAATGGGTAACTGATAAGTGCTCTGTACTAGTAATAATTACATGGTTCTTCTCCTTCGAACAACTGGCGGGAGACAGACTAACATTTGATAACCGTCATTTAGATCTCGAATTTTGCAAAGCCTACCGACTCGAGTCCACAAAACTTGGGGGATATCAGGTCCTCCCTTTGAAGCTATGACTTCAAGGCTACCTGGCAAAAGAAATAAAGAAAAGCCATATTTAAAAAACAGACAGCACCTCGGCCCAAATTGCAACAGATATGATCACAACTGTATGACTGCACTCCCTATTGATAAAACTGAAATCTGCCCCACAAACTGAAATCGAACTGGTAATCTGAATTCAAGAACCCCTATAGAGATCCAAAGTATAGCACATAGTAGGTAAAGAGAGCCAAAATACCCCTACGAGGGGGTAGGGTCACCCTGTCCTAGCTTTGGCATGATCTAGAGGTTCACTACTTCAAACAAGTGGTTTCACAATATCCTACATATGGGCGAGCATCCTGTCCTATATTGGAACAGTCGCTAGAGCTTTACTATATACACTAAGCCCATTGGTCAAAAGGGTACCTCAGCAAGGTTACCTAATATACCTTTCACACCTAACACGGAAAAGTGAAAGAAGGATCAAGCGATACAGTGGTAACCCAGATCCAAGGGTTGTGTTCCCAATGTGACATTGCCTACGTCCGACCAACCTTTTGGCAATCTTTTGGCAAGTCGTCCAGGATATTAGATGGTAAACACAATGACTTAAGAGCACCATGCAAATGCAATGCAAAAAACATATATATGTAGATAAAATTTCACATCATGAAGTTCAAGTCAAGTTCTCTAAATCACCAACAGAGTTGCCAGAAACTGTAGCTGGTTTTTTGCATGCCTTGGAGAGGTTAGTCTCCTCGAGTACGATAGCCCTATAGTTTGGACTCTCGTGGTTCTCAATCTGGTTTCACAAGTACAATGTGAAACAAAAAAAAATGAATGAGAGCACAAGTCTGAAAAATCTTAGAAAATTCATTAAACATTAGAGATGCCAAAGATGGACGACATTGCTAGATTTCAGAGTTCCCACCTAAATATTTTTGAGAAATTTAGGAAACCCGTGACTCGTGCCAAAGGCCACTTGTCCGTCATAACCAAAGTTGTCTTAGTTCAGGAACTTAGGTATGAGAGGGGGATGTTATGATTTAAGCACCATTCTCACCCAATCAAAGATCAGCCTCTACTAATCATGATGTGATTTTTATCAACATTATATGCTCTTGTTCTAATTTTATTATGCTAACATACTATGTGAGGCACATAAGTATAGATTTTTCGCTTGTTTTGAAAATGACTTGATTTTATGTGTTTTTCGAAAGGGTTTTGAATGCACATAACTCAAAAGGAAATAAATGAGCTCGTACATACATTTGATTAAAATCATCCCCTATGCAAGTAAAATAACCTTCATCCGTAGGCATTCAAACAGTTTATTTTGAGTAAGCACGTAGCCTCATGGTAAGATGCTAAGCATGGCAACAATAACACATGCGAATATGATAAAGCCAAAAGTGCTCACCTAGTACTCCGAGGCAAGCCAAAGAAAAAGAAAGCAATTTAGAAAAACAATGCAAGATCCTAACAATGCACATGACTAATGCAATACATACAAGGATGCAATTACTAGGTTCAGCTTTATTAACATGTCACATGGATTAATTCAAGGCATGTGGTAGCGCACGTATTCAAGCAAGTAGGAAATGACAATGATATTCAAAATGATGAACTGAACCTTAATGCATGCGGAAGTGGATACGAAGCATGGTAATGTTATGAAATGAGAACGTGATGCTATATACAATCACAGTAAGCATGTAAATCAAAAGGAGAAAGAAATAGAGACTAGAAGACATAAAAATATTACAAGTTTGCCCTCACACAAGAGGGTCCGAATGAATGTCCTAATTAACTAATTATTACAATACCAAATGAATGAACTACTTAAGTAATTACTACAAGTTTGAATGAAGGAAACTAATTAATTACATAATATGAATCTCAAAGCTAATCTAATGGACTTGAATGAGAGGCGGGAAATCACATGCACATGAGCAAGAAGATCTTCCGGAAACCCCCCACTGCTCACTACCAGAACTGCTCTATTCACTACCAGAAGCTGCTCTGTTCACAGTCTGAGGATGACTCTGTTTTGGGCCTCAGGATCTGTTGTTTGTACACTATAAAGCCTGGCCATACCACAATGTGATCCAGTCAGCTCCAATGAAATATGACCATGCCTGTTTTGTTTAGCTAAAAAACCACCACTGCCGTACAAAATGCTTGGCCAATTGGCCTGATCAAGTGGTTAGCCATACAGAATAATTGCTAGTAGACCATTGTTTTTGGAGAATACCTTGCTGCAGCAGAACTGGAACAAAGCAAGACAAAGGGTCTCCAAAAGCTATTCATCCTTCCTACTCCCTCCTGTCATAAGGATTTTCAAGGAGGGAGTTGGTTTGCTTCCCAAATCATCAATCATTGCAAATTTGTTGCATAATGATCTTTGAAAGCAAAAGAAAAGGACTTAACTAAACACAAAACAAAGCTATTCTCTTTACCTCCTTCTTATCAGGAAATTTTTTCAAGGAAGATATAGACATGCTTAACTCGCAAATCATCAAGTCACAAGATAGTATGTGATGATCATATAGTAACCAAAATGAACAAAAGTAACAACTCAAAAAGTGTTGTCAACTCATCTCCCTACTCATGGAATAAGGATGAAACATCCATCTCCATGCTTCAAAGTGGAACTAGGAGAGAGTTTTCAACACTTCTCAAGCAAGCTCTCTAGGAGCAACAAAGCAAGTAAGGAAAAACAAAAAGAAACAAGTTATCTATCAAAGCTTAAACACACAACTTGTCAAAGTTGTTGACAACTCCTCTTTGTCATGGAACAAGGATGAGACACTCATTTCCATGTTTTGAAAATGATCGATAAGAGAGTTTTTCAACACTTTGACCACGGAAGCTACTACCTAGCTTCAGGGTGGACAACAATAACATGAAAGAAAGAAATTTACACTAGATAAGCAAAACTTGTGGTGGAGTGGCTAAGCCTAAGCTCTAATCCTCCCATGACCACAAGGTTCCAAGTTAAGTTATAATAAGGTAAAAATGACGAACTCTACGGATTGGCCGTTATATCCTAAATACGCCAAATCCAAGAGCACTTATAGCAACCCAACTATTATATTCAAAGCATAGGAAGTAAGAGCACAAGTAGTGGGGAGGGCTAAGTCATATCACACAAAATTTACCTAAAAACAGTACTAAAAAGGTTACTAAAATTGAACCAAAAGAAGTGAAAAGAACATAAAAAAAAAAAAAAAAATGAAAGAAAACAAAGAGGTACACAACTAGTGAGCTAGCTAATGAAAGGGTGGCTAGCTCACTCACTTGTGACTAAGTTTTAATCACATTTTAAGCTTAAAATAGCTCTAAAATTAGTATGTAAAGATAAGGAAAAGAGAGAGAGAAAAGATGGTGAAAAAAGTTCAAAGTTTACCTCTTGAAGAGAGGAAGAACTTCTTAGTTCACAAACCACAAGCTAAACACTCTCTAGGAGCTGAAATTGTATTTAAAATCTCAGCAAAAGCTTCAAGTTTAAGCTTGTAAGGTGTATGTATTTTATATCTATATTGCAAGAGGGTAGAGAAGATGGTTGGGCAAGCTATAGGCTCTTGGAGAATTTTTCTAACCCCAAACCATGAAGGGGGTGTGGTATTTATAGAAAAATAACTTCTAAAGTCAGAAATATCTACAAAGGGACAGCTAGTCCAAAGCATGTGCATGTGAGGAGCTGGCAGCTGTCAAAATATCCGCTACGCTAAACATGGCCGGCTGGTCAATGAATTGTACAGCCGGCTCAGAAAAGTGGCATGCCTAGTCCTGTTGCCAGTACGAGTTGGCCGGGCCCAAAATACCCACGGCCGGTTCCTATTTTGAAAAGAGGATTTTTTTATTGCTCTAAAATAGCTTCGTCAAAATGGGATGTAAGGTTGGGATTAGAAGCTCAAAACTGAATTCTTTTGCTGAAGATTTGAAAGATTGCACAGTATAACATTTCATCATCGAGTGTTCAGAGTGAAGCACCCAAGTCTTAAGGGCAATCAAAATGGGATGTCTATAGCAAGCTGAAGACTTGTGGCTCAATTGGCCACATTGGAAACAATTAAACCCACTCTGGTTGCCCCTCCCTGAACTTGCACTTGGTACGAAAAAAATGGATGTAGTCTGTTGAGCTTGGGACTACTATGGGGTAGAATTTCTTTGCCTCTTGTTGTCCCTAAAATCACCCTACAACTCCTACCCTCACTGTCTAGAGCCTCTCATGCAACTCTACTAGGTGACCATAATCTCGAATCACGGAACCAGCAACCATATGCTATAGAATCAAGTTTTAAAATCAGTGAATGTATTATGCATGTTGTCTAGTTTTGTAATACTATAAAAACATCATGATTCTCAATGTATGAAATCTTAGTTTTTCTTCTGCTTATTCAATGGAAAATGTATGTGTTATGGATAGTCCGAGTTTTCTTGTTTTTGGGGCTTTACCACTTGGTATCAAAGTGTACTGGGTTTGAATACTTTGGGCTCATGGGACGTGGTTCTTACAAGGGGTTTGTCTTGCTAAGTAGTAATGTTTGTATTCCTGGCATGTTATATGATAACATGCTTATGTGATTAGGTGGGCATGGAATTAAGTTTCTGTGATGTTGATTGGGTCTATGAGATTCTTTGAAGTCTTGTTAGGATAACACTTGATCAATGCTTATTCTAATGAGAAATCTTAGAATGTTTGTGGAACAACTATTATCTTGGAAGAGTAATTCATGTGTGATTATGTGATTAAGTGCTTATGTGGAGTGAATTTGGTGCCGTCAATATCTTTGGATGGGTAAGTTTTGTTTCGGGCACATTTGTATATGTGCAAAATAGTTTGTGGTTGTCTTCAATTAGGATGTCAAGATGTGGACGTGGAGGAGGTAGAGGTGGTAGACGTGGTAGGCCTCGACGAGGTGGCCAGGAAGTACCGATTTAGGATAAGATCCTAGTACAGGAAGAGGGTGTTGGTCAAGCAAATGTAGTCGAGCTAGTGGGCTCAGAAGCCATGAGTGCTTTGGCCTAGTAGATGGCAGAAGCGTCTAGTGGGCTCAGAAGCCATGAGTGCTTTGGCCTAGTAGATGGCAGAAGCGTTGAGGGAATCTATGGACATTCTCAAGGATGAGAATTAAGTCCAGATTCATATTATAGAGACAGGACCTTTTTTTTTTTTTTTCAAGAGAGTTTTTTTTTGGGTTGAATTCGGATAAGTTTGTGAGTGATCTGAAAGAGCCACCAAAGGCTAATAAGTGACTCGAGCAGATGATGAAAACCTTTGAGATGCTTAGCATTGGTGACGATGGGTTGATAGTGACCTTGGGCTTTTCAGTGCAAAGATGAGGCGGGTCAATGGTGGAAATTTACCAAGGGTCATATTGTAGTGACTTGGAAGGCATTTGTTATAGCCTTTTAGGACAAGTTTTTACCTCCCACTGCTAAGGCGAAGTTGATGGAGCAGTTTCTGAAGCTCAAGCAATTGAGCACACCTATAACCGAGTTTGAGGTGGTCTTTATTAGACTTTCATCCGCAGTTTCCTTACTTTATTATTTCTTTTTGTTTTTTCTTAGTGCTCGAATTGCCATGAGAAAATTATCAAGTGAGCACTTTTATCTTTTCTTGTTTTAACCTCACTTCCTCTTGCACACTAAACAATGAGCTCATTAAGAGTCCACTTGTCCCTTTTAATTTAATGATTACTTTTAAAAGTACCAAATTGTGCATGAAGTGAAATCATAATGAGATGCACGTGAATTTCATTAGACAATTCTAACTTTAATACTCTCATTTTGGTGACAAGTTTAGAGATCTCCATCGTGTACTCCCTTATATTTTCTTTGCCATTATACCGCATGGTGACAAGTTTACTAAGAAACATACTTCCAAATTTTCCTGTGATGTCCTAGTTACTTGTGAGACTTATATAGGAATGTAATTCACATTTTTGTTTTGTTTTAGGACTATTACTGTCTTTGGAACTTTGTGTTATCTTTGTTGACACCTATTATTGTTTTTTTGAATTATTATCATGTGTTGTCTTTTGAGTTGAGAATTGGGTTTTGGAGTTATGTTTGAAATAGGTTGAGATTGGTAATTTTGGGGTGATTTTGACTGAGTGAAGAGTTCTCTTGAGCAGTGGTTTGGTCGCTCGAGGGTTTTTTTTCTTTCACCTAGTTCTGGGTTTGCAGTCTAAACTTTTGAGAGGTTGCTTTCTTCACTCGAGCATAGGTTTCGTCACTTGAGTAGTATATTCTACAGAGATGAACTTCTAAGAGTTTGGTTTCTTCGCTCGAGCCTAGTTTTGGTCAGTCGAGCGATATGTTGTGTCTAACGCTTGAGCGCAGGTATTACCACTCGAGCAGCCTGTTCGAATAAAGCTGCGAGAAAAGTCACTTTTTATTCACTTTTTGATAGCTCTCTTTACAAAATATCTTTTCCTTTTTTGCTTTCATCTCTATCTAAAATCTTTTCGTAAATTCTTTATCCTGATCTGTGGATTTCTTGATCTTCGTGCTTTGGGATGAAAGGTTGAGCTTGAAGAGGGGGTCATTTTAATCTAAAAGTTTGAGTTTCCATCTTTGTTGATTTTCATGGGTTGTTCTTCTCTTCCTCTTGTTTTGTGGCAAGGATTTTTTTAATGATTTGCTTGTTATTTAGCTTTGTTATGTGTTATCTTGTAAATTTCACACTTTGTGAGATTAGAGTTTGATTTATATGTGTTTTAATACATAAAATAGAGGGTTTTCTCACAATTGTTCTTAAATCTTTATTTGGTTGTTGATGATGATGGTGGGTTTTGGAAACTTGAAGAAAGGGGTTTAAAAGTGAGAAACCTCAATTTTATTTATCAAAACCCCTATAGAAGTTGATTGGGATGGTAGCAGCGCTTAATCACTTCATTAGTCGCTCTTCCGACAAATGTAAACCTTTTTTTCAATTCCTCAAGAAGGGAGGGGGAGTGGACTAGAATAAACAGTGCGACTAGACATTAGGGGAATGGAATACTACCTTCTATCTCTCCCTCTGCTCTCACTCCACAACGAGGTAAAAGGTTGTACCTGTACTTAGCTGTATCAGGACACGCGGTGAGCTCAGTCCTGGCTAGAGATGTAGAAGACACACAAGTACTAGTCTACTATACCACCAATACTCTTAACAGTGCATAAACCAGGTACTTACCCTTAGAGATATTAGAATATGGCCTTGTGACGGCTGCTTGGGAACTTACGCACTACTTCCAAGGCCATCCAATTATAATACTGACCTAGGATCCTTTGTAGAGCCTCTTCAAAAAGCTGACTTTTATGGGCGCATCGCTAAATAGGCGGTGGAATTAAAAGAGTTTGATGTCACTTTCTAGCCCAGGACTGCCATT